>OY821517.1:146477780-147077780 GCA_963682025.1 Cordilura impudica | reverse complement strand
TTTCTGAGTGGATTTAACAATGTCCGTCCGTCCGTCCGCCCGTCCGTCCGTCCGTCTGTGTGTCCATGTAAACCTTGTAATCAAACTGCAGGTCGCAAATATGAATATATTTTGATGAAATTTGGTATATAAGCTTTTATCGGCCATGGGATGAACGCTATTGAAATTGGTGAGAATCGGTCCATGTTCAGACCTAGCCCCCATACAAATTTCCCCTATGAAATCGACATAAATTGCCATAAGTTCCAAATTGTCATATAGATCTTACTCAAATTGGGTTTGTATGCGTTCATTACATCCATTAATGAGTAGTCCAAAAATGATCCCTTTGGCCCCATATAGAGCTGCTTCCCGATCTTCACTTAAATCTATTAAAAAACAAAAATATTGCACTGATTCTTCTCAAATTTTGTTTGTATATATTTTTGCAAAATACAAGAGACTTTACCAAATATGATCAGGATCGGTCCATTTTTGGACCTAATCTCCATATAGATATAGCATCCGATATGAACTTTTTCATATCTGCAGGCAAAAAAATTAATAAAAATCCCACTCAAATTTGGTTTTTGCTTATTTTATATGTCCAGTTAGTTGGGCCTAAGAGATACGGTTTCTAAACGCATGGTATAGGGTATCGTATAGTCGGTCTAGACCGACAATAATTTTCTTACTTGTTTTTTATGGACTAAGCGTAAAGGCTCGATATATAATCATTACTTGAATGATTACATATACAACGAAAATTCGAAGTAATATCATGAATTCGGTCATTTATATAATCAACATTACATAAATTGTGTAGTCTTCGAGTGCTAAAATGCCAGGGTAAGTTCATAATCATTTTCAGAAGTTTATTCTGAGAAATTTTAATTTTAATAATATGTGTTTTAGCACAACTTCCCCAAACTGGACAAGCATATAAGGCGATAGCCTGAAAAATTGTTTTTACAATTGTAATTTTGTTGCACAAATTAAGCTTTGATTTTCTATTAATTAAAGGGTATAATAATTTAATGGCAATATTAAATTTTTTAATAATATTGGTCGTGTGCTCCTTAAAAGTTAAACGTCGGTCAAGAAAAACTCCCAAATATTTAACGTAATTAAACCAGGGAATGTCTGTACCGTTAAGTAATAAATTTGAACTGGGGAGGTTACAAGAACTGGTTTTTTTTCGTAAAAAATACAGCTTGCGATTTGCCAGCATTTGTTTTAATTTTTCATTTAACAAAATATTCGAAAAGGCTATCAAGGGCATTTTGTAGATTGGATATGATGGGCTGAGGAAGCTTATCAGTTGCATTCTGCATTTTTAGGGATGTCTGAACAGTATATTAAATATAATAGAGGTCCTAAGACAGAGCCTTGTGGAACACCAGGCATCTAATCCATGTAACTTATTACCTATTGTTCTTAGAAAATTTTCTCCCAAATAGTTGAGATAGCTATTTCTTCAATATTTCGGAAAAAAATACTTTAAAAAAAAAAAAAATATTTAGACTTTTTTTTTTGCTAAATTAAAGCATTTTTTGCCTTTTTTTCAAAAAGGGCATTTTTTTTTTTTTCATAAGAAAGCTTAGGATTTTTGCTTTAAGAGTTTTTTGGTCGCTTAGTGGGATGCAAGTGGGATATCTATCAAAATAAATGTTTTGTAACTCCTATTTGTGTGTAAAACCTTACAAATAAAACTTATACTGAGAAACTAGGCAAATTAACCTTTTCGAAGGTATGTAACATACCTAACTAAAATTTCATACGCTCGATACTGTAATACCCAGAATATGTTAGGAAAAAAATTAATTTTTTTTTATAGAAATATTGAAAAATTATTATTTTTTATTTATTTGTAATAATAATTAAATTAATATATAATAACTAGCTGGACCCGGCAAACGTTGTTTTGCCCTCAATGAATTTTTATTTTAGTTAGAATCTGTATATAGTATATAAAATGTGTTACGAAGATCTCCAGATAATAAAATGAGAGCTTCACCAAAAAATCTTTCATTGCCTTTCAAATCTTTTATCAAATCAAATCACAATGTTTGTGAGCCATGGTACATTCATCCCAAATAAAAATACTGCATTTTTGCAGAACTTTTGCCATACCGGAATGTTTTTTGATATTACAGACGGCATTCTCATTTTTTTGTACGTTTAACGGTGATTTGAGTGCTGAATGAGCTGTGCGGCCACCATGCAATAATGTAGCGGCTTTTTCCTTCTTTTTCGTTAGAATATTTATATATAAAAACGTTTGTGAGTTTATTTATTAAAATTTATATAAATTTGACAACTCATTATTTTTCGAACGACAGCGCCATCTACCGGGTCCAATAAAAAAATGTTTCTAACATACATATATGTACATTCTTAGTTTCATTAAAATCACACCATAAATAAGAATATTCGAAATAACTTTACCCAGCGCCACCTATCGGGTCCATTTATACATACAAAAATTTCTTATGACGAAACATACGTTCATTCTGAATTGCAGTCAAATCGCGCTGAAAGTAAAAATTTTTGTTTTTAACTTGACCCCAACGCCAGCTAGAGGGTTAAAACTAAAAAAAAAAACACAGAAGAGCTCGAACCGAACCTATGCTGGAAATCCTAGCTCGACAGCTCTTATGGTTCCGGAGATCATTCGTTACAATCAAATGCATCAACGTTTTTATATATACGCCACGCCCCTTTGCCCACTAACAACTTTATATAGCTAAGGTCTTATTATTTCGCAAAAATATCCTTTTGTGAAAATTTCATGACGATCCTTCCAGTAGTTTAGAAGATATTACGATTTTTTATTTTTCTAAAATTCATGCTAATACCATATGTACCAAATATGACTGCTGTAGGTAAAAAAATTCCCGTGATATGACTTTTTCAAATTTTGGGTTATATGGGCGTGGCACCGCCCCTTTGTCCAATCAAAAATTTATATAGCATATTATTCCTTCCAGAGTCACAGTAACACGCTCTGAAAATTTCGGTTCTTTGGTTTGGCCTCCTATAAAGCACAAACAAACACACATTCATTTTTATATATATAAGTAGATTGAAAGCAGAATAATTATGATTTAAGGTAAAATGGGGCGAAAAAGGGGGACTTGGTAATAAAAAAATGTATGGCAACCTTACCTGTAGATAAAAAGTGTATAAAACTTTAGATAAATACATATTACAAAAAAATTATTTTGTATAGCAAACATTGTTAGTGGTATATGTAAAAAAAGGGGGCGGTGAAATGGGTGTGGTTCATAGTTATATGGCGACGTTAACAGTATTAAGAGCAATATACTACCAAATAAAAAAATCCGTTGGAAGGAACAAATTTGTACAGAGAAAAAAAGTTTAAAACTTTCAAACAAAATTTGGCGTGAAAAGGGGCGTGAAAGGGGGCGTGGCGTAAGAAATGTTTATTTCTACCTCGCCTGGAGTATAATGTGTATACAATTTGAAGTAAATCTGTTAAAAACTATATGGGAGCAATTACATAATTTTAAAAAAGTGGGCGTAAAAGTGGGCGTGGTCAAAAAAAAAGTACCCTATTAATCATGCCAGAGTCCCAGTTAAATGCTGTGAAAATTTCAGGAAGATCGGTCCAGAGGTTTGGTCTCCTATAAGGTACACACAAACAAACAAACAAACAAATAAACAAACACACATTCAATTTTATATATATAGATAATAATAAAAAGATAAATAATTTAATAAAATTTAATCTTAATTACATTAGGTCCATTTATATCATAACTATTTTTATACTTAATTTATTGTAGCTGATGAAGTATTTAAGTCTTGTAAATTTTTAGATACCCAGTCTTTCATCTTGGTTTTTTATCGCCTTTATTTACTGCGTTTTTTGTCAATCCTTTCTTGGCGTTACTAGGTTCAGCTGTTGATTTCGGTGCTGGTTTATTTGTTGGCTTTGGAAAGATATCGCATTGAATAGAGGCAGAAAACTTTTTCAACTTGAGTCTTCCATCGACAAGCGGTATAAAAGCATGGTATTGAGCGGTGCCATCGATTGTTACCGCAGCAACGAATCTGCTCTTCAGTGTTTTCAATGTTTCCTGATGATCCTCTTTGCTACTAAAAACTATTTTAGTTTCTTTACAATAATTCTTTGCCCAATGGAACAAAGCAGTCGCATCTAAGATGCGATCTTGATGAGAGCACTGGAGGCTATACTTCGCTGCATTTCTTTTAAGGTTTGCTCCAATACCATCACATGCTCCTTTACCATGAGCAGTAGGATGAAAATGCCACTCAACTGGCATTCCAAAATCTTTTTCATGGGCCATAAGATTTGCCAAGCTACTTTTGTTTTTAAAATGTTGACGAGCTCCGTCCAAAACGTAGTATACCTTCTTTACTGTAAATTTAGATTTTAGAAATTTTAGTATTCTCTTCTGGTACTCATAAACTGCAGCGGTATCATGTTTTAAATCGTCGGATATGATTGCCATACTTTTGTGTTCCAGTTTTTCATCTTTCATGTAGTAAATAACTACTGTGAATACAGTTGCTTGGTCGTTATTGAAGTGGAATGCTTGTATGGCATCCTGAAGAACATATTTATAGTTTTCTGCGAAATTATGTGAATCGCATCGCTAGTATTATTAAATATATGACTTTCAACGGCCGAAAATTTTTTCGTAGGCACGGTAGTAAATAAACTTCGCCTCTGAGCACCGATGATTTGGACATCTTACAATCACAAGACAACATAGTAATTAAAAAAAATATATTCCAGCGCGAATACCCACGAATATCACATGTTACGGTCCACGGAAATCTTATTTTGGCTTTTTTCAAGCAGCTTGTTGTATAGTCAACTTTAACTATATTTTTTTCTACTTAAGCACAGGTTACAGACAAAATTTTTTTTAGTTAATACATACCTCTAACTATAAATAAAACCACTTTTCTTCCACTTAATTGAGACAAATGCAACTTTTAAGAAAATTTAACATTAAAAAGAAAACACGTGTTAAAGCTTGTGATGCACCGGCTGTTCTGTTTGACAGCTCACAGGAAAAACAGATTCGATATATAAGTTCAGTAGGATATTAGTAATCGATAGAGATACAATTTTGGCGCACGCTTTGAAAATTGAATTAAACGAAGCCAGATCGACTATTTCGCCCACAGTGCTGTGGTCTGATTATAAGGTTTACATAGACACACAGACGGACGGACGGACGGCCAGAAATCACTAAATAGACTCACTATGTGGTTTGGGTATAATGACTTTGTGCTGCTGTTTGTAACTACCAAAAATATTTGACCTAGACCCATCTTTTATTATACCAATCGGCACAGAATCACTTTCTGAGTCGTTTTAGCGATGACCGTCCATCCATCCGTCCGTCCGTCCGTCCGTCTGTCTGTGTGTCCATGTAAACCTTGTAATCAAATTACAGGTCGCAAATACGAATATACTTCGATGAAATTTGGTATGTAAGCTTTTATCGGCCATAGGATGAACGCTGTTGAAATTGGTGAAATCGGTCCATGCTCAGACCTAGTCCCCATACAAATGATTCCTATGAAATCGACATAAATTGCCATAAGATCCAAATTATCATATAGATCTTAGTAAAATTGGGTTTGTATGTGTTTATTGTATCCATTAATCAGTAGCCCGAAAATAATCCCTATTGGACAATTCTTAGTCATAGGCCCCATATAGAGCTGCTTCCCGATCTTCACTTAAATCTATCAAAAAAAAAAAAAACAAAAATATTGCACAGATTTTTCTCAAATTTGGTTTGTATATATTTTTTCAATATATATGTGACTTTACCAAATATGGTCAGGATCGGTCCATTTTTTGACCTAGTCCACATATAAATATAGCACCCGATATGAACTTTTTCGTATCTGCAGCCAAAAAAATTAACAACAGTGCCACTCGAATTTGGTTTATGCTTATTTTCTATATCCAGTTAGTTGGACCGAAGAGATAGGGTTTCTAAACCATGGTATAGGGTATCGTATGGTCGGTCTAGACCGACTATAATTTTCTTACTTTTTTATTTTATTGTTGGCTAATGTAATAATACAAATCCATACATATGTAACAGCTAAAAATGGATATTAAGCGTAAAATATTTTGCACTTAACTCAATTTTATTTAGAATTATTTAATAAAGCTGGATGTAAAAATAAGTATAAAATGATGCACGCAATTGCATCATCATACGAGTAAAATATATTGAGATGCATTACAAAGCAAATATTTCAAAGAATATGAATGAATACGAATACGAATCATAAATATAAATATGGAATTATAGATAAATTCTATTTTGATCAAGCTGTCAAACCAAGCAATACATTCACGACAATGCATTATTGTATTTTCAGAAAGCAATAAAGGACACACACACTTTTGTGTACCATGACAGCCGTACAAGGAAAATATTACAATAGTGTTTTATAGCATTTCTATTGGATGCAGTAGTCAGTCGTACAGTAGTAAATTTTTTTATATTTAGTTAAAGAAACACATATAAATTTTAAGTGATGAATTTGTCACCCGAGCATATTGGATGATCGGAAGCGGATATAAGTAATAGAGTAGTGGTAGTGAGGCAATACTTGTAGAAGTACTGATAGTGTACGTGAGAGTTTGGGTGTTTGCTTCACTTTTGTGTGTGGTTTATGATTATGACACTTTTCTTAAACGAAATTCATATAAAAATGACATAAAATTTAAGTTACAGTTGGACTTCCGAACAATAATCATTTCGAAAAAAATTTAATAATGTAAACGCTTTGAAGGCGAATGATAAGAAATTTAATGACATAATAAGACGGAATATTATATAAAGTTGAAGTAAAACTCATAAAATAACGATACTTTAAATATATAAATATATATGTTTTTAAATTGATTAATCTTATGAAATATATATATATATATATATATACGCAAATATATATATATATATATATATATATATAATATATATATATATATATGCACACCCCATAGTTTGGGGACAGAAAATTTCATTAATTTTTTTTACATAATATTAAAGCTAATGACATATTTTCCCGATTTCAACCGATATTTCATTATAAATTTGAGTAAATCGGTGTATAAATCAAGTTAAGTATAGTGCCTATTGTATGGGGACATTAATATACGTTAAGTATATTTTGGGGACAGGTCCCTAAAAACAATGCTACGTATATGAAAATTATTGTTGCCATATGTTCTAGTTATTTGTAGATGCGTTGAATTGTATTCAGCCATCGGCTTTGTAGTTATCATATATTTTAAAATAACGCATAAAATATGAAAGAACAAAATAGCAGGGTTGCACGTAATAAGTTTTTTTTTTGATAAACTGTATTTATTGAGGACAGTCCCCAAACTTTTCGTACATGTATAACATACATATACATGACATATACATTGTATGTATATAATACATATCTTTTCAGTAATTGGAAATGTTACCATTTCTTTAAAAATAAACAATATTCATATACTAAATTAAGGATTTAAACCCTTAGAAATTTAGATGGTCCCATTAAATGTCATTGTGGAAGACGGTACGTTAGTTTTATAATGGGAATAACAATTAGCAAATATTGTTTACTATATTTGTTTGGCTGAATTTCAGTGATATCCCAGACGACTTATTTCATCATGCGAAAACCAGAAGAATGTTTACATATCTTGCCTGGAGTGAAAGGCCACATTTTCCAAGCCATTCAATAGGCTCATCATCACCGAACACACAATCATACACTTAACTGTTTACAATTCGCACATCTGCCATTAAACATAATGAAAGTGTTTATCTTGACGCTTGAAAGAAAATATTTGGTTCAATTGCAAATGTATGGTTCTAGGTGCTCTATTACTATCCTCTAAGTATGGGATGACCAGGCTGTATGAAATGTTGATTATTGCCAAATTTTAGAAGATGTGAATGCTCTGGAACGCCAATTCCTGGAGCTGTTGCAATTCAACATTAATGTCCCTTCTTCGGTTTATGCAAAGTATTATTTCAATTTACGCACTTTAGCTGAGGCAAGAAAATGTTACCGCTGAGGCCTTGAAAAAATGGCATCGAGAATGGCATCTAAGAACAATATCAGCCAGGAAGGACCCAGAAGAAGTGTTGCTATTTTATCGTGATTTTTATTAGTTAATTAAAAGAACAAAAACTAAGATAAGGTTCAATTTCAATACAAAGTTATGGTTTGCTGCAAATTATTACAAAAGGAAATCAATGGCCAAATTATTGCCTCAAAAAAATTGTAGCGTTTGATAAGCAAAATAAGGATTGTGTTTACTTTAGGGTAATTGCGGGGATATGAATTATATTTTACGTACATAGCTACATGTCTATGTAAAAAAATAATCTTTCTATTTTTAACTTGGAATCTATCTGTTGCTTTATGGTTAAAGCCAGTTTTAACAAGGGATATGTTTATAAATATTTCATCGATCTTCTAAATGATATTGGATTTTTGCGAATGCCGATAACATTCCCCTTTTATTAATTCCCCAAGCATTTTATAAAATCATTTCGAAACATTTCAATAGCTTTTTAAAACAGATTTTATATGAAAATTTGGTTAGTTAAAAATTAATGTTATGAATAGAGCGGTTAGTTTTCATATTGTTTTAAAATTAACCTAACAGTTATATTACAAAATTTATATTAGAAAACATACTCGTAACTATTTATCAAAAACTCTGATTATAAATAATATTTAAATTCACGCTATTATGCCCAAGTAAACAATAAGTTTATGAATAACTGTAGTTTTCGAGTAGTAAAGTCAAATAACACCAATTAAAAAACAAGTAAGAAAATTATAGTCGGTCGAGACCGACTATACGATACCCTATACGATGGTTTGCTATCTATTAGGTCCAACTAATTGGATATAGATAATAAACATAAACCAAATTTGATTGGCATTGTTATTGATTTCTTTGGCTACAGATATGCAAAAGTTCATATCGGATGCTATATTTATATGGGGATCAGGTCGAAAAATGGACCAATCATGACCATATTTGCTAAAGTTACTTCTATTTTGCAAAAAGATATAAAAGCCAAATTGGAGAAGCATCAGAGCATATGGGGCCTATGACTAAGAGTTGTTCTATAGGGATTATTTTCGGACTACTGATTAATGGATGTAATAATCACATGCAAACCCAATTCGACTGAGATCTATATGATAATTTGGATCTTATGGCATTTTATATCGATTTCATAGGGGTCATTTGTATGGGGACTAAGTCTGAACATGGACCGATTCTCACCAATTTCAATAGCGTTCATCCTATGGCCGATAAAAGCTTACATACGAAATTTCATAAATATATATTCATATTTGCGACCTGTAGTTTGATTACAAGCTTTACAAGGACACACAGACGGCCGGACGGACATCTCTGAATCACTTTCTGAGTCGATCGGTATAATAAAAGATGGGTCTAGGTCAAATATTTTTGGCAGTTACAAACAGCAGCACAAAGTCATTATACCCAGACCACATAGTGGTATAGCGTATAATAAACGTAATGAAGTAAATTCGTTTGTCTTCTTTTTACATCTTAATTTGGCTGCTATTTAAATATATAACCAAATATGGTTTTAAACCTTCTTTTGATCTTTTGTGTATATTTACAAAAAAAATCTTTAATATGAATTTATGTGATGATTATAGTTAAATTTTAAATAAACTATTTAAGTAGAATTTAAGGAACGCAAATCAAAGATTTGTTGTAACCAATATTGAAGTATTTCGAAGTGAGTCAAAAATCGCAGATCGGAAATATTTCCTGCCCGTATTTCTATAAGAAGCTTCCTTAAAAACAAAAACTAACCATTAATAATGAGAATTTCTTAATTTAGTTTGCTTTTGATTTTGTTCATCTTTTGTAATAAACTAAAAAGATTTAAAAGTACAGTGGAATAAAAAGTACAACCACTTTATATAAGTAGATATTTTGGTCATAGAACATACTTAACTTGGTAACTAACAAAAACTGCATTTGAATAGAAACTTGAAAGAAAAAAGTTAACGTTTCTTATTAACTTTATAACAGGAGATATTAAAAAAGGGCAGTTTCAAGTTTTTGAAGAGAAATACGATTTATGTAAGTAATATTGAGAATTTGGTATAAAATTTTATTATATATATAAAAAATTTTAATAATTAATTTTATAATTAATATTCAAAATTGATGTATCTTAATTGACAATTTCAACTGAAGCGCCAATAAAGTTAATTATTTAAATATGCTCAGAATAAATTTAAAATTGAATGTTTTAATTGAAATGTCAATTTAATTCTTGTTTTTAATTTAAATTATTTCTACACAAAATAAAAAAAAAATTTCCAGAAAAATATAAAAAAACTTTCAAACTCAATCTGTTGTCATAGTTTGACATGAAATATACTACAATTGAAAGTTATTCAACACAAAAAACAATTCCGCCTGGTTTTCAATATGTCATTTTCAATGTCAGTTGTTGTCATTTATTGGCAGTTATATAAAAACGGTGTCATTTGCAACGCGTGGCAACATTTGACATCATGTCGGCAATTAGTAAAAATTCCAAAATATTAATATTTATAAAACACAGGCACAGATTTTAAAGTTTATAAAGATTTTTCCATTTTTATTTATTTGCAAAGGATTAGCTACAAACATAACATTTTAAGGAACACATAAAAATTTAATTAGTTTAAGTATTTAATAGAGGCGATTTCCAAAAAAAATTTCAGTCGTCAAAATAAAATTAATTTAAATTTTACATTAACAATAACAAAAGCTAAACATTTTAAGGGACAAATGAAACTTGAATATATACAAGTTCTAAATTGAGATCAGAGTTTCATAAGAATTTGATATTACAAAATTATTATATACATTACAAGAATAGAGTTCAGTGTTCTTCACAATTTGCAACAATATTATATTGAATTTATATTATTAAAAGTATATATCGACATTTTAATTCTGTTAAACGGTTTTAATATTTTGTACACATATGTAGAAATTTTTCATTTTATATTTAGTTTTAAAAAATTCTAGATGTGTTCTATAAAATATAAATTTAAATGGTGTTGATAAGTAAAATTAAATTTAAGGTTTTATTGAATATTTTTAATAATACCATTTAAAAAAAACTTTTTTAAATCGTTAAATGCACGTATGTACATTCTTTATGGAATGTAAGTGCAAACTATAATTAAAAGCAACAGCTTTTTTTCATGAGCTACCGATACATTGTTTTGAAAATAAAGAAAATATATAGTTTAATATACAGCAATGATATAAAATTAAAATTTTATGAATTTGTATCAGGTGGCTGTTATTAAAACAAAATTGCACTATTTTGTAAATAAAAAATTTGATTAATTTTATAAATTAGTTATAATTTTTCAACTTTCTTTTAGAAACAAAAAAAAAAATTATTACAAATACCCAAATAACATAAAGTAAAAGGTAAGGTATGCTGTGGTAAAGTCACTGTTGGAGTTTAATTTTTATTTTATCATCGGCAATTTAAAAATATCCTGAAAATAAATGATATAAAAATTGTAAAAATTGTGTTTTGTATATAATTTCAGTTGACTTACAGGAGAATTGATTCATTTATATCTCCTTTGGTTGTCAATCCAAGTTTTAATTTGTTGAGGAGTCCTTTTCTTCAGGATGGAGTATTTGTGGGTAGCACTTTGACACTGCGCCAGACTAGGGAGTTTTTCTAAATCTTTTAAATTCCCAAACATGGAACAAATGGCATCCCTTTCTTCGTTGGTCCATCTACATCGTTTCGTTTTACCAAAGGGAGATGCTAAATAAAAAAAAAAAAATAATTTTTCTTGGTAAAAAAATTAATTATCATTATATAAATTTGTTTTATCATTATATTATAATAATCAATTTATTATAATAATCAATTTATTATAATAATCAATTTATTTATAATATAACATATTTATCATTTTGTATATAAATAACAACCAAAACATTAATTATATAAAAAGTTGGATATATATATATATATATTATATTTGAAATGATATTGTGTTAATTTTATATGAAATTGATTTAATATAAAATGCTTTTTAATGTAAATTATATTTATTTAATAATTTTTATTTTTAAATTATTCTTTTAAACGAATTAAAATTTAAAGAAATGTGTATTGCAGTTTATAAACAATTTTAGTATTATGCAATTTCTTATTGAAATTCAATAATTATTAATCGAGATTGAAAATAGGATTCAAACATCCCTGTTCTGACTTTCACATTCACATGGAAAAAAACCATTTAACACATTTTTTTTGCTCTAGCCTTCACTTCTACATATATTTAACTCGTTGTTTTCGACAAGAATTACCTAAGTGAAAGTAACTAGAGTGTATTGAGTGTAGTTGAGTCAGAACATAAACGTATTTGAAATCCAGACAGAAAGGTTTTATTAAATTTATTTAATTTATTTTGACTTTTTTGGATTTGGTTTGAAAATTAAGAACTAGCAGAAAATGTTACTTTTAGAAATGCTTTACTAAAATATTTTCCTTACTACTTCTACGTTTTCTACTTGAAGATGAATTTTTTCTCTCTGTTAGCCAATCTTCTTCATCATCACTTTTAATGTAAATTATTTTTTTAAAAGGAAAATATATGTATTATAAATATTAATAATACTAGAGAGATATGGGACTATGTATATAACTAATCAAAATTATTATCGTTAGCTAGTGTTTATTATAGATAAGTATTAATAAAGAATTTATGAAAATAAACGGTAAAAAAATTCACTTTTTAAACAAAATGTAATTTTTTGAGAAAATTTACTTTTTAAGGTACTTTTTTAAGAAAATGCACTTATTTTAAAATGTATTTTTTTAGAAAAGGAACCTTTTAAGTAAATGTAAATGTTATTGTTAAGGAAAGACACTTTGATAAGGGAATGTACTCTTTTAGGTGTAGGTTTTTTTTAAGGGAAGGTATATTTTTAAGAAAAGGTACCATTTTAAATAAAAGACTTTATTAAGGAAATGTACTTTTTTAACAAAAGGTATTTTTTAAGAAATGGTATTTTTTTAATGAAAAGTACGTTTCTAATGAAAGGCACTTATTTAAGAAAATATACTTTTTTATATTTACTTTTTTAAGAAAATGTACCATTTTTAGAAAATGTATTTTTTTTAAGAAAAGTTCCTTTTTTGAAAAACATGTATTTTTAACAAATGATACTTTTTTAAGCAAAATCACTTTTTAAGTGAAAATACTTTTTTAAGAAAGGGCACTTTTTTTAAAAAAGGTAATTTTCTGATAGAAGGTAATTTATTAAGAAAAGGAAATATTTTAAGTAAATGATACTTAAGGAAGAGCACTTTTTAAATTTAAGATTCTTTTTTAAGAAATGGTACTTTTTTTAAGACAGTGTACTTTTTTAAGAAAATGTTCTTTTTTAGAAAAGGTACTATTGTAAGAAAAGATTATTTTTAAAGCTGCGTTCACACTATGTGTTTCGCTTGTGTTTTTCTTATTTTTTTAGCACGTACACATAGTGTGAACCCTTTCAAAAATTGTTTATGTACAACACATTCGGCAAGACATATGTAAATTTTTCAATTAGAGCAGGTTCTATTTTGGCATGACAACCATATGAAAATACAACACTTCTTGTGGCGAAAGAAAAACAGAGTAAATTATAAAGATAAATATTGAAAGAAAAATAAATTGTTTAATATTAATTAACAATTAAAAAATATATAAAATATATAACTTTCTTTTAAACACTAATTTTTTGTAAATTCGCAAATTAAATCAGCTATTTACATTTAGAGGTTATGTCATACAGAAACACATATGTACGTTTGAACGCAAAAATGATGAATTGTATGTAAAACGCCAATTTTGACACGCACACGGAATTACGTATGGATTGTAAAACTGAATTTGCATATGGAAAATACACATAGTGTAAACGCACCTTAAGGAAAACTACTATTTTAAGTGTGTATACTTTTTTAAGAAAATGTACCTTTTTAATAAAATATACTTTTTTGGGAAGTCTATTTTAAGTGAAAGTACATCTCTAAGGTAATTAAAAAAAAAAAAGTTACTTATGAAAATTTACTTTTTTAAGAAACGGTACTTTTTAAGAAAATTTATTTTCTGAAGTAATTTTAAAGAAAATTTACTTTTTAAGAAAATTTACTTTAAGAAAATGTAATTTTTAAGAAAATTAATTTCTTTTCAAGGAGACACTTTTTTAAGAAAATGTACTTTTTATGTCTATATTGGATCTATATTTCTAGATTATTATATCAAGGAGACACAAATGGTACCATTTCCCCATTTTGACCGATTATACCATTAACATTGCAATTTCCACAAAATTCTGTTTGATGACGCCTGTGTGCTTTGTGGAATCTACATAAAAATTTCATATTCCCATATTCTGGGATGTCGTTTATTTCTCGAGAAAATAAAAGTAGTTTTTTCTATTTTTTGGCCATTTTCAAAAATCCTTTTTTAGTGGACCTTTAATCCAATAAAATAACCTACATTTGAAATTTAAAATTCCTAGCTCCAAACAAATGTTAAAGATAATGACAAACATTGTGAGCCAGAAAAATAAGTTTTCCATAGTGTATAACGAAATTTTTACATATAAATGCATACATTTTTTTTTGTATTATTTAGAAAAGTATGCAAGTATATAAAGGGTTTGGAGTTTTTTAAAATTTTGTCGGCCCGTGTAATTTAAGAGCTATTTTATACGGAATGAATTGCACTTTAGGTAAGAATAAAACGTTTACTATCTGCCTATACTTACCAATTTTTTTAAAACTTTTAGTGCACACAATTTTGTAATAATTTCTTGGCTTAATTGCAGTCATTAGAAATCATAATTTCTAATAAATGAATGATACTTGCAACGACTGACTCACTTTATTGCACTGTCTCTACCAATTTGAGGTTAAATAAATCACAACGATTAAAATCAGTGCAGTAGTGTATGATGAAGCGCGTGCCACGAGCAGTAAATGAGAAACTACAAATTTTCAGGCAAACAATCAGCTTTATGTTTTTAGTTTACCGTTAAATAACCGCGTTGGTTTTGTACCCATTACTCAACAAAAAAATTTAACATTGAATACCAATTTTATTAATGTTGCCGGATTGCAAAGAAAATTATCAGATGTTAATATTTTAATTAACAAACAAGCTTACACTAAATTTGAAAAAATTTCTGTTGAAAATATTTTTGATTTTGATATATTTTTTATAGGTGACAAAAATGTTGAAACTTTGTTTTGGAAACTTCGTATAAACCTGGATCAGATTTATTGTGCCTGTTCAAAGAACATTTTAAAATAATATTGTTTTGCAGAATATAGATAAATTTTTGAAACAAAATTTCTTTTAATTAAAGTAAAAATATTTGATTCAGATAAGTTCTAACTCAATCATTAAATAATAAAAAAAATTATTTTTAATCAAGAGAAAAGTTTTAGAATATACCTATATTATAAAAAATGCATTAGATTATAATATTGTTTTTGAATTGAATGGTCTACGACATTTTTTAACAGAAACTCTGACATTTTTTCTCAGGAACTAAAAGATTTGTTTCTTTAGAAATCGGAAGCTAGAGCTGAAGGTAAAGATGAAGTAATGCATTTTCGGCATAGTTAAAAACCGTATGCCGTAAAAAGTTCATCAACTTTTAACTTTTTCAGACATTATATGCTAATCAGCTATTGCTGTTTATTTGTGAATGTCAAATAAATTAAAAGTAAAATTAATTTCTGAATGCAAGGATGAAAAACTAATAGAATAAATATAAAAACATAAACTTATGTATACACACATACATACATATTCGATTATTGAGTATAGAAGTACAAAATAAACAGGCGGATAGAATGAAATCAATATCAATAGAAAACAATCTCAGTATATATGTAAGACCTTCTTCGATAAAAAAAATGCACAATCTGAGAAATTTTTCAATAGAAAAAATACTTAAATTTGAGACATTAATTCTATGGAAAAAATTAGAGAATCTTACGTTTATTCTAGGGTGGAAATCAATGCATCTCAGACATTGATTGTATGGAAAATAATCTGCAAACATATTATACTTATATTTACATAAAACGACAAAAGTTTTACTAATAAAAATAAAAAGTTCTTTTAAACTTATAGAGATTCAACGAATTCGCTGCAAAAAAATGATTTTCCAAAGTAGTAACCATAGGAACAAAATTTTTTAACGTGCGACATCACTGTTTCAAAATGAAATTGGTTAATAATATACATCACTATTTTTGTTTTTTAATTTTGTCCGAGTTCACACAAGGCAACTTTTGTGGCGCAACTTTTTTGCAATTCTCTTTTAAAGTTGCCTTAATGTTCACACAGAGAAATTTATTGCCAGCAATTTTCGATTTCTTTTGCTTCCAAATTCTTACATTTGTGACGGTTCATTTTATTTAGTTTGTGTAAAAAGAATTATTATTGGTTCAAAGTAAAAAATCTATTTGTGTGAAAAAATGGAAGTCAAAGAAAAAATGATATAATAAAAAAAATAATAAAATAAATGAAATAATAATAATAATTTTTCACAACGAATGAAATAATGAAAAGAAATATCAAATAAAAAACTGCAGCTAACTTCGTGTTTATATCTTCGAATTGCACAACAAAACGAATTACCCGAGTACAGGCAGCTCCGAAAAAAATACCGCTCTTCTTTCCCCTCTCTCCTACAAACTCAAAGTTGACGCCACTAAAGTTGCCTTGTGTGAACTCGGCCTTTTGTTGTGTGTATTCTTTGCTAAACAATTTACCGTTGGATTTATTCATGTCTCAAAAAAAATGAGCAATGAATACAAATTTTATTAATGTTGCCAGATTATTATATAAAATATATAATAATTGATGATAGATAAATAAAAGTGCCTTCACACTATGTGTTTTGCTTGTGTTTTTCTTAGTTTTTTATCACATGCAATTTGTACACATAGTGTGAACCCTTTCAAACATAGTTTATGTACAATATTTTTGGCAGCCCATATGTAAGTTTTTCAATTAGAGCATGATCTATTTTGACATGACCAAACATATGAAAATACAACACTGCTTGCGGCAAAAGAAAAACAAAGTATGTACATTAAAAAGATTAATATTAAAAGAAAAATAAATTGTTTAATATTAATTAACAATTATTTATATTTATAACGCCAATTTTGACACACACACGGAATTCAGTTTTACGATCTATATGTAATTCCGTGTGTGTGTCAAAATTGGCGTTTTACAAGATTCATAATTTTTGCGTTCAAACGTTCATATGTATTTTCGTATGACATAACCTCTAAATGTAAACTACATCTGATTTTCAATGTGTGAATTTACAACATTTATTGTTAAAAATAAAGTAATATATTTTAGATGTTTTTTAATTTTTAATTAATATTAAACAATTTATTTTTCTTTTAATATTAATCTTTTTAATGTACATACTTTGTTTTTCTTTTGCCGCAAGCAGTGTTGTATTTTCATATGTTTGGTCATGTCAAAATAGATCATGCTCTAATTGAAAAACTTACATATGGGCTGCCAAAAATATTGTACATAAACTATGTTTGAAAGGGTTCACACTATGTGTACAAATTGCATGTGATAAAAAACTAAGAAAAACACAAGCAAAACACATAGTGTGAAGGCACTTTTATTTATCTATCATCAATTATTATATATTTTATATAATAATCTGGCAACATTAATAAAATTTGTATTCATTGCTCATTTTTTTTGAGACATGAATAAATCCAACGGTAAATTGTTTAGCAAAGAATACACACAACAAAAGGCCGAGTTCACACAAGGCAACTTTAGTGGCGTCAACTTTGAGTTTGTAGGAGAGAGGGGAAAGAAGAGCGGTATTTTTTTCGGAGCTGCCTGTACTCGGGTAATTCGTTTTGTTGTGCAATTCGAAGATATAAACACGAAGTTAGCTGCAGTTTTTTATTTGATATTTCTTTTCATTATTTCATTCGTTGTGAAAAATTATTATTATTATTTCATTTATTTTATTATTTTTTTTATTATATCATTTTTTCTTTGACTTCCATTTTTTCACACAAATAGATTTTTTACTTTGAACCAATAATAATTCTTTTTACACAAACTAAATAAAATGAACCGTCACAAATGTAAGAATTTGGAAGCAAAAGAAATCGAAAATTGCTGGCAATAAATTTCTCTGTGTGAACATTAAGGCAACTTTAAAAGAGAATTGCAAAAAAGTTGCGCCACAAAAGTTGCCTTGTGTGAACTCGGACAAAATTAAAAAACAAAAATAGTGATGTATATTATTAACCAATTTCATTTTGAAACAGTGATGTCGCACGTTAAAAAATTTTGTTCCTATGGTTACTACTTTGGAAAATCATTTTTTTGCAGCGAATTCGTTGAATCTCTATAAGTTTAAAAGAACTTTTTATTTTTATTAGTAAAACTTTTGTCGTTTTATGTAAATATAAGTATAATATGTTTGCAGATTATTTTCCATACAATCAATGTCTGAGATGCATTGATTTCCACCCTAGAATAAACGTAAGATTCTCTAATTTTTTCCATAGAATTAATGTCTCAAATTTAAGTATTTTTTCTATTGAAAAATTTCTCAGATTGTGCATTTTTTTTATCGAAGAAGGTCTTACATATATACTGAGATTGTTTTCTATTGATATTGATTTCATTCTATCCGCCTGTTTATTTTGTACTTCTATACTCAATAATCGAATATGTATGTATGTGTGTATACATAAGTTTATGTTTTTATATTTATTCTATTAGTTTTTCATCCTTGCATTCAGAAATTAATTTTACTTTTAATTTATTTGACATTCACAAATAAACAGCAATAGCTGATTAGCATATAATGTCTGAAAAAGTTAAAAGTTGATGAACTTTTTACGGCATACGGTTTTTAACTATGCCGAAAATGCATTACTTCATCTTTACCTTCAGCTCTAGCTTCCGATTTCTAAAGAAACAAATCTTTTAGTTCCTGAGAAAAAATGTCAGAGTTTCTGTTAAAAAATGTCGTAGACCATTCAATTCAAAAACAATATTATAATCTAATGCATTTTTTATAATATAGGTATATTCTAAAACTTTTCTCTTGATTAAAAATAATTTTTTTTATTATTTAATGATTGAGTTAGAACTTATCTGAATCAAATATTTTTACTTTAATTAAAAGAAATTTTGTTTCAAAAATTTATCTATATTCTGCAAAACAATATTATTTTAAAATGTTCTTTGAACAGGCACAATAAATCTGATCCAGGTTTATACGAAGTTTCCAAAACAAAGTTTCAACATTTTTGTCACCTATAAAAAATATATCAAAATCAAAAATATTTTCAACAGAAATTTTTTCAAATTTAGTGTAAGCTTGTTTGTTAATTAAAATATTAACATCTGATAATTTTCTTTGCAATCCGGCAACATTAATAAAATTGGTATTCAATGTTAAATTTTTTTGTTGAGTAATGGGTACAAAACCAACGCGGTTATTTAACGGTAAACTAAAAACATAAAGCTGATTGTTTGCCTGAAAATTTGTAGTTTCTCATTTACTGCTCGTGGCACGCGCTTCATCATACACTACTGCACTGATTTTAATCGTTGTGATTTATTTAACCTCAAATTGGTAGAGACAGTGCAATAAAGTGAGTCAGTCGTTGCAAGTATCATTCATTTATTAGAAATTATGATTTCTAATGACTGCAATTAAGCCAAGAAATTATTACAAAATTGTGTGCACTAAAAGTTTTAAAAAAATTGGTAAGTATAGGCAGATAGTAAACGTTTTATTCTTACCTAAAGTGCAATTCATTCCGTATAAAATAGCTCTTAAATTACACGGGCCGACAAAATTTTAAAAAACTCCAAACCCTTTATATACTTGCATACTTTTCTAAATAATACAAAAAAAAAATGTATGCATTTATATGTAAAAATTTCGTTATACACTATGGAAAACTTATTTTTCTGGCTCACAATGTTTGTCATTATCTTTAACATTTGTTTGGAGCTAGGAATTTTAAATTTCAAATGTAGGTTATTTTATTGGATTAAAGGTCCACTAAAAAAGGATTTTTGAAAATGGCCAAAAAATAGAAAAAACTACTTTTATTTTCTCGAGAAATAAACGACATCCCAGAATATGGGAATATGAAATTTTTATGTAGATTCCACAAAGCACACAGGCGTCATCAAACAGAATTTTGTGGAAATTGCAATGTTAATGGTATAATCGGTCAAAATGGGGAAATGGTACCATTTGTGTCTCCTTGATATAATAATCTAGAAATATAGATCCAATATAGACATAAAAAGTACATTTTCTTAAAAAAGTGTCTCCTTGAAAAGAAATTAATTTTCTTAAAAATTACATTTTCTTAAAGTAAATTTTCTTAAAAAGTAAATTTTCTTTAAAATTACTTCAGAAAATAAATTTTCTTAAAAAGTACCGTTTCTTAAAAAAGTAAATTTTCATAAGTAACTTTTTTTTTTTTAATTACCTTAGAGATGTACTTTCACTTAAAATAGACTTCCCAAAAAAGTATATTTTATTAAAAAGGTACCTTTTCTTAAAAAAGTATACACACTTAAAATAGTAGTTTTCCTTAAGGTGCGTTTACACTATGTGTATTTTCCATATGCAAATTCAGTTTTACAATCCATACGTAATTCCGTGTGCGTGTCAAAATTGGCGTTTTACATACAATTCATCATTTTTGCGTTCAAACGTACATATGTGTTTCTGTATGACATAACCTCTAAATGTAAATAGCTGATTTAATTTGCGAATTTACAAAAAATTAGTGTTTAAAAGAAAGTTATATATTTTATATATTTTTTAATTGTTAATTAATATTAAACAATTTATTTTTCTTTCAATATTTATCTTTATAATTTACTCTGTTTTTCTTTCGCCACAAGAAGTGTTGTATTTTCATATGGTTGTCATGCCAAAATAGAACCTGCTCTAATTGAAAAATTTACATATGTCTTGCCGAATGTGTTGTACATAAACAATTTTTGAAAGGGTTCACACTATGTGTACGTGCTAAAAAAATAAGAAAAACACAAGCGAAACACATAGTGTGAACGCAGCTTTAAAAATAATCTTTTCTTACAATAGTACCTTTTCTAAAAAAGAACATTTTCTTAAAAAAGTACACTGTCTTAAAAAAAGTACCATTTCTTAAAAAAGAATCTTAAATTTAAAAAGTGCTCTTCCTTAAGTATCATTTACTTAAAATATTTCCTTTTCTTAATAAATTACCTTCTATCAGAAAATTACCTTTTTTAAAAAAAGTGCCCTTTCTTAAAAAAGTATTTTCACTTAAAAAGTGATTTTGCTTAAAAAAGTATCATTTGTTAAAAATACATGTTTTTCAAAAAAGGAACTTTTCTTAAAAAAAATACATTTTCTAAAAATGGTACATTTTCTTAAAAAAGTAAATATAAAAAAGTATATTTTCTTAAATAAGTGCCTTTCATTAGAAACGTACTTTTCATTAAAAAAATACCATTTCTTAAAAAATACCTTTTGTTAAAAAAGTACATTTCCTTAATAAAGTCTTTTATTTAAAATGGTACCTTTTCTTAAAAATATACCTTCCCTTAAAAAAAACCTACACCTAAAAGAGTACATTCCCTTATCAAAGTGTCTTTCCTTAACAATAACATTTACATTTACTTAAAAGGTTCCTTTTCTAAAAAAATACATTTTAAAATAAGTGCATTTTCTTAAAAAAGTACCTTAAAAAAGTAAATTTTCTCAAAAAATTACATTTTGTTTAAAAAGTGAATTTTTTTACCGTTTATTTTCATAAATTCTTTATTAATACTTATCTATAATAAACACTAGCTAACGATAATAATTTTGATTAGTTATATACATAGTCCCATATCTCTCTAGTATTATTAATATTTATAATACATATATTTTCCTTTTAAAAAAATAATTTACATTAAAAGTGATGATGAAGAAGATTGGCTAACAGAGAGAAAAAATTCATCTTCAAGTAGAAAACGTAGAAGTAGTAAGGAAAATATTTTAGTAAAGCATTTCTAAAAGTAACATTTTCTGCTAGTTCTTAATTTTCAAACCAAATCCAAAAAAGTCAAAATAAATTAAATAAATTTAATAAAACCTTTCTGTCTGGATTTCAAATACGTTTATGTTCTGACTCAACTACACTCAATACACTCTAGTTACTTTCACTTAGGTAATTCTTGTCGAAAACAACGAGTTAAATATATGTAGAAGTGAAGGCTAGAGCAAAAAAAATGTGTTAAATGGTTTTTTTCCATGTGAATGTGAAAGTCAGAACAGGGATGTTTGAATCCTATTTTCAATCTCGATTAATAATTATTGAATTTCAATAAGAAATTGCATAATACTAAAATTGTTTATAAACTGCAATACACATTTCTTTAAATTTTAATTCGTTTAAAAGAATAATTTAAAAATAAAAATTATTAAATAAATATAATTTACATTAAAAAGCATTTTATATTAAATCAATTTCATATAAAATTAACACAATATCATTTCAAATATAATATATATATATATATATCCAACTTTTTATATAATTAATGTTTTGGTTGTTATTTATATACAAAATGATAAATATGTTATATTATAAATAAATTGATTATTATAATAAATTGATTATTATAATAAATTGATTATTATAATATAATGATAAAACAAATTTATATAATGATAATTAATTTTTTTACCAAGAAAAATTATTTTTTTTTTTTTATTTAGCATCTCCCTTTGGTAAAACGAAACGATGTAGATGGACCAACGAAGAAAGGGATGCCATTTGTTCCATGTTTGGGAATTTAAAAGATTTAGAAAAACTCCCTAGTCTGGCGCAGTGTCAAAGTGCTACCCACAAATACTCCATCCTGAAGAAAAGGACTCCTCAACAAATTAAAACTTGGATTGACAACCAAAGGAGATATAAATGAATCAATTCTCCTGTAAGTCAACTGAAATTATATACAAAACACAATTTTTACAATTTTTATATCATTTATTTTCAGGATATTTTTAAATTGCCGATGATAAAATAAAAATTAAACTCCAACAGTGACTTTACCACAGCATACCTTACCTTTTACTTTATGTTATTTGGGTATTTGTAATAATTTTTTTTTTTGTTTCTAAAAGAAAGTTGAAAAATTATAACTAATTTATAAAATTAATCAAATTTTTTATTTACAAAATAGTGCAATTTTGTTTTAATAACAGCCACCTGATACAAATTCATAAAATTTTAATTTTATATCATTGCTGTATATTAAACTATATATTTTCTTTATTTTCAAAACAATGTATCGGTAGCTCATGAAAAAAAGCTGTTGCTTTTAATTATAGTTTGCACTTACATTCCATAAAGAATGTACATACGTGCATTTAACGATTTAAAAAAGTTTTTTTTAAATGGTATTATTAAAAATATTCAATAAAACCTTAAATTTAATTTTACTTATCAACACCATTTAAATTTATATTTTATAGAACACATCTAGAATTTTTTAAAACTAAATATAAAATGAAAAATTTCTACATATGTGTACAAAATATTAAAACCGTTTAACAGAATTAAAATGTCGATATATACTTTTAATAATATAAATTCAATATAATATTGTTGCAAATTGTGAAAAACACTGAACTCTATTCTTGTAATGTATATAATAATTTTGTAATATCAAATTCTTATGAAACTCTGATCTCAATTTAGAACTTGTATATATTCAAGTTTCATTTGTCCCTTAAAATGTTTAGCTTTTGTTATTGTTAATGTAAAATTTAAATTAATTTTATTTTGACGACTGAAATTTTTTTTGGAAATCGCCTCTATTAAATACTTAAACTAATTAAATTTTTATGTGTTCATTAAAATGTTATGTTTGTAGCTAATCCTTTGCAAATAAATATAAATTGAAAAATCTTTATAAACTTTAAAATCTGTGCCTGTGTTTTATAAATATTAATATTTTGATGTCAAATGTTGCCACGCGTTGCAAATGACACCGTTTTTATATAACTGCCAATAAATGACAACAACTGACATTGAAAATGACATATTGAAAACCAGGCGGAATTGTTTTTTGTGTTGAATAACTTTCAATTGTAGTATATTTCATGTCAAACTATGACAACAGATTGAGTTTGAAAGTTTTTTTATATTTTTCTGGAAATTTTTTTTTTATTTTGTGTAGAAATAATTTAAATTAAAAACAAGAATTAAATTGACATTTCAATTAAAACATTCAATTTTAAATTTATTCTGAGCATATTTAAATAATTAACTTTATTGGCGCTTCAGTTGAAATTGTCAATTAAGATACATCAATTTTGAATATTAATTATAAAATTAATTATTAAAATTTTTTATATATATAATAAAATTTTATACCAAATTCTCAATATTACTTACATAAATCGTATTTCTCTTCAAAAACTTGAAACTGCCCTTTTTTAATATCTCCTGTTATAAAGTTAATAAGAAACGTTAACTTTTTTCTTTCAAGTTTCTATTCAAATGCAGTTTTTGTTAGTTACCAAGTTAAGTATGTTCTATGACCAAAATATCTACTTATATAAAGTGGTTGTACTTTTTATTCCACTGTACTTTTAAATCTTTTTAGTTTATTACAAAAGATGAACAAAATCAAAAGCAAACTAAATTAAGAAATTCTCATTATTAATGGTTAGTTTTTGTTTTTAAGGAAGCTTCTTATAGAAATACGGGCAGGAAATATTTCCGATCTGCGATTTTTGACTCACTTCGAAATACTTCAATATTGGTTACAACAAATCTTTGATTTGCGTTCCTTAAATTCTACTTAAATAGTTTATTTAAAATTTAACTATAATCATCACATAAATTCATATTAAAGATTTTTTTTGTAAATATACACAAAAGATCAAAAGAAGGTTTAAAACCATATTTGGTTATATATTTAAATAGCAGCCAAATTAAGATGTAAAAAGAAGACAAACGAATTTACTTCATTACGTTTATTATACGCTATACCACTATGTGGTCTGGGTATAATGACTTTGTGCTGCTGTTTGTAACTGCCAAAAATATTTGACCTAGACCCATCTTTTATTATACCGATCGACTCAGAAAGTGATTCAGAGATGTCCGTCCGGCCGTCTGTGTGTCCTTGTAAAGCTTGTAATCAAACTACAGGTCGCAAATATGAATATATATTTATGAAATTTCGTATGTAAGCTTTTATCGGCCATAGGATGAACGCTATTGAAATTGGTGAGAATCGGTCCATGTTCAGACTTAGTCCCCATACAAATGACCCCTATGAAATCGATATAAAATGCCATAAGATCCAAATTATCATATAGATCTCAGTCGAATTGGGTTTGCATGTGATTATTACATCCATTAATCAGTAGTCCGAAAATAATCCCTATAGAACAACTCTTAGTCATAGGCCCCATATGCTCTGATGCTTCTCCAATTTGGCTTTTATATCTTTTTGCAAAATAGAAGTAACTTTAGCAAATATGGTCATGATTGGTCCATTTTTCGACCTGATCCCCATATAAATATAGCATCCGATATGAACTTTTGCATATCTGTAGCCAAAGAAATCAATAACAATGCCACTCAAATTTGGTTTATGTTTATTTTCTATATCCAATTAGTTGGACCTAATAGATAGCAAACCATGGTATCGTACAGTCGGTCTCGACCGACTATAATTTTCTTACTTGTTTTTTAATTGGTGTTATTTGACTTTACTACTCGAAAACTATTGTTATTCATAAACTTTTTGTTTACTTGGGCATAATAGCGCGAATTTAAATATTATTTTTAATCAGAGTTTTTTGATAAATAGTTACGAGTATGTTTTCTAATATAAATTTTGTAATATAACTGTTAGGTTAATTTTAAAACAATATGAAAACTAACCGCTCTATTCATAACATTAATTTTTAACTAACCAAATTTTCATATAAAATCTGTTTTAAAAAGCTATTGAAATGTTTCGAAATGATTTTATAAAATGCTTGGGGAATTAATAAAAGGGGAATGTTATCGGCATTCGCAAAAATCCAATATCATTTAGAAGATCGATGAAATATTTATAAACATATCCCTTGTTAAAACTGGCTTTAACCATAAAGCAACAGATAGATTCCAAGTTAAAAATAGAAAGATTATTTTTTTACATAGACATGTAGCTATGTACGTAAAATATAATTCATATCCCCGCAATTACCCTAAAGTAAACACAATCCTTATTTTGCTTATCAAACGCTACAATTTTTTTGAGGCAATAATTTGGCCATTGATTTCCTTTTGTAATAATTTGCAGCAAACCATAACTTTGTATTGAAATTGAACCTTATCTTAGTTATTGTTCTTTTAATTAACTAATAAAAATCACGATAAAATAGCAACACTTCTTCTGGGTCCTTCCTGGCTGATATTGATCTTAGATGCCATCCTCGATGCCATTTTTTCAAGGCCTCAGCGGTAACATTTTCTTGCCTCAGCTAAAGTGTGCAAATTGATATAATACTTTGCATACACCGAAGGGACATTAATGTTGAATTGCAACAGCTCCAGGAATTGGCGTTCCAGAGCATTCACATCTTCTAAAATTTGGCAATAATCAACATTCCATACAGCCTGGTCATCCCATACTTTATAGGATAGTAATAGAGCACCTAGAACCATACATTTGCAATTGCACCAAATATTTTCTTTCAAGCATCAAGATAAACACTTTCATTATGTTTAATGGCAGATGTGCGAATTGTGAACAATTAAGTGTATGATTGTGTGTTCGGTGATGATGAGCCTATTGAATGGTTTAGAAAATATGGCCTTTTACTCCAGGCAAGATATGAAAACATTTTTCTGGTTTTCGCAAGATCAAATAAGTCGTCTGGAATATCACTGAAATTCATCCAAACAAATATAGTAAACAATATTTGTTAATTGTTATTCCCATTATAAAACTAACGTACCGTCTTTGCAACCTTCTTCCACAATTATGACATTTAATGGGACCATCTAAATTTCTAAGGGTTTAAATACATAATTTAGTATATGAATATTGTTTATTTTTAAAGAAATGGTAACATTTCCAATTACTCTAAAAAGATATGTATTATATACATGTACGAAAAGTTTGGGGACTGTCCTCAATAAATACAGTTTATCGAAAAACTGTCCGCAAAAAACATGGGGTGCATATATATATTTCTTTTGTTGGATTTGTTAAATAAATTCAATACGCGGCAAAAAAAAACGAAAATCCGAGTCTGACATACAGTTTGTATTCTGACGGCGGTAAAAATTACTTTTTGTAGATAAATCTGGCAGCACTGAGTACAAATATTTTAGCTTTAATGGTCAAAATTATACTTTTACAGACTATATATAATAAAATAGATGTTCTTGAGATATTATAACTAAATAACGGAATATATTTCCGAAATAATCTAAAAATTGGCAAAAATGTCCCCGAAGTATAATGTCCTCAAAAAATGCGCTTGATATATAAAAAATTTGGGGACTGTCCCCAAAGTATCAAAATGTCCTCGTAAAATACAGTGTATCGGAAAAGTGTCCTGTAATAATGCGGTGTGCATATATATATATATATATATATATATATATATATATATATATATATATATATATATTTGCGTATTAAGAGGTACGATTATATGCAGATGTGTGCAAATTTATTTTTGCCTTATGTTAATCTTATTAAAAATAACAAAAGTGCACAGAATTTTAAAAAACAAAAGACCATGTAGAGAGTCGGCATCTGTCCCCCAGAAATTTAAGGAAAGTCTAGAGTTTGATCGATTTATTTTACAAAACTTATATTCTTAAGTAATTCAGGAAAGAGTACTACTTTTAGATCTTTTACTAAGTTCTACTTTTAAATAATTGAGTGCGCTAAATACCTTTAAAAAATATGGACCGAAGGTTTATAAATTGTCGATCGTGCAATTCAATAATTTACCGATATTATATGTACACTGCTCCAGCATTTATTTCGACCGACTTCTCAAGTGTCCACTGAAAGTTACATATTTTTAATAAACTTTCTTTAATAATACAAACTTTAGTTTGCAGTATTTAGGCTAATTCCACAAGAATAACTCCATTAGAAACAATTTAAATCAGTCAATGACATTAGGGAATAACACATTTATTTGTTAAACGCATTTAGAATTAACAATCGCGGTGACATGAAATATTTGACACTGATTATAACAAACTTTTAAATAATTATAAAATAAATATCATTTCATAGTGGAATTATACCAAGTGGAATTGTCCGAGAGGAATTGCTACCAAGTCTGGGCAAGAAATGGCGTTACTAGAATTACAATTCTACTATTTTACCTTACTGAGAGTGAACGACTTTTGTAGTTTTCCTTAAATGGATAAAATAGTATAATACCGCTTAAATATTTGTTTTGAAACAGAAAATTTGCGATGAAATTAAAGCGGAAATAAGTACTGTTAAAGCACATAGCAGCGAACAGCCAAATCAGAGGACTTTTGGTGGCAAATAAACGCTAAAGGCAAAGCCGATTTTATCGGCCAACGAGTTTAGTGAAGTGCACGGGGAGCTATCCATGATGAATGTCTTAAAATTGGAAAATATTAATAGAAAATATAAATCATAGTTATTGCATAGTTTAACCAACATATTGTGGGTAAATCATCCCCATTTCTCACACAATAAAGTCATATTTCTTCAGTTCAATACGCTGGTGAACACTTGTAAAGGGTGTCCCAAAATTATCGCAAGATTTGAATTACCGCCATTTGTGCAGTGAAGCGTTGGCCACCAAAGGAAAATATATTAATTAATATATTAATTCTATAATTCATTTAATTCCTATAATTCCAAGTTGGAACAAAGGGCCGTCACCAAAGGAAAAAGACAGCTTGAAATCTGGCAGTTAGGGTAAGTCGAAATGGAACATTACACGCTAGAACAATGCATTTTCATTGTTCAAAAATATGTCCAAAATAATGAAAAGTTGGCAGCTACAGTTGGAAACATTTTGTACAAAATATAGTCGGAATATTGATCTAACCTCGTCAACTGTGAAGATAATAACTGAAAAATTTGTTGAAAAACAAAGCCATCCCCAGCTTTTCAGATTTGGGCTGGAGGCATCTTTGAATCATACTTCTTCGAAAATGAGGCTCATCAAGCAGTAAATGTTACTGATGCTCGATATTCCGACATGATAACAGAGTTCTTTCTGCCTAAATTGGATGAAATTAGCATTTCGGTGCTTAGAATTGGTCCCTTAGATCGTATGATTTACATCCACTGGATGTGCACTTTATACAAATCTTGCGTGAATTTTGGGACACCTTTTATCATTTCTGTGGGAAAAATTGAATAAATTCTGATATGACTTGCTTACTCTTCTATCTGTTTTAAACCTGAAGTAATGACTCGTCGGAAAGAAATTTGGGTTTACAGATGAGGTCATCATTTGAAAGAGATCTATAAATTAAAGAAGCGTTGAAACACAAAAATTAAAAATAATGTCTTCTTCTACTGTTTCAGCATCCCTCTTATGATCTAATGAAACTACTTCAATCGCAAATGTTAAAAATATTAGTTTATGTGAAAATACGAGGTCAGTCCAAGAAGAATCCTGCGGATAGCGAAATATCGAATAAATAAACAAGTAAGTAAATTATAGTCGGTTTAGATCGACTATACGATACCCTATACCGTGCGCTTAGAGATTCTATCTCTTAGGCCCAACTAATTGTATATAGAAAATAAGCATGAACCAAATATGAATGGCATTGTTATTAATTTTGTTGCCTTTTAATGTAAATAAGTTCATATCGGGTGCAATATTTATATGGGACTAGGTAGAAAAATGGACCGATCTTGACCATATTTGGCAAGTTCACTTATTTTTTGCAAAAATATATAAATACCTAATTTGAGAAAAATCTGTGCAATATTTTTGTTTTTTGATAGATATGAGGCCTATGAATAAGAATTGGCCTATAGGGTTTATTTTTGGACTAATGATTAATGAGGTTGTTGTTTTTTTTCAGCTGTTGTTGGATTGCTGTTGACTACGTTGTTATTTTTGCTGGTGGTGGCTGTATCCAGTACAAAATTTTTTGTTGTATCTGGCAGGATCGCCATGTAATATTGGGTTTTAGTTTCCATAAAAGATTTTAATAATAAAATAAAAAATGAGTAGAACTTGGCTTTTGGTCGGCGTTGAAGAACGCCACTGGCTTGTTATTTATTTTTATTTGCCGGCCCTAAATAATGCCAAAGGCAAATCACTTAAATAATGCTTAGGGGTTTTAAGTAGAATTAAAACAAGATGAAATCTACTTTTACACTTATCTTTATTTACAAAATCGTCCTGTTCTTAAACTAAATTTACGGTAACCTAATATATGATTTATAACACTGTGTGACAGAAAAAAATACCTGGCATGTGATACTTTTTTCTGACAGGTCTTTTCGAGTACAACAAGCCCTGCCCTTGAAATTTGCAGAACATCTCCAAAATCTTGTTTTACGGGTAAAACCCCGGTTTTTCGGTGACTAATTTCTTTCATGTTTAAAAATTCACTGAAATCGTTTGATGGTTCCAAAAAAAAAAAAAATACTAAACAACATGGCGTCTTGAAACTTAATATATATGTTTTATAAGATGGCCACTTTCACCAAAATATTTTTTTCAAACTACTGCCACCATCTTTATGACATGTCGGAGTGTTCTGAAACCACCATCGTACGAAGTCAGATAAATTGTGTGAGAATTTTCACTAAGACAAATCGATTGATATTGTGTAGTGATAGTTTTTTCAAGAAGATTGAGAAAAATTCCCTTAGAAATGCGTTGAGACCCAGAATTACTTTTTAAGTCGATTACAATTTATTGCAATATTCTCTCTTGATTTTAGTAAAAACAAATTAAAGAGAATTTAAATAGTATAGAGAATTTAAATAGAGTTTAAATATCTAAAAACTATATAGGGAAATTGTGACTTCAAATATATGGTTTATGTTTAGACTAATGTTTTTAGAAATTAGAAATACCTGAAATGTACTAAATATACCTTCAGTCAAAGGAAACTTTTGTGTAAGGACTTAATCTAAAGATGCACTGATTTCAAAAACCATTTGAGACAATCTCTTAAAAATATTTTATTAATTATACCGTGCTTATTTCTTAAATACCGATGCACACTGGCTTAAAATCGGTTTTCATTGGCCCAAATTCGGTAACTTTTGAACCGATCGAAATATTTTAGAAATTCTTTTTAATGGATAGATATTTAGTTCAACTTGAGTCAGTTTTAATTTCATTAAAATTGATTGAGTACTTCTAGGTCAAAGTTGAATTTTTAATTTTTGTTAACTTTTTGGATTTTAATAATACCATTTTACCATTTTTTGTAATAATGGGATTCTTTTTAATGTTTACACTCAAAAATATTTTTACACTCAGAGAAAAAAAATGAAATCAACTGGAAATTATGCTATTACTACTGAAAAATTAATTTTTTGCTGTCAAATTTGCAATTTGTTTACACTCAAAGAATATTTACACTTAAAAAAACTTTAGAAAAATTTATTATTTTTGCTGTCAAATTTGTTAATTTTAGCAAAATAAATCTGATGAACATTAGCGCAATGATTCTGATTTTGATATGAAAAAAGGGGTTTTTATTTTTTGAATCTTTCTTATTTATTAAACCATTTCATAGATATGTATGTGGGTAAAAAACATTTTAAAAATAAAACTGCAATAGATTTTAATAGCATTTGCAACAATGGGAACTTGTATTTATTATTATTCTTTACTAATACTATGTTTTTCATACTTAAATAACAATGAAAGGCAATTATAATTATTCATTTGATTCAAATATTGATTGCAATTATTCCATATTTTGTTCTGTGTTATTTCTTCATCAAAATTCCGATGTTCCACTTTCCATTGATTTCGAATATTGGAGTTGAACGGATCTGACGTTGCTAATAATATATTAAATAGATCTTCATTTGTGGAGCTTCGTGAAATTTTTCTAGTATTGCGCTCTCTATAAAATCTTTAATACTTACTAGAGGACCCCTGCTGCTCCGCAGCATTATATTATATTATATTATATTAATTTTTATAATATAATATCAAAATTTGCCAAGAGAAGTTAACGTACAGTAATGCCAAAATATGCCAGTAAAAGTAAAGTTGATTGTCCACGCATAACTTTCCTCAAACCCAACGAATTTGCCAAGAGAAGTTAACGTACAGTAATGCCAAAATATGTCAAGATAAGTTAACGTACAGTAAAAGTAAAGTTGATTCTCCACGCATAACTTTCCTCAAACCCAACGAAGCAGTTAATAGCTCAAAAGAAGGAGCTTGATCCACTGAGTGTTCTTAGACCTATGTCAACAGCCTACGTTAATTAGAACTCTAGTTATAGAAGTTTGAAAGAAGAAAAATATTGAAAAAAATCTTGAATGCAAAGTTTATTCATAAATTCTTTTAATATATAAGATTCCTTTTTTCCTGAGCCTCCTCTGATAGATCTCCAAGTACCACCAAATAATATTTAATGACATCTTCTACATGATAAAGGATTTTGTGAACTGTTGCAGACATATTTCTGCATGGGTACTCGGTTGTATATATTTTTGCAGTTTCCTTAGCATAACCTCCAAATTTTTTTGATGCAATTTCTTCATTGCACGCAAAAGTACTTCTAGGATTATTTTAAATCTGAAAATAAGGTTTATTTTCACTCCTGTTATTTCTGATGGTGTTTCTTTGCTTGATGTTGCTTTGCTTATAATGCAGCTGGATGCATCCTACGTGGTAATCAAAGCCTAGCCTACTTTTCCATTAGTTGGTGACTTACTTCAATTTGCTGCCCATCTAACGGTAATTTTAAAGGCTGTAGTGTTGCAATTTGGGCGTTCATATCAGTAACTTCTTTGTGATTGGCATCAAGAGTTTCTTTTTTTAATTCAAATTTGATTGGCCTCCAGTATTTTGTAGAAGGTGGTGTCTCATTTTTCCAAATATCTTTTGTTTGCGTTGTACTAGTCGAAGGCTATGAATCTTCCAAAATCTTGTTCAATCGCAATGGTACAAATGATACCATGAACATATCTGAGTCCGAAATATTTTCACATACTACTTGTTTGTATTGTTTTTTTTTTTTTGTCCCGAAGAACCATCACATCCCCATTTACAAAAAAGAATTAACTTTTTGATTCCATATTTCTTAACTCATTTCCTTTCATTGATTGTAGCAAGCATTCGGCTGTGTGATCAAGTAGAGATTGTAGTTGTATTTCTGCCGAAACTGGTGTGATTGTGATAGTGTCCTTTGATGGCAAATAGTCATTTAAGCAGCGGTTATGTAATGATATGATAGATACATAATTAAGCCTTTTTGAATCGCACGCAATCTGAGCTGAATATATTGCTGTTTTGTTAAATTCAAATCCAGAAATAATGCTAATGCCTCCTCATTTGTGAACTTTTTTGCATCGCTCGGAATTCTTATACTTTTAAGAACCCGTTTTGTTCTCACTGGACTAGCTTTAACCACTTTTGCAATTGTTTCTGTGATCGTAACTGATGTAGGAAAGATTCTTTTATATTTATACATCCAATTTCATCGTTAACGTCTTTAAGTTTCCGCCTCTTAGATCTATCGCTACAGTTGTCCAATGATTTGCGTGGTCTTCCAGCCTTATCTTGTCTTTCTGTTTCTGCAGCGGCAGTAAGTTGGCCTTCTAACCAGTTTGCACTTTTTATATAAAAATATTGTTTACTGTAGCTAACTTCTTCGTAGCGTTTTTTTAGTGCTTTGACGAAATTAGAAAATTGCTCTTGTATTTCGATGCTACACGAATTTAAATTTAATTTTATTTTAACGTAACTAAGAAAATCTCCCTGGTTTTTGTTCCTGTTTTTTGTTCCTAAAATACTCTTCGGCCAGTTCTTTATAACTGAAGCTCTCCATATTTTTCTGAATATTTTTATTTGCGACTGTTATTGCTGAAATATATTATAGAAATTGAGTTTGTATTCAAATGTCGCTCTCTTATAAGCCTTTTCATAAGCCATCATACATACTAACGGCAGTATTTAAAATGAAAACTTATGCAGTACCTAGCATGAGTATTATTTATAATGCACTTGGTGCTGCATTTGCTCAACTCAGATCAACAACCTTTCAAACACTGACTAAGTATGTTAAAACAGCTAATGTGTGTCAAATTAAGCAAAACAAAATATATAAATTATTTTTAAGTGCAAACAAATATTTTTTACTTTGCGGATCTTTTAAACATTTTTTTTGATTTAATTTTCAAATTAAAATAATTTTGTCGTAAACTTAACACTTGTAAATATAAATTTAAAAAAAATGAAGAAGCGAAATCACACAAATTGAAATGTAAACAGAGTTGATTTTCACTATATCAGGTGGCATTAATGCAAAAAATATGGTGGCATTACAAATTTCAGAGTTGTGTTTAAAGCTATTAGATGACAACAAAAACTTGATTATAAATAAGCAATGTGCTAACTAAAAACTAAGGTCAATCGGTTGACTAGTAAGAACCTCGTGAGCGCGACATGTAAACAGCAGCTAACTTTTCATTATGAATTCGGGGGTATGTTTCTAGGTAAAATAAAAATGTAAGAAAATGGCACTAGTGCATTACTACTTAAAATGATATATAAAAAACCCACTACATAAATGAATTACCTGTGTGCGGTTTCTTTACTACATGCATTAGCGCATCATTATGTAAAATAAAATGGTATAAAAAGGTATGATAATAAAAAAACCCAGGTTACAAATTAATTACATCCTCTGTGTATTGACATTCTTACTTACATATGTATCAAAAGGGTCGTGTATTTTGTAAGCAGATATCATTACTGGTAATAGAACAAATAATGACTATCATAAGCTATAAAATACCTAAAGCACAAATTTAACACACCATTGTATAGGGCTGTTTAAATTACCGTAATTTGAATTTTGTTGAGTAACTTCATTAAAATGAAAAAAAGTGTTCCACCCACGGGTCGTCACGGGTGCGAAAGTATATATAGGGTTAAAGAGGACACTTTCACCTTTCTCCGGGTGGTATACATTACTTGTTCCCTTTTGTTCCCTAGAAGTTCTATTCTATTAAAGTTGAAATTTGACAAACATATAGCAGTTTAATAAATAAAGCCCTTAATATAAAACGGTAGGGTGTAATCTCTTATAAAAGCTACAATCCAACCAACATTATAAAAAGGGCCGCAGGTCATTATCGATAAGAACTTGCGAGTAGTAACCATTAATTTTTGATAAAAAAAAACAAACAAAAAATCACCTTTTCCTGAGATTAAAATAATAGTTGAGTTTGATAGCATGTCACGCCCACAATTAGCAATAGTTTAACCTAATTTTTTGGCTACCTTAATTTGGAATATTACTTCAGAAAGTGATTCTGGTTAGATAGATTTTTGTTCTTTTTCTTTTAATTCCACCAGAAACTGATGACCACCTATACCACAAAGCGGACGAGAGTATAAAAATATAATAATTACGAGGATTATTTAATTTGAAAAAAAAAAATCAATTTCTTTCTTTTCTTGCTGCTCATAAAAATAATTTCATAATACTCTAATCAACTGAGTAGCATAGAGAATTATGGGAAAGGGGAAATACAATTTACATATGCAAATTAAATTTATTTTCTAAATTGCTCATATCATCGAAAATCCTTGCACATAAACCAGCCAGAATTCATTCAAATATACGATATAGTAATAGTTGAAATATATCTGCTTAAATTTGCATATATACTTACTCTATTAAAGGACCTGTTTGTATTTCTGTGTGTGTGAGTTTGTGTTTGTATTTATGTATAATACCAAAGCCTTGTATCATTCAATATGATGATGATACTCATTATAACCATATATTCTTTTTTCTTTTTCATATATAAATATGTGAACAGTATGTATGTATATGTGAGTGTAGCCTCATAAGTCATAAATGATCCATACGTATGTACGTATAAAAATCCACAACATTCAGAGTACACATATTTTTTTTGTGGCTTTTTTTTGGTTGCCAAATGTCAAACAACGATAAAGGATTTCAATTTCATCGTTATTTCTTTTATTCAGTTGCCCCTCTAATGTGATTTTCTTTTTAGTTCAAAATAGTTTAACTTTTCAGTGAATTTTATATTCTTTTGCTGCGACAAGATTTATATTTTTTATATCGCTTTTTCAATTCAATTTAGTCCATGGATATTCTTTCATTGCATAGATTTTACACATTCGTGGAAATTGTTGTTGGCGGGCTGTGTGTGTGTGTGTGTTTGTGTGTGTGTAATCACATGAACTAAAGAAAAAGGAAAAAGGATGATATGATGTATGATGTAATATGGTAATTTTTTAAGCGATTGGTTAGATTGCCAACAAAGGCCACAATCAAATAAGTGGTATGACAATTTTAATGAAATAAGTGGTATTGCCATCCATATTCTATGTTTGTAAAGAAAAATTAAGAGTTACAAAACTGTATTGCTGGTTTTACAAATTTGTTACGCCGTTTGGCCTATTTAACTAGCAGTACTCTAAGGCGCCTAAGACAACCGATAGTATGTAATAGTATTTTGTTTCATCGTACAATAATAGAGTCAGTGAAACAGTGAGTCAGTAAATATTATGATTAAAATTAACTCCAACATATAGTTCAAAAAAGTTGATTGCTGAAAACTCATACTGGTTAACTGAAATTAACGCAGAACTAAATGAATCTAAATCTTTTTGCATACAAAACTATATAAAAAACAATTTTTGACGATTGTTGGGATTTTTTTTTTTTTTTTGTTTTTGGAAAAGAAAACATTAAAACAAGTATATATGAACATTGATAGAAGAAACAAGTAAGAGTGTTAAATTCGGCTGTGCCGAATCTTGGGTACCCTCCACCTCGGTTTGAGTCTTGAAAATAAATGTAAATGAAAAAGTAAACAATTTGTTAAACTTAATAGCAAATTATTTCAGCAAATTCCTTGGGTTGGTTTTCGTCTTTTCTATTATTTCGGATTTATTTCGGTGTTTGCTTTTTGGTCATCGTGGTTGCTGATCGGCATGCATTTTGGTTATATACCTATATGCATGCGTTTCCGATTATATGACATAACTTCTCTTTTAATTTAGTTTTTGCTAATTAAATAGCTCGCCCTAACCTCCATTGCAAAGGTAATGGTTGTGTAGGGTGGCTATATGCATTAAATCGTGCTATTTAATTGGAGATGTCTGTATAGTTTCTTTTAACTGGCCAAATATTTCTTCATTACGGCCATATAGGTCGGATGGAGTAACAAAATAATAACCAAAAAAAGCTCCCTCAACTTTTTTATTAAAATATTGCCACATTTGGAAAACATAGAGAATAAATTTATAATAATAAATAATTAAATTAAGGATGCCAAACGCAAAAAACCAAATGTCCCAAACATTTTAAATAAAATAATTTGTTCTCTTTATTTTCTGAAAAACTTCAAATTTTCATCCAAAAAAAATTGTGAAAATTTATATATAAAAAATATCATTCTCATCAAATTGCGTTTAATTATGTAACAGTTTTTATGTTCGCAATTCTTAAATATCATTTGACGTTTTCTAAAATTCATTGAATTTAAATTAATGTCTTCTGTAGTGTGATTCTGTAAATTTCAACGATCCGACAATCGCAAAATATATCGACAGCTTGCTTGCACTAAGGATTAAGTGATTCACTGAGTACATACATCTTAACGACAGTCGAAAAATCTATTTTTCTATTTATTTAAATTGTAAACGAGTGGCATCTCTGTCAAAATAAGCGAAAAACACAAAGAAGAATAGAAAAAAACAAATTACTTCGTGTTTGACAGGATGATTTTACGTTTATGTTTAATATCTTTATTTTTTTTACTAATATTTCTGTGTATTTATTTGAAAATGAAATAATGAATTGAATATGCAATTTAATTTTTTTATTTATATAAAAAAGTTTTTTTAATTAAAGCAAAATATTTTCACTATTTTATGATTTTTATTTATGTATGACGACATTTCAACCTAAAAATTTAAGTTTTTATCGATTGAATAAACAACACAAAAATGGTTGTCGTTTAGATAACAACAACTGCTGACTTTAACAATAGCGAATATCGTTTAAAAATTTTACTGATAATTTTGCTATTTTCTTTTTTTTTAACGATTCGACTATCGTTAAAAGAAGTTACTGAATCGCGGTACTGAAAAGCTATTAATTTCTCCTGAATGTCAATATTTTTTTTAATGTAAAAATTTTTTAAATGTAAACACAGGTATTTGGTGTTTTTTTTTTTTGGAATTTCAATTTGTGTTTCACGAATAAAATTTATATATTAAAGATGCAATTGATGTCTTCTAAATTTAAAATTATAATTTTCGATGTTTTGATATGATTTTCTGAAATTCAATTAATTGCAATTTATAATTGGAAATTTTTAATTCTAGTTTTTAGAATTGATATTTTCTTAAATTTGAATGGAAAATTTAAAAAGTGCAATTTTGTATTTATGTGAATAATAATGCTTTAGTAATTATAAACAATTTTTTAAAAATTAGATGTAATCGCAATCAGATATTTGTAGGTAAAGCAGAATAATAATTCTATATAACTATGTAGAATTGTTTTGAAAGCAAAAAACTCATTGATGAACTCGGTAACACTATTTTGTAAAGACAAAAACGTATGAAAAAAAAAACGTATGAAATAAAAGACCAGCCCGTGTATACTCTTAACATTGTTCTGTATGATATCTAGTTGAAAATATTAACATTCATGTTAAAATAGAAATAACTATTGCAAAGCTAATTAGAACAAACAAAAATTGTGGCGCCATCCACTGTGGCATAGTCACGCTGAGCAAAATGAAGTGACACTCTGTTAATGCAAAAGAAATGTATTTTCCCCACAACAAAATATTGCAGAATTTTATGTAAATAAAATAATATACCGATTTATTTCTAACATGCAGTTGTTATGGATATACATATATATAATATACGTATATTATTTGTGTTATATAATATGTTCATGTATGTATATGTAAATATTACACACAAAAAATACAACATCAAACGTTATTTTTGTGTTTTTCTCTTTAAATAAATTTATACATAAACTTTTTTTTTTGCTAAATTTACCTTGTTTTTTTTTTATTAACAGCTAGGTATATATTTTAGCATTATTTGCTTTAGATGCTGGTGAATTTTTACTCCCTTTACATATGAATATTAACTCGTAGTGTCTGCTTGTCGAAAAAATTTTGGATCGATTTTAACCCCTTTCCCGTGACCCATTCGATCTGAAATTTTGCAGGCAGGCTCGTGGTAATAACAGAAATGATCTAACAATTTTTTTTAGTGATGCCGAAACAATGGAAACTTTTAAAATTTTCTACCAGAGTTAATAAAAAAATGTACAAAGGGTTAGTTAGTTTTTATTATATTATTACCACAACGACCACAAAAACAACAAGTCCAGCTATGACAACAACACAACATTTAGAATAACAACAAGAACAATATAGAAACATCATATTATTCATTTTTTTTTTACTTTTTCAGAGATTTCCCTGGACTTTTCCACCGATTTTAATGATTTTTGAAACAGGAATCTTTCCATGAATTTGGTGAATCATTCTCACTAAAAATGATCACCTTAGCTATCCTTTTGAGGGCGTGATCGTGACAAGAAAAACATAGAAAATTATATTTTTTCAAGACTTTTTTTAGTTCTTCATTCAAATCTCGGGCCCTAATCGACCGATTTGGACGATTTTAAATAGCAAACTTTTCAGGATGTTAATGAATCATTTCTTATGTCAACGAGCACCCTAGATGCCCGATTGATGCCGTCATCGTGATTTCCACAGACGGACAGACGGACAGACGGACATCGCTATATCAACTCCGGTTGTTATAAGGATCACAAATATATATATTTTATGGGGTCCAAACTTTTTTTTCTAATTATTACAAACGGAATGACAAACCTTATACATGTATGTATATACCCTCTGCACACTGGAGTGGAGGGTATAAAAAGACAGGCTGATTGCAGACAGAAATTAACCAGTTTTGCTTGGTGTGCTATAATTATGTATATCATATACATATAAGTCAACCTGAATCAATCAAAAAAAAAAAAAAATCGATCGACTAACAAATTATCTGTATTCTCCCGATAAAACGAAATTTATTACGAGTATTTATGAAAAGCTATCATTTTATATATATATAAAAAACAACAGAAAATTATAGTTGGTCTAGACCGACTATACAATACCCTATGCCATGCGTTTAGAGAAACGGTCTTAGGTCCAGCTAATTGGGTATGGAACCAAAGTTGAGTGGCATTGTTATGAATTTCTGTGAACTTTTGAAAAAAAACATCTTAAGGCTAATTTTCAATTTCTATACCGTTAAATCACTGAAGAAAACTTTCTGTGTATGAGTTTAAGGATAAGCGAAAGTTTTGTGTAATTTAATGGTTTTTTTTCTATAATTTGGATTTATTTAAAGATTTTTGAAATTTTAAATAATTTAAGTCTTTTTAAATATAAATTAAGTTGTAGCAATTTTAAATGAATTTTACTCAAAAAAAAAAAACATTCCAATAGGTGCAAATCTGTAAATCTGGTGGACAGCTAAAAAAAAAGAGATATGTTTGGTCGAAATCGGTTTAAAACTGACATAGTTACATCGGTCACAAGAAATCGCCTTGCCTATTAATATTATAGATATACATATTATTCAAAGTTATAAATTTCGTCTAAATCTGAATCGATTTCAATTACACACTCTCCTCGAACTATAAAATTTTCCCTAAATTTGTGAAAACTAGGATTGATCAGTGGTAGCATCCATATTAAATCACATTTTTTGTTCACTGAAATTGGTAGGTCACTATTATACCTTCTGGCCAATGGTGAATATTTTTTTCGACAACGCGGATTAATATTTAACTCTTGAAGTTTTTATCCAATTCGCATCCAGCGCACAAGCTTCCATTCAGATCTGTCACTTATAAAAAAATACACCAATTATAATCAAAACAGTATTATTTGTTCTACAAATGTAGTTATTCTTTAATAGAACTTGAAAATCGTAATAAACCTTATAAAATTAAAAACCTTAAAATTAAATATTAAACAAAAACACTGCTTACATAATTTAATTTTTTGACCGTGAATCTCCAAATTGTACAAATAAACGTATTGGCGAATTCTTGTTTTTTTTTTTTTTTTTTTTTTTTTGAAGAGTTGCAGTCTTTTTATGCTGCACTTCAATTAAATTCGATAAAATTTGACGACGTTTATTGTACTCTCCCAACTCCAGCAGGCTTCGAAAATGTTTTTTTGCTGCTCGATAATGATTTTCATATGACACTTTTACGTACATTTCCCTAATTTATGAGCACTTTTGGCAGGAATTATTTTATTTTTTAAAGTAATATATTTTCCTAAATTTTTATTAAGTTTGTTAATATTTTTTGGTGGTGCCAATAATTTCCATTTATTTAGATGCGGTGAGTTAAAATTAGTTAAGTCTGACTCTAAAATATTATCCATAGCCCAAATACTCTCTGATGTAGAATTTAAATTCGAATCGGAAATATTTTACTAAGAAATCAAATTAGAATCATCGAAGTCAGTTTTATGAAAAATATTGAAAATAGTGGAAGGGATGTGACTTCCCACAATATTTGTTTGCCAATATTTTTTTTCTATTGGGAAAATTTTTGATAACATACAGTTAATCATTCAGATGTCTGAATTTGAAATGTTTGTTTTTAGAAAGTGGTTACCATATTAGACCCTCTTCACGATCTAGCTTGGAAAAATTGTCCTTCTCGTCAATATTGTTTTCTAACATATTTTCTTTTTGATTTGACATTTTCTTTGCCATAGTTGTGAGCAGCCGTCATCTCTTCATTGCAATACAGTTTCTTGCAACACGGAACAGCTTATTTATTTACTTTTTTACTGTACGAACCTGACAAAAGCTCTTAAATAATAAAAAAAAATAATAATATAACCTCGCCCGTCGTCTTTCGATTACGAGCCGCCTCTATACTGGGCATAGGTTGTCTACAAGATTACTCCATCTATCTCTTCGTTCAGCAACTTCTTTGAGTTCCCCAATGTTGTTGTATCTTCGTCCAGGACCGTCTGCTTCAAGACCGTTTTGTTCAAGCCTGTTTATTTCACCCAATGTTGATCTTCGCCAGGTGGTTCTTGGTCTTCCTACTCTTCTACTTCCTTGGGGGTTGTATACCAAAGCTTGGTGACATACTTCGTCCGATGGCTTACGAAGTGTATGTCCTATCCATCCAAACTTCCTCCGCCGAACTTCCACATTTATGTCGTACATATCCGTCCTCGCCCAGAGTTCTTCGTTTGTTATTCTATTTGGCCAGAACACCCTAAGGATTATGCGAAGACATATATTGACAAAAGCGCGCAGTTTGTTTTGTATTGACTCCGTTACAAACCATGTTTCACATCCGTAGAGCAGGACAGAAAGGACACAAGCTTTATACAAACGGATTTTCGTGCTGAGGCTGTAGTCTTTTGAGCTCCATACCTTGCGAAGTTGAGTGTATGAGCCCAGCGCCTTCTTTATTCTATTTTGCACATCTTTTAGGGTACCACCATTTTCAGATATTATACTTCCAAGGTAAGTAAACTCCTCAACACCTTCAACTTGATGCTCCAAGAAGATTAGTTGCTCTGTTGACGTTGTGTTTATCCGCATTTCTTTGGTTTTTCCTATATTTATCTTAAGCCCAACTTTGGAGGATTCAAGTTCAAGGTTTTTAAGTTTGCTTTGCATATCAATAAACCTATGGGAGAGCTCACATTTGTCGTCAGCATTATCTAGGCCCTCCAGTCGAGAACCAGGTTCTTAAGGATTCCACACAATGCCACGCTCTTTGTTCTCATTCGCAGGATTAGTTACTGCATCTATAACGATCAGAAACAGTAGTGGCGATAACAAACAGCCTTGTCTAACCCCCGAAATTGTCTGAAAAGGCTCGGACATCCTTCCTTCATGTAGAACCGTGCATTTAAAATTCTCATAACTGTTTTTGATTATAGAAATGATTTTGTTAGGCACACCTACGTTCTCCAATTCAGCCCAAATGCACTCTCTGTGGATGGAGGCAAATGCTTTTTCGTAGTCCACAAAAAGAAGGTACAGGGATGACCGCATTTCAAAAGATTGCTCTATAATGATTCGAAGCGTATTTATCTGATCAACGCACGATCTGCAACTTCTGAAACCTGCTTGCTCTTTTCGCAACAGTACGTCTACTTGATGAATCATTCGTTCCAGAATTATTTTCATGAAGATTTTCATCACCGTGCAGAGAATCATAATATCACGCCAATTGTTGCAATCCGTTGCATCACCTTTCTTTCGCAGTTTCACAATTATGCCACTTGTCAAGTCAGACGGAAACGTTTCAGTATTCCATATTTGTACGAAGAGTGGTTGTAATATGTTTGCAAATAGTTCGGTGTCAGTTTTAAGAACTTCAGCTGTTATGTTATCTATTCCTGCTGCTTTGCCATTTTTTAGAGTTCTAATGGCGTCAATCACTTCATCCCTTGAAGGAGGATCCGTTCTAATGGGCAGAGTGGTACCGTTATTGTTTCTTGTAACGGTCACATTTTCGTTTTGAATATTTAAAACATTCATGAAGTGTTCTCTCCAACGCTTCAACTGTTCATCGACGTTGGTTATTAGCGTTTCATCAGAGGACTTCACTGGTAATGCGCGTTTGTTACCAGTGCCGGCAATTTTCTTTGTAATAACAAACAGGTCTTTCATGTTATGAGCCTTAGCTGCATTTTCTGCTTCTATGGTCAAATCGCGTATTTCTTTCTTTTTATCTTCTCGGACCGACCGTTTTACCTGTTTGTCTACCAGTCGATATTGATTTTGTACTTCCTTTCTTTTAGTTATATCGTTGATGGAATTAATTTTATCTTTTTGACTTGCACGTTGATCAATCAAATCCCATGTTTGCGGAGATATAAAGTCTTCGTTCTTTTTTGCCTTGTTTCCAAGCCTTGAAACACAGGCATCGATTATAGCGGCTTTAATATTCTTCCACTTTTCATTCACATTTTCTGCCGACGTTGATGGTTCGATTACGTTATTCCGCACTTGCTCTAGGAAGGCTTCACGATGTCGCTGGGATTCTAGTCTTTCGTTGTTGTATTTGGTTCTAGTCTGGCCTTGGGTTGACTTCACATTTTTTAATTTAAAAACAATCCTTCCAGATAATAAGTGGTGATCTGTTCCAATATCCGCTCCTCTCTGGTTCCGGACATCACACAAAGAGTTACTCCATTTGGCGCTAACACAAATATAATCTATTTGGTTTTGCGTGATGTTGTCTGCTGACATCCATGTAATTTTATGCACGCGTTTGTGTGGAAATAGGGTGCCACCAATTTTCATTTCGTTTATTCCACACAACTCAACTAGCCGTTCTCCATTATCAAAGCTCTTAAATAGAAATAAAAAATATTTTTTAAACTTTTAGCTTTAACAAAAGCACTTATGTCCGGATAAGATGTGTTGTCTCAATGAAAGTTCAACGCCTAGTTGTATATGAAATCAACTTATTTCGATGTAAGTACACAATTTAAAAAAATTGGCATTTGATAAAAGCATATATTTCGAATTATGTTTAAAAAAAAAAAAAAAAAAAAAAAAAAAAAAAAAACGTGGACTACTAGGAAGAGATAAAATGTTTTGCAAAAGTTCATTAGAAATTTTTTTTTAATTTTTATTACCTTTTTCACATATATGAAAAAGGTGTTTTGTTAAAAGTAAATTTTTATAATGTTTATATGCTGACTTGTTCAAAAATTAACCGATCGTGACCATATTCAATAAGGGCACTTACATTTCTCGAAAACATATATCTGTGGTTTTCTAGAATAACCGCGTATGTCATAAAATCAAAATGGTCAGGGGAGCTAAAAAAAACGTTATATTTTAAATTATGGGCTCGATATAAAGTTCTTAGAGCTTTTTATTTAACAGTCCTGTAGATATGGGCAACAAATACTTAACATAAAATTTTGAGTCAAAAATCTTCAGAGGAATAGATCCTAGAGAAGGACGAAAAAACAATTTGTAAATAACATTTAAAGTGTGTGCAGATAAAACAACTTATGTTGACAAACGTCGTTTTCTTTGAAAAAGACAACAGAAGAAAACTACCAATGCAACCACCCATGTAGACATAAGTTGTGGCTTGAAAAATGGATTTTTTTTGTTCGTCAACAAAAAGTTAACGGGACTTAGGATAAGAATATAACAACGTATCAAGAATAATAGTGACAAAAAATAACAGAAAAAAACACACAAGTTTTTATAAGTGGTTATAAACTGAAAAAAAAATCGAAAATTATTTTGAATTTTTTTCATTAATAACAACGTATGTTGTTATGTGTCGTTTTCTGAGAAAATAATTTGTCAGCGAACAAACTTAGGTTAACATACGTCGATAGTGCTGCAAATTTATTTAATAAATGTTTTAGTTTTTTAATTTAACACATGTAAAGAGCGTTAAAAATTAATATATTAGGCATCGTTAACTCAAAACTGACAAAAATGGACACACACGGTTATTCCAGAAAACCGCAGATACATATATGTAGATCAAATTTTAATAAAATCTATGCAATACTTTTGTTTTTTGATAAATTTGAGTGAAGATCGAGAATCAGCTTTATATGGGGACTATTTGTGGGTGTAAATACACACATGCACCAAATTATATCGATATACATACATATATAAATAATAATGTGACCTTACCGTAATTTTAGTCCATATTACATGTACCGATTTTTACTAATTTCAATAGCGTACGTCCTATAGCCGATAACAGCTTATCTATAATATTAATAGGAAAGGCGATTTCTTGTGACCGCTATCAAAATTTTAGTTACCAACCGATTTTGACCAAAAATAACTCATTTGAAAGTATCTCAAAGTCTGGAACATTTTTTGGAGTAATACTCATTTAAAGTTGCTACTCACACATACTGTGTGTGTGTTTTTATTATAAAGGGTGATTTTTTAGCTATTATCTTTTGGCAACACTAGTTTAAACAGCTGACGCACGTTTCGTGTTTTGTTTCATTGTCAAACATTTTCAGTTTGGTCTATAATTTAACCATGAATCGTCTTACAAACGAACAATGCTTGCAAGTTATTGAATTTTATTATCAAAATGCGTGCTCTGTTAAGAAAGTTCATCGCGCGCTTCTTCCACTTTATGGCCAGTTTAATCGACCCACTGAAGCGGCTATTCGGGCTATTGTGACTAAATTTCGCATCAAATTTTCATTGTTGGACATTAAACCACCAACACGCTTACGTAGAGTGCGAACTGTATCGAGACGGGGGAGCAAAGTTGTATCATAAAGTTACTGGTTCGCCAGTGACGGTTGATACTTCGCCCATGCCTATAACCTACCTCCACGTGGTGCTCCCGGGCAACGCTAGGCAAAGCCAGTTAATTCGGGTGATTATTCCTAGCGGCTAAAGGTTAAGGTCAGGTCCACCAAGTACTATTCCTTTTGGGGAATAACTTGGTAGTGGCTAGTATGTGGCCAGGCTGGCTACGAAGCCTTACCTGAGGCTATAAATAGGTACCACGGGTAAGCTATCAAGCCCAAGGTTACCTCACGGAGTCTTCATTGTCAAAGACAGCATAAGCAAAAACATAAAACTGGAGGTGTCAAAACCTACCAGATGAAATGGTTGTCACATCCCATAATTGTGTAGGTGTCCCAAGGTGAAATGAATTAATGTAGGTAAGATGGTAAGATGGTACATGAGCGAAAGGAGACCGGGTGTGGGTGCGTCAGTTGTCCTGACAAGATACCATGACGGAGGAATTGAGCAAGAGTGTGGGTCGAAGACAAGTCGAAGGCGTTTGAGACAGGTGCACATGTCAATACAGCGTCCAAGACAAGTCGGAGACCAGTTGAAAAGCGAATTACCGAAAGTTGACGTAAGCATCATCTAGCATGATGGCGCCGATTAGTAAGTTCGGAGCGTAGTAGACGGAGGCAGGCATGAGTCGAAAAGTTCGAAGCTGTGAATGGATGAGCTAGTACCAGTCCTAGCAAAGACGGCCATTGCAGTAGAATAAGTAGGCAAGAGGGTCGGATGGAAAATGAGTCCAAGAACGCTTGAGTCATTCGACAATACAGTGTTTCGCGGACGAAACGGAAGTCGGTTGAAATGTTGGTAATGAACGTTGTACATATCAGGGCCACCTGATAATAACAGCTAGTAAGAACGAGCGTAGTAGACAAATTGACGGTTATTGGAAGTATGTGTTTTTGCAAGTGCTGCCGATGACCGAGGACAATGTGTTGTACCCTTAAATAGCTTTTTTGGGAACGGCCCCTCGGGGAGTTTCGTGGTGGCTGTGGTAGCCCAAAATCGCGGGAAGAACACAGTTCGATGTGGAGTTGCATTTCAACCAACCGGGTCTACGACCCATAGGCTATTAGATCGGGCCAATCCAATAGCAAAGGAAGGAGTTTATGCCAAAACAATTCTCCTAGTTTGCTACCATCTAAGGAAGGGGCGCCAGTGGACGCCTTGTATCTCACTCAGTGCTAAGCACACCGTGTGGTTAAGTCAACATGACAGGAACGCACGTAAAACCCAAGAGACTTCTGTATCGAGACGGGTACTCACGTTAAACACAAGAGACATCTGTATCGGCCAGTGTTAATAATGACCATCAATTATCGATTCGTCGCCGTTCGCAGCAATTGGGCCTCTGTTACTCAACAACGTGAAAATTTTGCGGAAGGATTTAGGTGTGAAGCCTTTCAAAATACAGCTGGTGCAAGAATTGAAGCCGAACGACCTACCGCAACGTAGAATTTTTAGTGAATGGGCTCTTGGAAAGTTGGCCGAAGATCCACTTTTTTACCGAAAAATTGTGTTCAGCGACGAAGTTCATTTTTGGCTCAATGGGTACGTAAATAAGCAGAATTGTCAATTTTGGAGTGAATATCAGCCAGAATCATTGGAAGAGCTACCCATGCATCCAGAAAAAGTCACAGTTTGGTGCGGTTTATGGGCTGGTGGCATCATTGGACCGTACTTTTTCAAAGATGACGCGAATCGTAACGTAACTGTGAATGGTGAGCGCTACCGAGAGATGATATCTTACTTTTTTTTTTGCCAAAAATGCAAGAGCTTGACTTGCATGACATGTGGATTCAACAAGATGGTACCACATGCCACACAGCACACGCAGCAATGGCCTTATTGAGAGGCGAGTTCGTTGAACATTTTATTTCACGTTCGGGACCGGTCAATTGGCCGCCTAGATCGTGCGATTTAACGCCTTTAGACTATTTTTTGTGGGGCTATGTTAAAGCTCATGTCTATACAGACAATCTCGCTTCAATTGACGCATTGGAAGACAACGTTGAAGCATTTATTCGTGAGATACGGCCGAAATGTTGGAAAGAGTATGCCAAAATTGGACTAAGCGGATGGACCATTTGAGGCGCAGTCACGGTCAACATTTGCATGAAATAATCTCCAAACATTAAATTATGTGGACCGTACTATCGACTCAAATAAAGATTTCATGGATTTTTCTGAATTTTATGTGTTTTTTTTTGGAAAACTTTCCTATAGCTCTTAAAAAATCACCCTTTATATATCAAAAGTTGAATCGGGAATTGGTTCAAATTGGCTAGCATACCTTTAGGCTCTTATAAAATTATTTATTAACAAATCCATTTATATATCTTCTGTGGAACGGTTAACATCCCAGCTACAATTAAAGAAGAGATGAAGTGCAACAGATGCTATTCTTGGTACCCGGATGTCAGGTTGTTTTTATAGATGCTGTTAAGTACATTTTAACACCACCTTTCCCAATTATATTTCAGAAAGTATCAACTATATCTCAGAAAGTATCAATTGTTTCCAGAAAATTTCAGTTATATTTCAAAATGTATCAATTGGATTTCAAAAACATCACTTCACTTCTTTTAAGAAAAAAATATGAATACTTTAACCACAGGTTTTAAGCTTAAATTCAGTTATTTCTTTTATGATTTCACTGTTAAATTTAATACTGCCATAATTTTTCTATTTTTAACAAGTATGCTTCTTTAGCATCTGTTGAAATGGAATTGTTTAACTTGAACAGAAAATTTTTTGTAGGTTGTTGTTGTAGGTTGTAGTAGGTTGTTGTTGTTTGTTTTTGCGTTTTGTTAAAGCAAGCATACAAGAATTAAAAAAAATTAAATTTAAACAAAAAATTCTTAAATAAATAGAATAAATTGAAAAAAAGGAAAAACAAAAATATCGCCAAAATCAGGATTAAAATTAAGTTACAAAATTTTTAGTCATCATTTTTAAAAGCGAGAGATGACAGAAAATGATATAAAATATTTATTTTATTTTCTGTTTGTTTGTTTTTATTTTTCAACGGATTTCTCTGAAATTTGGTACACACGATCCCTGTACTCCAGACAAGGCCACCTTTATCTTCTTAGCGGCCACGCCTTATTTTACGCTCACTTTTTATATAAAATTCATTTTCTGTTTTTTGGTATATTTGTTCGCTATAGAATTTTATATTTTTCCACGTATTTCTCTGAAAGTTGGTACACCTGATCTCAGTACTCCAGCGAAGGTCGTCATATACCTCTTTCCGGGAAGGCCTATCTTTACGGCCCCGTTTTATATAAAAGTAATTTTCTCTTTTTTGATATATTTGCTCGCAATACAATTTTTTATTTTTCAATATTAACAAAAACTGGAGCTGCTGATAATGCTTTTTAACCAAGAATACCTCTGATATCGAGCGATATGCCCTTTGATTTTAAAGTACTACATTTCCCAGTACGTCTTGCATTTGCTATGACAATGAATAAAGCAGAAGGACAATCTCTTCAGGTAGCAGCTACCAACTTAGAGTCTCCCTGTTTTTCTCATGGACAATTATATGTCGCTTGCCCAGAGTTGGGAGCCAACACAGTCTTTTCCTATATGCACCAGACGGAAAAACAAGAAATGTTGTATATTCCAAACTAACTTCGTCTAGACTCATACACTCAAAATAATCCACGCATAAACATAGTTAGTTGTAATGGTAAGCAGGCGCTGAGAACTTAGTCCCCAATGAACAAATTCCCAAAAAAAAAAATGAATCTATTCCCCAAAAAATTGGGGAATAATTTCACGATGAACAAATTCCCCAAATTTATAAAAGATCCCCAAAAGATATGAAAAAATTACCCAATTTTTCTAATATTTATTTATATTTATATTTATTTAATGAATTTTGTTAAATATTTATTTAAGTAAAAATATGCATACAGCTCTCAATGTCTGGCCTGCAATAAACACATTTAAATCGACGCGCTCGCGGAACACAGCTTAGCTAAAATATCGCAATGTGCTGAAAAATATATTTGACGATTAAAATAAATTGACGACAACTGCGCAGCAGCACGTGTGAAGCTGCCGAACGCGCGGATGCGGAAACGACACGGAACATAGCTCAGTGAAAAGTCTTGTGATAAATTTTATCTAAGTATATGCAATAATTACCTGTTGATCCAAATAGGCCACACATATACTATAAGCAGTTGCTTAAAGCAACCTTGCAACACAATTTTAAACATCGCATTAATTTTCCATTTTTGAAACTTCTATAAATTTGACGTCTCTGCTCAATGATGATCACTTATTGAATGAAGTAATTAAATTTTTAAAAGTTCTGATTCCTTTAATTTGTAAACGATTCCGTTATATTCCGTTATGTTTACAAAATAAATAAAATTAAAAAAAAAGTCTTAAAGCGGTTTCGCGGCTTAATTTTGAAGCAGTTTTGCTGTAGCGTTTTATAAAAAAACTTCTAAATTAAAAAATTCAAAAATTTTAAATTGAAATAAAAAACGAATTTACTCCCCAAAAAACGTAAACATTGGGGAATTTTTTCATCATGAACAAATTCCCCAATCCCATAAAAACTTTTGGGGAGAAAGTTAATTTTTTTGGGGAATTTGTTCATTTGGGACTAAGTACTCAGTGCCTGGTAAGCATAGTGAACCATTATTCAAGTCAAATGCCTTTGGATCCCGGGCAAGACGGAGTCAAAACAGCTAGTATGAAATAATAAAGTTGTTAGTTTTGAATGACTTCGTTTACTTTTTGTTTGGTCTTATATTATATATCATAAGTCTGCTCCAGCCATTTGAGTGGTGATATAATTTTAAATTAATATAGTCAGTGGCAATCAAAAGTTCAAATTTAGATACCATCTTATTAATTAGTCTGTCATCTATAATATTAATAGGCTAGGCGATTTCCCGTGACCGATGTTTTGTTCTTCCGTTTTATCCCGATTTTGACCAAACGTATATTATATTTGAAAGGTATTTCATTTTAGCCGTTTTGCAGATTTACAGATTTTTAAATTTTTTCCTTTATTTTGAATAAATTGCATTTAAAGTTGCTACTAACACATACATAGAATTATACAATGCTATGTGTTTGTAATAAAAATGAGTTTATTTTTTTGTGTTGATTTGTGAATTGGCTATAATTGATTAGCATACCTTTAGGGTCTTTATTTAAGTGGGAAAAATTTCCTAGAATTTGCATTCGAATATCGAAGGCTGGGATCTGCTACACAAAAGTGAAAAACACAAAAGTTCAGAATCTTCCAAGTTTTTGGTTTCACAGACAGTTTATTATTTCTAACTAACGTGTTATTTTAAATTTAGATTTTCCGAAAGACTTACCTGAAAAGATAAAATGTAAAGACAAAATTAACAAAAGGTTTTTGAAGAAAATTTTTTAAGTATTAAAAAAGAATTAAAATTAAATTAAAGAATAAAAAATTTATTGAAAAAAATTTAACATATAGTATTAAAATTAGAGTTCGTCATTAAGTCGATCGAAGCTCATGCCATGCCCTCCAAATTATATGGCCAAAAATTTTATGATGATTACCAAAACATCTAAGTTCTAACGATAAGTCTTAGGCTATCCGGAAATACACTACACAATTTCAGTGATCAATCAAGTTTGGCACTAGAAATTTGTGCAAATATCAAAGTCATTTTTATTTTTGCTCAGTTCAACTGCGCAAACACCTCCATATATTATACAAACGCACTGTACAGTGCTAGACTGGAGCACTGAACCTCTTTTTTCAATTTTGTTTAAATTTTTCACATTTCTTCCGAAGCACCATTACATGAAATATTTTTAATTTAATTTTGCGTTTAACTTATTTAATTTTGAGACTTTTAAAGCGGAATATAAATTCTTATGGCCCAAACAATTTTTTAGATTTTTTAGGGATTTTTTGGAAGTCTGTACGGGGTCACTGAAATCGATTTTAGCAAAAAATTATAATATGAACCTTCTGAGGAGAACCATATTAATAGGCAAGGCAATTTCTTGTGACATATTCTACACCTTCAATTACCAACCGATTTTGACAAAAAAAATATACCATTTGAAACGTATTTCTTTGCATATATTCATCATATTTACAGATGTACATCGTGTGGTACATGTTTTTTGAGTAAAATTCATTTAAAATTATTAGTAACACATGCATAAAACACTTATTTACGATTCAAATAAAAAACTATACAATTCTGTGTGTGTGTGCGTTTATTTAATTTGTATTGAATTGTGAATTGGCTAAATTGATTATAAAATTATTTATGAATGAAAATTTAATAGTTCCTATAATTTGCACTCGAATTTCGAGGACTGTGCTCTGCTAGTAATATATTAATATAACATAATGTAATAATATAATATATATCATATTAATATAATCTTTAACATTAATAGGCAAGGTGATTTCTTGTGACCGATGTAAGTTTCACAGTTTTACCCCGATTTTCATCGTATGGAATATTTTTTTGGAGTTATGATCGTTTAAAGTTGCTAAAATTATACAATGCTATGTGTTTGTGTTAATGTGTTGAGTTTATTTTCTTAATTTAAATGGAGTTCAATTGTGAAGCACACCTTAATGGTCTTTATTAAATGAAGAAATAAAAAAATAAAAAATTAAAAAATAGAATTTGCACTCGAATTTCGAGTGCTGGAATCTGCTAGTATATTATTATTTTCAAATCTATTCAAATTTAGCAATGACATATTTCACCATTTCTCGATAATCGTGTTAGTTCGGATTTTAGACGAATTTATCCGAAGTGAGAACTATATATTTACGCGTTTTCCTTAAAAAAATATTTTTTGATATGAAGATATATTGAAATTTCCAAATCAACAGATTTCGCATTAATTAATCAGGTTTCAAACAATGTACAATATCATTAGGTACATTACATAGAGCTGCTATGGACAATATGAGAATCAAATTTTAAATTGTCAAGAAAACGTTACCTAAGATTGAAAATAATTTAAAAATTATTAAAAGGAAGTGATATTTCAGAACTTGCGAGGGTCTTGGATCCAACTATGCTGTGATAATGACTGGATATAGCAAATAAGCATAAACCAAATTTTAGTGGAATTAATATTAAATTGTGTCATGTAGATATGATAAAGTTTATATCTGATGTTATTTCTTTATGGGACCTAGGTCAAAAATTGACCAATTATGACCATATTTGTAAACGGGACTTACTTTTCTCAAAAACATTTATAGACCAAATTAAAAAAAAAATCATGTGAGTCCGATCACAAGGGAGATGTGTAAACATCTAATAATTAAAGAAAACATCAACATCATATTTTCCAGTGCATAAAAAAAAAGTCGATTATGCTGTTTTCTGAAATTCAATTGATGTTTTCTGAAATGCAATTGATGTTTTCTGAAATTCAATTGATGTTTTCTGAAATACAATTAATGTTTTCAGCAATTCAAATGATGCTTTTTGAAATTCTATTGATGTTTTCTGAAATACAATTTATGTTCTCAGCAATTCAAATGATGTTTTCTGAAATACAAGTGATGTTTTATGATATACAATTGATGTTTTCTGAAATGCTATTGATGTTTTCTGAAATTCAATTGATGTTTTCTGAAACTCGAATGATGTTTTCTGAAATTATATTGATGTTTTCTGAAATTCTATTTATGTTATCTGAAATTCAAATGATGTTTTCTGAAACTCGTATGATGTTTTCTGAAATTATATTGATGTTTTCTGAAATTCTATTTATGTTTTCTGAAATTCAATTGATGTTTTCTGAAATACAATTCATGTTTTCTGAAATACAATTGATGTTTTTTGAAATACAATTGATGTTTTCTGAAATTCTATTGATGTTTTCTGAAATTCAATTGATGTTTTCTGAAATACAATTCATGTTTTCTGAAATACAATTGATGTTTTCTGAAATTCTATTGATGTTTTCTGAAATTCTATTTATGTTTTCTGAAATTCAAATGTTGTTTTCTGAAATACAATTGATGTTTTTTGAAATACAATTGATGTTTTCTGAAATTCTATTGATGTTTTCTGAAATTCAATTGATGTTTTCTGAAATTCGAATGATGTTTTCTGAAATTATATTGATGTTTTCTGAAATTCTATTTATGTTTTCTGAAATTCAATTGATGTTTTCTGAAATACAATTGATGTTTTCTGAAATACAATTGATGTTTTCTGAAATTATATTGATGTTTTCTGAAATTCTATTAATGTTTTCTGAAATTCAAATGATGTTTTCTGAAACTCGAATGATGTTTTCTGAAATTATACTGATGTTTTCTGAAATTCTATTGATGTTTTCTGAAATTCAATTGATGTTTTCTGAAACTCGAATGATGTTTTCTGAAATTATATTGATGATTTCTGAAATTCTATTTATTCTTTCTGAAATTCAAATGATGTTTTCTGAAACTCGAATGATGTTTTCTGAAATTATATTGATGTTTTCTGAAATTCTATTTATGTTTTCTGAAATTCAAATGCTGTTTTCTGAAATTATATTGATTGTTTCTGAAATACAATTGATGTTTTCTGAAATCCTATTTATGTTTTCTGAAATTCAAATGATGTTTTCTGAAATACAATTGATGTTTTCTGAAATACAATTGATGTTTTCTGAAATTTTATTGATGTTTTCTGAAATACTGTTTATGTTTTCTGAAATTCTATTGATGTTTTCTGAAATACAATTGCTGTTTTCTGAAATTATATTGATGGTTTCTGATATACAATTGATGTTTCCTGAAATTATATTGATGTTTTCTGAAATTATATTGATGGTTTCTGAAATGCAATTGATGTTTTCTGAAATTCAATTGATGCTTTCTGAAATTCAATTGATGTTTTCTGAAACTCGAATGATGTTTTCTGAAATTATATTGATGATTTCTGAAATACAATTGATGTTTTCTGAAATACAATTGATGTTTTTTGAAAGACAATTGGAAAATGTTTAGAAAAGAACATCGTATTTTTTTCACAAATACAATCAGATAAAGTCACACCGATTTACACTTCAGCTCACACCAATGTGTTACGCTGTTTTTGCGATTATATTGAGAAATAGAAATTTACCCCCCTGCGCGTATAGATGTTTACATATCGAAAAAGAACTATGCAACACTTTTGTTTTTTTTTTTTTTACAGATTTGAGTGTAAATTGGGAATAGACTATATGGGGTCTATGACTAAAAATTATCCTACAGGGTTGGTTTTACGAATAATAATTATTATGTACATACATCTAATTTAATCTATATATTAAATCGTGAAGGTAAATTTTTAGTTCCCTGTTTAAGCAATATGCCGGCACGGAGGAGTGTGAAAATTGGTATAGTTGTAGCTCATATGGAGGAGAAGCTGAGAATGACAAAATTTATGTTTCATCTGTCTTAAAAATATATTAAATTAAATAAAATAAAATATTTATAATAATTCGTTACACCCTGTTAATGCGAATGATTTAAATGATATATCAGAAGCTCTGTGTTGAATTGTGTATTGCTAAAGTTGATTAACATACTTTTAAATATTTATAAATTTTTTATATATATAGATTAAAAAACATTGGAAGGTAAAAATTGAATGAAAAACTAATATTTCCTAGAATTTGCACTCGGACTTCGAGTGCTGGGCTATACTAGTGTATATTATAATCTGGATCTTACGACAATTTTATTCGGTCTGGTATTGATTATTGATATGTGTGCCAGATCTAAACATGCCCAATCAACAAATTTGCGACCTGTAGTTTATTACAAGATTTACATGGACACACAGACGGGCGGATTGGCAGACAGACAGAGGGATAGACTGACGGACGGACGACCATCGCTAAAACAATTCTGATTTTGAGTCGATAGGTATAATAAGATCTTCAGCTTAAATCACTACGGCTGACTTCGATGTTCAGTTGCCGACACCAGGTGTGTAACGGTCTGCCTACTCTTCGTGTCCTACCCTGTGGGTTCCAGTCAGTAACAATTTTAGCTGTGTCATCTGAAGACCTGAGCAACGTGTGACAATCCAGCACCATTTGCGGTCCAAGATATCAATATGGATTGGCCGCTGATTTGTTTGTCTCCAGAGCTCCGTATTACATATGTGACCTTCTCCGAGAAAAGGGACCTAGTGTGTGAAAATTAAGTTTTGAGAAAATCCACCGTTTTTGCCATAACCCGTTTTTTGTCACATATGGTATTAGGCCAAAAAACTTTTAATATTCTTCGGAAACATCGATTAACAAACACTTGTAGGGAGTTTACGTCGCGTTCTGTCCTATTCCATGTCTCGCATGCATAGAGGAGCACAGACTTGACACAAGAGTTGAGAATAGCGATCTTAGTGTTCTTGGATATGACAGAAGATTTCCGAAGGGTACCGAATGCTTGGTTGACCTTTAAGATTCGGTACACTACATCTTTGCTGGAGCCACCTGTGTTTGTTAAGATGCTGCCTAGGTAGTATTATTACGAGACTTCATCTAGTTCAATGTACTCTAAGGAAAACTTGTTGGTGTTTAATGTATTGCAGCGCATTACCTTACTCATAGTTACGTTTATTTTTAGACCAGCTTTTATATCCTCTGTTTCGCTGTATTTAAGTTTAGATGTCATACCTTTATAGCTGTGAGTGAGGAGGCAGATATCATATGCATACTCGAGACTCTCGAGTTGTTGATTAAGACCCCAGTTAGCTTGAGTAGCATTACGAACTATAACATTTATGACGATATTAAAAAGCAAGGGAGACAGCACGCAGCCCTGGCGGACACCAGTTACAACATTGAAACTACTACTCAGATTGTTATTACGGACTACATGACATTTAACATCACGGAAAAGAGTTTGAGTAAGTTTTGGGTGGGACCCCTTTACAAGCGTTTTGATTCAGAGTATCAAATGCTTTTTCAAAGTCGATAAACAACAGGTAAAGCGGAGAGCGCAGTTCTGTAGATTACTCTATGATAATTCACAGACTATTGATGTGGTCCACACAGGATATTTGGGGTCGGAGGTCAGCTTGTTCGATCCCTAGATCCTACAGTGTCAGATATTATCCGATTAATGATTTGCGCTATGATTTTATTTACTGCACTAAGTATGGTGATGCCTCGCCAGTTCTTACAGTTTATATAGCAAATAACCATCTTCTATTTTGGTAAAATATTCACTGTTACGACAAAGAATTGTAATTGCAATGAACTCAAAATTCAGTTGTAAGCTTCATCGTAATTCGATTGGCAATAAGTTTGGCCAACCTTACACACTCTTCGTACAATGCGAGAGTCTTTCCCTCTTGCTGCAAGGTTGCCAAATTCCCAGCAATCCCTAAAGACGAGGCTGGTAACTCTAGAAATTTCCGTCTAATTGCAATCTGCTCTGCCTCTCAGAAGTGATGATTAAGTACCATCTTGTCAACTATCTAGAGGCTAACACACTTCTTAATGATCGACAATGTGGCTTACTTATAAGTCGTTCTACGTGAGGTCTCTTAGTTTTTCATTCTGAGCGCTGGAGTCGATCCATTCACAATTTTGTTGAAATCATATTTCCAAAGCGTTCGATCGCATGTGGCACAGTGCATTAATATCAAAGCTTATTGCATTTAGGTTCGGATTTGCGTTCTCTCCATTCAGATCCAGTTTTCTCAGAGACCTCACAAAACTTATCATTGAGTTCAGGCTTAATTCAGGGGTACCCCTGGGTTTTGTTCTTTCTCCATTTTCCCCCCATTTTTTTTAACCTCTTTATTCAAACCTTCTCTCCCACCCACTCTCTCGCAGATGACAGCAACAATTGTCATTCATTTTCTTTCAATTGTTTGCTAAACCTTTTTGAGATTGTGGGCAGAAGGAAAAGAATGACGCACTCATCAGTACCTGTTTGAAATCTACGAGAGGGCTAACGCGAATAAGGTTGGTTTTTAACCAATAGGGGCTGTATATAAGGATGTTATAGGTATTGAAATCAGTATAGATATTGAAATCAGATATTCTTGATGATATTAGTGACCAAGTGTCTAAAACGGTGCAAATTTTATTTCACTGCTTCAGAACTCTGCTTATCTAGTAGATCACATCTGTTTGTAGTCTATAGTGCAGTTGACCGCACAACTCATTACAAAAAATATTCATCTAGTACTCGAACTAGGCATATGTGGAATAAACTCCCCACTCAAGTCTTTTCTGACGCTTAAGTAAAATCTAATAAAATTTAAGTCAAATATCACAGACACTACTCCCTCTTTGCGCCCTCCCATAATCTATTTTGCTGAGTTCAACAGAATGCACTGCACTTGTAGGGGGATCCAGTAAGTGCTGGCTTATAATAAAAAAAAATGGGATTCTATTTTTTCTTGTACAACATCTAATTTTTACCAAATATATTTTATGACTTTAGTTGTAAACAATAAATTTTAATATAAAAATTTTTGACTGTCACTGTTAAATGTATTTACTTTGTCAAATCATTTAAATGTAGATGTGTTTTTGATCGTCAAGTTTTTTATGTTCGTTAGGGCAAAAACACAGCTTTAAATAGCAATACAACAGTTAAATGGAATTTTATAAATATTTTTTATTTATATTTGCAACATATTTATGTTTGCATACGCATATTATTTTTTTTTTTATTGTTTTAAGGATTTGATTAATGAACTTCATAAGAACTTCAAATAGAGTAAATCAGTGTAATTGGAGCACAATTGTTAAAAGAGAGAAAATAAAAAAAGAAAATGAAAGAAAAAAGTGAAGATCGACGAGGATGGGATTCGAACCCACGCGTGCAGAGCACATTGGATTAGCAGTCCAACGCCTTAACCACTCGGCCACCTCGTCACATGTCGACTTGATGATAAAACTATTTTATTAAGTCAAGCCATAAACGAAACATAAAATGTTCTCAGTTTTCATTATTTGTTATTATTTATTTGTTGCATAATATGTTATTAAATAATATAAATAAAGAAAAAGGTATGTTTTATAACTTATCTAGCAAAAAGAACTATAACAAAAAAAGTCTATTAATAGGGTTCTCATTGATAAGAGTTACCAGAAAAGAGCAGCACATAAGCACGAGTGTTGTAGTTTCATATATTTTTTTATTGAAAAATTTCTTCACTAATTAGTTACTTCGATTCAATTTTACCAAATCTAATTTATGGCTTAATTTGGTTAATAACTAATAATTTATTAAATAAATTTTATAAAGATCATTGCGTATATGTGAATGAGTGTGTGTAAGAATTAAGTTTCGATTTGCATAAATTAACATGCATGAAAATATTTTAATGTATAATCGTTATTTATATGCATATTTTATTGTTATTTTATGCAGATGTACACAATTTATTTAATATAAAAATTTTGTATGCTTTAGCTAAGCACTCAATTGAGGCAGCTTACAGAGTTTTTCGTTATTGGTGTATGAATGCCTCACTAGGCAAATCGATTAAGTCCACCTTCTGGTTTATGAAAATTTTAATGTCAAAGAGCTAATTTGACGGCTAGCTGTTGATATTCAGAAAAAAAAAATTCTCTTACAGAAATTTATCACAGAAATTTGTTTTGAATATAAACACTTTATTTTACTACACCATTTCAAACTCTCTTTTAGAAAGTCGATTTTTTTTAAATTTTCTAATACACTTAAATCAGGGGCCAAATCACCGCATTTGATATCGAGTAAAATCAATCGAAATCGCATATTTTGGTTTATTATTTAAAGAAGACGGATAAACGTCAGAACTTATTTCACTTTTACTCTTAACTAGGGACCATAATCGGTTAACTGTGACAGAGTAAAATTATTCTTAGTATTTTATATTGGAAAATAAAAAAATAATTTCGATCGGCGCACGGTGGCTCATTTGACGAAAACTCGTGCCAAAAATCAATTTTCGAGTTGTTTGACTGGGCAAAAAGGTTTATAGTTTTTAATTAAGAACTGATTGAAGTATCAAATTCTGAAATATCATCCATTTTAAGTGTATAGCTTAGTTTGTACAGCTGGTCAAAGTTGGACTATTTTGAAAAAGAATGAAAAATGCCAAAAAAAAATCAATATTAATGCAGAGTTCAACTAGTGTTTGTTCAAAATCGGTTGGAGATAAAGTCATGAATTTTTTTTCTCTTGATTTTAGGAACAATTTCAAAGATATTAAAAAAATATATATGTATTTTTTAGAAAGGCCTAATTTTTATAATTTTTTTTTTAAACCTTTATTTTTTGCTTAATTTTCAAACTTTGAGTTGAGTTTTAAAAAAAAGGCCGGGCGTGCAAAAAATTTTGAAAATTTCGTATTATTGAGGGAATGTCCATGAAACAATAAAAAAAAACCATTGCCACAATCGTGCCCGATTGGAGATATTTGACCTTTTATGAGTCAACCCATGCCACATTACAGGTTGAGTAGTACCTATTATACTAAAGTTACTACTTAATATCTTTGTTATTGGATATGATAACTTCCTGAAAATTGGCACATAACTTAATTACAAGAAATAATTTTAAATTTATACTCACTGACTAAGCCACGCCCCCTAGAAGAGTACGCTCCCATACGAAAACAGCAATTTTACGATTTTATTGAAAAACTTTAATTTTCTACGAAGCAATCATCAATGTTTTCAAACAAAGCAACCATTTCTGGCGAATATACAGTTTTTAATTCCGGTATTGATCTAACATGTCTCAGTGATGAAATTTTTGGGTCAGAAGACGCTAAGAGCATGTTAAATAAATCCTCGTTCTGGCTTTTTCGGGAAAACTTTCGAGTGTTTGAGAGTCTGTACTTTTTATAATCCTTGTTCCTGGCTTCTTGTGCTTCTTCGGATAATTCCCCAATAGGGAGAGATTGGTACTCCATAATTTGTTTGCCATGATCTAAAACTTTATGAACCGTTGGGGTTAACATTTTTTTTGGATATTTTTCTTTAATTAACTCGGCGGTTCTTGAAGCATAAATTCCATATTTATTTGCGTCGACTTTTTCTCTGCAGTTAAGAACATTAAGCAAGACCTGCACCCTCTTTATGATTTCGGAGTCAATTCCAGTTATACGAGCAGTGATGTCCATATTTTTGAAAAATTTCCTTGCAGTGTTGCCATCGTTCGTGTTTCCAAAACCTTGTTTCGGCTGATCTACTAGAAGCCCAATTTCCTGGCGAAATTCTTGTTGAATTTTCCTTTTGACATCCGCTCTATCACCTTCTTTTTCAGGCAGAGTATACGCAAGCTTTAAGAAAAATTCCATGAACCGTATTCTGGCATGTAAGGGAGATATGCCAAACTGGCAGTTGAGTTCATAAGCTATTGAGTCATTTTCATTCTGGAAGTTCTTTTGCGTCCTCTTACAAATTGCGCAAGTTCGTGTAGATTTTGTATTTGTGATTTCATTCAGGACTTTATCATCGATCATTGTGAGAAAAAGCTCGTGGTTTATACGAAACATTTTATTATGAATGCAAATTTCTGTTGGATGCAGTTCACCGATTTCATGTTTTATGTTGTTAACAGTGGTAGTTATATGTGCAGGAGTTTCTTTAGCATATTGAAACATTACTGGTCTACAAAAGTGAGTTGAAGATGGTCGAGGGTTTTTCCAATGTTCAGCCAAGGTAGACTTTAACCTCAATGGAACAACTGAAACCATAAACATATTTGCGTCAGAAAAGCTCTCATCATTATGTGGCGTAATTGAGGATCCGTCGCAGCCCCATTTTGTTAGTAATGTTAAATCACGTGGAAGTAAATCAAGTTCTTCCATGCTTTTCGTAGTGATTATCCGCTGAACAGTGTGGTTCAACATATCTTGAAGTTTAACTTTAGCTAGTACATCTGTTATCTCACAAGAAAGTGGCACAGTTTCCTTTTTGGCTGACGTTATTCCAGAATAGCTTGGCAACATGTCTACTTTCTTTGATTTTAAGGAATTGCGCAATATTATATATTTTTCTTTTGATAACCCCAAATCGAGAAACAAAGCTAAGGCCTCTTCATTATTGAACTTTACATTTAATGTGGAGTACGGTGGAGTAGGAATGCTTTTTTGTATTCTTTGAAGCCTTTTCGGGCTCGCCTTGGATATTGCTGCTGTTATACTGCCTTTAACCCTTTCCTTGTTCTTGTTATAATTTAGTGATAAGGCTGTCGAAAGATTTACCGTTGACATATTTTCAGTAGCACCAGTAAGCTTCCTCTTTTGGCTACGTTTCGAGCACTCATCTATTGAAACTTCGGGCCTTCCTCTAGAGCTTTTCGAAATAGTGGGTTTCTCCATTTGAATGTCATCAAAAGTCAACTTATTATTTTCAAGCCATGTTCCATAACTTTCAATGAACCTATTTCGGAACCGATGTTTTGCAATCCACTTTTGTCTTATATTTCTATAAAATCGTTTCAATGCATTTTCATGTTCCTGAATATTTTTGCAATTTAACTCTTTAGTTACAGCTATTATAAAGTTCTCAGCACTATCACTCTTTAAAAATAGTTCAAATAGTTGGTAATACGACAAAGCCATTTTTAACAAATTATGAAACACGCGTTGTTTGACAAAATATATAAGTTAAGTTATTTTTTATTTAAACTTTCAATTTTTTTTAAATCTATGATGATTAACAAGATATTTCAAACTTTATCGAGAAGACACTTGTTGTCGTGTTGGCGTTCAAGCAGAGAGAGACCGGAAGCTCAGAAGTTGGTTGCAACTACAATATCATTGAAAGCCATTTTTCCAGAGTCAGCTGTTAAGTAAACAGAGGGAGAGTAGTAGCTTAAAATAGTAGTATAGGACTAGAAACACAATCAAGCCGTAAATCGGTACTCGAATACATATTTAAATATGACTTCTAGAGGAGTATTTAGTCAAATCGGGGAACATATATATGGGGACTATATCTAAATCTGAACCGATTTCTCTCAATTTTAGTATAGATTGTCTCAAAATTTCGATTGAAGCAAAATTTCAAGAACAAAAGCACAAAAAACAAAAGTCTGTAATCTACCAATTTACCCGCCCTTTTTTTTAGGCGTGGCACTCTCATCTTTACAGCACATAATCTTTGAAGTCTCACGATTTATCAGTAAAAGTTTCAAATCGATATCTGCTGTAGTTCAAAAGTAATGATTTTTGGCACATGTTTTCCCAAAATGAGCCACTGTGCGGCGGTGATTTGGCCCCAGAATTAACTGTGCTTATTCTGTTATTATTTATTATTTTTTTTTTTTTGAGATGCATTTTTTATTAATCCCGAAACTTATTTCTATCGAATCTAGCAGGACAATTTATTCTAAAAAAAATGTGAGCCTGATAATTACGTGGAAAAATAAGAAAACCGGGAAAAATCATTGAAAAAATTTTCACCGATAAATTGTTTCAGAAAAAAATCTGATTTTTCTGGAAAAGTTTTTCGATGGGCTGAACAAAGTGTCATCAAATATAATGTAGTGTACCTCACAAGTCTGCAATGCACAGATAGTACATAGAACAGACAATCAATAGTGTCAATTACTAGTCAAACTGTTCTATGCATAGTGTAAGCAATATTTGTTTGGTCAAAGTAAATAAGTAATACAATCCTTCATGATATCGAATAGAACAAATAGTATGTGTAAGCTTAGTAATATAGAATTGTTAAGCTAAAACAAATTTAGTATAAAAAGGGCTGAAACCCAAAAATAAAGCATATTTTAATTTGCCGGTTGCAAAATCGTATAAAGGACCACAAATCACTACAATAATGAAAAATACTTATAAGTTACAACCAAAGAACATAATTTAGTTAATGTGCACATGTGAAACTAAAAATAGTAGAAAATATTTTTTTTTCACGACAAAAATTTTATCAAAAGTTATTGGTTTAACATGCAGGAGGAAGAATAATATTCAAGACAAATGTTGAGTTGAATTCCGTGATTGAATTTTATGGCTTGAAAAATACATTTCCTACTTTCTCATCCTGGTTGGCAACAGGTTTGTTCGGATACTTGTTGTTTTTATTTATTTTATTAACAAATTTGCAATTTACATATATGCAATGCTACTACCAGTTTAGCTCCTACCAGCTATGGACTGATGGCCATTCGAAAGTCTGAGGCCCACACCCAAACATTCACCCTATGGGTTAGTGTGTAGGTACACTAACAAGCCCTGCTGAACAAAACTTAAACGTATTGATTTTTGTGCTGAAACCTTTAATCTATACTAAAGGGTGATTTTTTAGCTATTATCTTTTTGGCAACACTGATTTAAACAGCTGACGCACGTTTCGTGTTTTGTTTCATTGTCAAACATCTTCAGTTTGGTCTATAATTTAACCATGAATCGTCTTACAAACGAACAACGCTTGCAAGTTATTGAATTTTATTATCAAAATGCGTGCTCTGTTAAGAAGGTTCATCGCGCGCTTCTTCCATTTTATGGTCAGTTTAATCGACCGACTGAAGCGGCTATTCGGGCTACTGTGACTAAATTTCGCACCAAATTTACATTGTTGGACATTAAACCACCAACACGCTTACGTAGAGTGTGAACTGAAGAAAATATCGCAGCTGTATCGGCCAGTGTTAATGGTGACCATCAATTATCGATTCGTCGCCATTCGCAGCAATTGGGCCTCTGTTACTCAACAACGTGGAAAATTTTCGTGAGATACCGGCCGAACTGTTGGAAAGAGTATGCCAAAATTGGACTAAGCGGATGGACCATTTGAGGCGCAGTCACGGTCAACATTTGCATGAAATAATCTTCAAACAATAAATTATATGGACCGTACTATCGATTCAAATAAAGATTTCATGCATTTTTCTGAATTTTATGTGTTTTTTTTTTGGAAAAATTTCCTATATCTCTTAAAAAATCACCCTTTAATATAATAAAGAGGTAATGTGTGTTTGTTTGTTTGTTTGTAGGAGGTAATCTCCGTAACTACTCATCTGATCTTCCTGAAATTTTCACAGTCTTGCTCCAGAAATATGAAATGCTACAAAGTAAATTTTTAATATCATATACATATATATTGAGTACTATGATAGGGAGAGCTTTGCAAATAATTAAATAATACAAAGTAATTACCCAATATCAAATATCCCGATTACTATGATAGAGACAGCTTTGCAAATTTGTCTTAGGTCATCTATTATTAACGAGAGTAGTCAGATAAAAATAGGTGGGACCGGAAAAAGGGGCGTGGCACCCCCATACAAAGTAAATAATAACAAGTAAAAAAATTATAGTCGGTCTAGACCAACTATACGATACCCTATACCATGCGTATAGAAACCCTATCTCTTAGGCCCAACTAACTGGACATAGAAAATAAGCAAAAACCAAATTGAATAGGATTTTTAATAAGTTTTTTTGGCTGCAGATATGAAAAAAGTTCATATCGGATGCTATATCTATATGGGCACTAGGTCCAAAAATTAACCAATCCTGATCATGTTTGGTAAAGTCTCTTGTATTTTGCAAAAATATATACAAACAAAATTTGAGAAGAATCAGTGCAATATTTTTGTTTTAAATAGATTTAAGTGAAGATCGGGAAGCAGTCTATATGGGGCCAAAGGGATCATTTTGGACTACTCATTAGTGGATGTAATGAACGCATACAAACCCAATTTGAGTAAGATCTATATGACAATTTGGATCTTATGGCAATTTATGTCGATTTCATAGGGGTAATTTGTATGGGGGCTAGGTCTGAACACGGACCGATACTCACCAATTTCAATAGCGTTCATCCCATGGCCGATAAAAGCTCACATACCAAATTTCATCAAAATATATTCATATTTGCGACCTGCAGTTTGATTACAAGGTTTACTTGGACACACAGACGGACGGACGGACGGACGGACAGACGGATATTGTTAAATCAACTCAAAAAGTGATTCTGATTCGATCTGTATAATTAAAGATGGATCTAGGTCAAATATTTTTGGTTGTTACAAACAGCAGCACAAAGTCATTATACCCAAACCACATAGTGGTATAGGGTATAAATATCATATATCTAGGAGTACTGTAATAGTGAGAGCGTTGGGACTTTGTGTGAGCCCTTTCATTACGATGGGGGGAGGGGGTAGCGAAGCACACCGGGTTACATCTAGTCTATAATATAATGAAGAGGTAAGGTGTGCGTGTTTGTTTGTTTTTTGTTTGTTTGTAGGAGATAATCTCCGTAACTACTAATATGATCTGGGCTATATAGGCTATAATTTTTTAGATATTTTTAGTGGGCGTGGCATCTCGAGTTCTATGAAAGAGACAGCTTTGCCAATTTATCTTACGCCATCTATATTGACGTGAGTAGTCAGACAAAAAATGGGCAGGATCGGACAAAGGGGCATAGCACCCCCCATACAAAGTAAATAATAAATGTCATATATCTGTAGACTTTGAGACTTTGCGTGAGCCCTTTCATTATTGCCTGGGTGGGGGAGAGGTTGAAGTAGCGATGCACACCGTGTTACATCTAGTATACAATAGTTGGAAACTTTGGGTTTCCATAATTAATCAATTAGTCAATTAAATTGTTGATTATATCCATTGAGAATTGTAGCCATTTGGAATTACATGCCTCTATGAAATCTGTCTAGTTTGTATAATTTCTTGTCCATAAATTTCATCTACAATTTCCCATAAATTTTCTATGGGTTTAAAATCTGGCGATTAAGCCGCCCATACCAAAACACTAAGTTCATTAGATTGTAGCCGTTCGGCTACAACCAGGGGATTATTTTCCTCCGCGTGTGGATACATTACATCATTTATATTTTGCCTATTTCCGATTCCAGTTAGAGTATCATTTATTACATGAGTCCTTGTCCCGAAAAGCAATCACATACCATAATATTGCCACCGCCAAACTTAAAATTTTTTTTTGTAAAATTTGGTCCCTTTGGTCGTCTTACAAACGTTCTTCCATCATGGCCTCATTAAATTAAACTTTGCCGCATCTGCTAAGATAAAAGTATTCAAATTCTCTTTTGACCAGTTCTTTAGTAAAAAAACCAAGATCAGCCTCAATTACTCATCGGGAAACAGTTCTAGCACATATTTTTAATTTCAGATTGTTAATTTCAGATTGTTAATTGACATTTTTTTAACACTCTTGCTATTAAATTATCCTGTCTTTGACTCGATTTCGCCTAAATGTTGAGTCGTCACCATTCCGCTTTCACGATATTTCGTGATATTTTTTGAAATAATGAATTTATTTGTAGAATATTTCTCACAAATTTTCTTTGCTTAAGACCAGCAGTAAAATTATCTTTTATTCTGGATTTTAACTCTTCACAAAACTTTATCCTTGCTATTATTTTATAATAATTAATTATAAGATTAAATCATTGAATAATAAAATTGTGTTTAAAAAACAGCTGAAAGAAAATGTCAGAAACTATAAAATTTAGAAAAAGGTTAAGATTTTATAAATATTTTTTCAACTCTGGGACAGAAGTATAAAAATTTCCATTGTTTTGGCATCACAAAACAATATTTTTTTTGGTTCAGTTATTTTTAATGGTATTTTAATTAATTTTAGGACAACGCGAAATTCTTTAAACACAAAATTGGCCAATTTTGAATTTTGTATAAGTGTCCACTGTATTATCACCCACTGTATATTTCAAAAAATATTTTTTAATACAAAAAACTCGGTTGATCTAAATGCAACATTAAATGAAAAAAATCTTTCATTGGTAATACTTTTATAAAAATAAAGATTTTCTAGTTTATTTTTTAGAAGTTAATTTTACGAAGCTCAACGACTAGTAATTACAAACATCAGCACTCTTTACGTCCTGAACACGAATGTTATAGGATTTGAAAATGATTTACAAATGACTGTTAAAAAACAATAGTTGTTTCCAGTAAAAAAATTGTAATAATTTCTAAAGAATTTTTTTTTTAAATTAAACAAAAAAATAAAACCAAAAAAAAAAAAAAAAATTGCAATAAAATCTGTATGAAATTGTTAAATTATCCATCTGATAACACATCCGTAAAGTAACTTCAATATTTCTCTAAAAAAAATATAAAAAACACCTTTAAAATATAAAAGAACTACACTGATGTGCGTCTAAAATGTTACACACCAATAGATGTAGTCATTTGTACAAGTCAAAATTTGCTGGCGCCAAACATCTTCCATGTTTGGATAAACTAAACATTTTGGGAGAAAAAAAGAAAGGAAAAAATGTGTAAAAAATATAGTGCCAAAGGTATCACACAAACGATAATTTATATCCTTAAAAAGTTTTACGTGCAACAGAGCAATGAAACCTTTGCAAAGTGCTTAAAAAAAGGAAGGAGTTAAAAAAATAATTACGGACCTATATCTTTGGTTCTAATAAGATAAGATTTTACATAATAAATTTTTCCATTTTTCCAGCAATTGAAAGCGAAGTTATTCCAAACGAATAACTTTATTATTGCATACCAAATGTCGAGATGTAGAGATGTCACGCATGTAAAAAATAAATAATATGTAACTAAATGTTTATAACATTTTATTACCAATTAATTTTTTCATATTGCTTTTTCTGAGTTTCAAATGCAGTTGAACATACATAGCATGCCTTGGGTCAAGTCCTGATCCGGAAAAATTCTTGTATTTATACCCTATACCACTATGTGGTTTGGGTATAATGACTTTGTGCTGCTGTTTGTAACAACCAAAAATATTTGACCTAGACCCATCTTTAATTATACCGATCGAATCAGAATCACTTTCTGAGTTGATTTAACAATGTCCGTCCGTCCGTCCGTCCGTCCGTCCGTCCGTCCGTCTGTGTGTCCATGTAAAGCTTGTAATCAAACTGCAGGTCGCAAATATTAATGTATTTTGATGAAATTTGGTACATAAGCTTTTATCGGCCATGGGATGAACGCTATTGAATCGGTCCATGTTCAGACCTAGCCCCCATACAAATTACCCATATGAAATCGACATAAATTGCCATAAGATCCAAATTGTCATATAGATCTTACTCAAATTGGGTTTGTATGCGTTCATTACATCCATTAATGAGTAGTCCAAAAATGATCCCTTTGACCCCATATAGAGCTGCTTCCCGATCTTCACTTAAATCTATTAAAAAACAAAAATATTGCACTGATTCTTCTCAAATTTTGTTTGTATATATTTTTGCAAAATACAAGAGACTTTACCAAACATGATCAGGATCGGTCCATTTTTGGACCAAGTCCCTATATAGATATAGCATCCGATATGAACTTTTTCATATCTGCAGCCAAAAAAATTAATAAAAATCCCACACAAAATTTGGTTTTTGCTTATTTTCTATGTCCAGTTAGTTGGGCCTAAGAGATAGGGTCTCTAAACGCATGGTATAGGGTATCGTATAGTCGGTCTAGACCGACTATAATTTTCTTACTTGTTTTTATTATTTTTATACCCTATACCACTATGTGGTTTGGGTATAATGACTTTGTGCTGCTGTTTGTAACAACCAAAAACATTTGACCTACACCCATCTTCAATTATACCGATCGAATCAGAATCACTACCTGATTCGATTTAACGATGTCCGTCCGTCCGTCCGTCCGTCTGTGTGTCCATGTAAAGCTTGTAATCAAACTGCAGGTCGCAAATATGAATATATTTTGACGAAATTTGGTATTTGTTCTTTTATCGGCCATGGGATGAACGCTATTGAAATTGGTGAATCGGTTCATGTTCAGACCTAGCCCCATACAAATGACCCCTATGAAAACGACTTAAATTGCCATAAGATCCAAATTATCATATAAATCTTAGTCAAATTGGGTTTGTATGTAGATATTACATCCATTAATCAGTAGTCCAAAAATGATCCTTTTCTTACTTGTTTAATCTTAGTTTAGTTTGTTTATTTATTAATATAATTTTATGCAATTGAAATAACAAAATTATGGATATATTGATGCTTGAATTATATATATGGGGGGTTTCATGTCAAGTGCACCAACTTTTGAAACCGATGTCTTCCGATCGGGATGAAATTTGCACCAAGGTTGGTCCTATTGGATAGTAGTTTGGACACAATTTTTCAATAAGATCGGTACAGATCTCTCTGAGTTAGAGGGGATCAAAATTTGACATTTTGGCCAAACAGGTGTTTTTTCTCATCCATGTAACTTATTACCTATTGTTCTTAGAAAATTTTCTCCCAAATAGTTTAGATAGCTATTTCTTCAATATTTCGGAAAAAATACTTTAAAAAAAAATTTTTTTTTGGTTTTTTTTTTGCTAAATTAAAGCATTTTTTGCCTTTTTTTCAAAAAGGGCATTTTTTTTTCATAAGAAAGCTTAGGATTTTTCCTTTAAGAGCTTTTTGGTCGCTTAGTGGGATGGGAGTGGGTTATCTAGCAAAATAAATGTTTTGTAACTCAAGACAACGGTTTTTCAATTTTTCACAAATGCACTATTTTGAATTTTTTCCTATTTGTGTGAAAAACCTTACAAATAAAACTTATACTGAGAAACTAGACAAATTAACCTTTCCGAAGGTATGTAACATACCTTCATAACATAACAGAAGAGAATGGTTATCTGTAACCTGAAAGAGTTATTTGCAACATTTCAATCTGAACACGAGGATGTTAGAATTGGCTTCACGAAATTAACCCAAATGAGGCCAAAACATTGCGTTTTGGCAGCAAGCAACGGAACTCACACAGTATCGTTTGCATTTACCATGAAAATGTTAAACTGATGTTGAAGGAAATCAACTTAAAGTATTTAACAGATGATTCGGCAGAAGATTTACACGATTACCGCGATTGCCTTAAATTGACTATGTGTCCTAATGCAACAACTTCTTGCCACTTAGGTGAATGTACCAATTGCCCGAAAACCACCTTCATCAAAGAAAATTTAATCAACTTTTTAGATCGAAAATATATAGAGGAGGTCAAATTTGATTCTTCAATTCAGACTGACAGATGCACATTGAAAACAATCATTTTAAATGTGGATGATTTTGTGGAAGAAATGTGTAAAGGATTGCTAAACTTGAGAACCCATGACTTTTTAGTCAAAAAGCAATGGTCATTCTTCAAGGATTTGAAGATACATTTGAAGTCTGGTGAATTCGTTATTTCATATGATTCCGCAGAAAACTATAAATATGTTCTTCAGGATGCCATACAAGCATTCCACTTCAATAACGACCAAGCAACTGTATTCACAGTAGATATTTACTACATGAAAGATGAAAAACTGGAACACAAAAGTATGGCAATCATATCCGACGATTTAAAACATGATACCATTGCAGTTTATGAGTACCAGAAGATAATACTACAATAACTCAAATCTAAATTTTCAGTAAAGAAGGTATACTACGTTTCGGACGGAGCTCGTCAACATTTTAAAAACAAAAGTAGCTTCGCAAATCTTATGGCTCATGATTTCGGAATGCTAGCTGAGTGGCATTTTCATCCTACTGCTCATGTTAAAGGAGCATGTGATGGTATTGGAGCAAACCTTAAAAGAAATGCAGCGAAGTATAGCCTCCAGTGCTCTTATCAAAATCGCATCTTAGATGCGACTGCTTTATTCCATTGGGCAAAGAATTATTATAAAGAAACTAAAATAGTTTTTAGTAGCAAAGAGGATCATCAGGAATCATTGAAAACACTGAAAAGCAGATTCGATGCTGCGGTAACAATCGATACCATGCTTTTATACCGCTTGTCGATGGAAGACTAAGTTGAAAAAGTTTTCTGCCTCTATTCAATGCGATTTCTTTCAAAAGACAACAAATAAACCAGCAGCGAAATCAACAGCTGAACCTAGTAACGCCAAAAAAGGATTGACAAAAAAACGCAGTAAATAAAGGCGACAAAAAAGCTGGATGAAAGACTGGGTATTTAAAAATTTATAAGACTTAAATACTTCATCAGCTACTATAACTTAAGTATAAAAATAGTTATGATATAAATGGATCTAATGCAATTTAGATTAAATTTTAATAAATTATTTATCTTTTTATTTTTAATATTATTATTATTATACATTAATTTAATTATTATTAAAAATAAATAAAAAATAATAATTTTTCAACATTTCTATAGAAAAAAAGCGATTTTTTTTCCTGAGGTTAACATGTTCTGGGTATTACAGTATCGAGGGCATAAAATTTTAGTTAGGTATGTTACATACCTTCGGAAAGTTTAGTTTATCTAGTTTCTCGGTATAAGTTTTATTTGTAAGGTTTTAGACACAAATAGGAAAAAATTCAAAATAGTGAAAAATTGCAAACCCGTTGTCTTGAGTTACAAAACATTTATTTTGATAGATATCCCACTAAGCGACCAAAAAGCTCTTAAAGGAAAAATCCTAAGATTTCTTATGAAAAAAATGCCCTTTTTGAAAAAAAGGCAAATGCTTTAATTTAGCAAAAAAAAAGTCTACAAATTTTTTTTTTTTTTAAGTATTTTTTTCTGAAATATTGAAGAAATAGCTATCTAAACTATTTGGGAGAAAATTTTCTAAGAACAATAGGTAATAAGTTACATGGTTGAGAAAAAACACCTGATTGGCCAAAATGTCAAATTTTGATCCCCTCTAACTCAGAGAGATCTGGACCGATCTTGTTGAAAAATTGTGTCTAAACTACTATCCAATAGGACTAACCTTGGTGCAAATTCCATCCCGATCGGAAGACATCGGTTTCAAAAGCACTTGACATGAAATCCCCCATATATGTATGATTCTCGAAATTTTCTTCGAGGTATATACTATATATATATTTCAAAGGAAAGAAAAATTTTTTTAAGAAAATCAGTAACTTTTGAAAGCTAACCTTGAGCACTGAAGTTGCTTGGAAAGCCATCAATCACAAACTTACATTTTTATTATACTCATCACAGCTCCATAATCACTGTTCCCTTTTGTAACAATTAGAAGTAATTGATCTTGACGCACATATTTTATTAAAAATCATCGAATGTTATGTTAGTACTACTCTGTATAAAAAAGCCTTAGATTGAAATTTTTAGAAAATTTTTAGGAATTGCAACACATTTCAGAGAAATGCATTTTCGGATTATGGCCGGCATAAGGAAATTGTAGACGATTATTCCTTAAGGCCAGTTAACACTATCATACTTTGTAATACGAAGTCCGATAGTTTTTTTATTTTTAGAAACATTTCTAAAAACTCGTAATTTTCATCGGACCAGGGTTGTTTTTTTTTTTTTTTTGTAATATTTAAAAAAGAAAGGCAAACAAAAACAAAGAAAGTGGAAATATGTATAATATAAGTTTCAAAATAAATTTTGTGTGTTATTCTAAACAGCTGTTTTTATAAGACTTGAGTGTTATGGTTCAAATGGCCTAAGTATGCGGAAATAATGTCGGTATGACTTTATGACAGTCCGATTAATTTCATCGGATTTCTATGTCGAAAAATCATACGTTTACAGATACAATCTCAGGTCTAGCTAATTGTATTTATATACATAATGGACGTAAACTAAAGTTGAGATGCTATATTTGAATGGGGAAAGGTCGAAAAGGGACCGATCCTCGCCATATTTAGTAAAGTCACTTATTTCTTTGCAAAAAATATATATAAACCAATTTGAGAAAAATCTGTGCAATATTTTTGTTTTTTGATACATTTAATTGAAGATCTGGAAAGAGCTTTATATGGGGGCTATTACTAAGAATTGTCCTACAGAGTTCATTTTTGGAATCTATATATTAATACGTGAAGGGAAATCTTTGTGACCGTTTTTAAGCATTGAAAGAAAAAAAATTTATTGAAAAAATAAAATTTCCTAGAATTTGCATTCGATTTTCGAGTGCTGGGCTATGTTAGTAAAAAATTAATGGGTGCAATAAACACAAACAAACCAACTGTGACCGAAACCTATATGATAATTTGGATATAATGGCAATTTAAGCCGATCTCGTAGGGGAAATTTCAATAACTTCTGTCCTACGTCCGACAAAATTTATATATCAAATTTCATCAAAATATATTAATATTTTCGACCAGTAGTTTAATTACAAGACGGACGAATGGACAGACATCGCTAAATTGAGTAACATCGGAAAGTAACTCTGCGTCGATCGGTAAGAGATGGGTATAGGTCAAATACCTACAAACTCTTATAACCTGACCACATAGTGATATAGGGTATAAAAATTTTCTCTTGTTAAAATTTGATTTTTACATCATTTGAAGTGACTCTGCAGCAAACATAGACAATCGGTTGTGTAAGTAAATATTCATCACATTCTTCACCAACTGAAAAACGTTATATTTCAAGTAAAATTATGTATTCGAAAATTGTGTACATTTTCGAATGAGTCCCTCTAATTGCTAAGATAAACTTTTATTATCATTTGGTCGTTTTTCTTGTTTTTCAATTTCAATTTTATTCTCAATCTCAAAGTCTACCTTTTTACAGCAATAAGACTTTTAAAATTATTGTAACTGTTTTAGAATTTAGATGAAAGGACGAAAAAATATTTTTTATCATGTAGGTACTTCGTTAGTAATTATATAATGTATATTGAATCCCAAATTATCTAGATAAGGATTGATTTGAGATAAAGTAAAGTAAAATAAAGTAAGTAAAATAAAGTAAGGAATACTTGATTCTTCTGCTTTTAAAATATTGAAATTTTATTGACTCAATTATTCTACTGCCATTCATAAGGGTGTTAATATTTTAATAACTAATGGGTTTCCACTTATGACCTAAATTATTTATATTTGATAAGGTCACTTATTTTTGACAAAAGCATAAACAAATTTGAGAAAACTCTGTGCAATATTTATGTTTTTGATAGATTTAAGTGAAGATCGGGAATTAGGGGGCTATGACTAAGAATGGCCCTATAGGGTTTATTTTTGGACTACTTTTTAAGGGGTGTAATAAACACACACAAGCCCAATTTGACAGAGATCTATATGATAATTTGGATCTTACGGCAATTAAAGTCGATCTCTGAACATGCACCGATTTTGACCATTTTCAATAGCGTTGATCCTATGATCGACAGAAGCTCGTATGCAAAATTTCACCAAAACATATTCAGATTTGCGGCCTGTAGTTTGATTACAGGGTTTATATGGACACACAGACGGACGGACAGATGTGTTCAAGATTCACGTGAGTACCTGCCACGGTGGCCTGACCTCACGGTGCACTTAACACCAGGTGGAAACTATGCGTCCACCGGCGCCCTCGCAGTACGAGTACCAATTTGAGGCATGCATTTGGGCATGACCTCCCCCTTGGATGAGGAGCGGAGTACTATCTAAAACTCCTACCGATCTATGGGTCACGGCACCCGGCCGCAATGCAACTCCAGACACACAGTCGGACGGACAGACGGATAGACGGACGGACGGACATCGCTAAATCAACTCAAAAAGTGATTCTGAGTCAATCGGTATAGTAAACGATGGGTCTAGGCCAAATATTTTTAGTAGTTACAAACAGCGGCACAAACTCATTATACCCAGACCACAGAGTGGTGTAGGGTATAAATATTCAATTATTTATTTGCTAACGGTAAAAAGCGAACTTTGACTGAAAAATTCGATACTTCTGTGGTCACAAGCGACAACCGCCTAAGTCGACTTAAGAACGATTTGAGTTATATATGCTATCATATTCTACTGAAAACGCTTTATATTCACGTGAAATCCCCATTTTTCTAACACTGTTATTTAAAAAGTTATAAATGAAAACATACTGACCTAAGTCGTAATAAAGCCCCATTACATTTATGTAAATAGTTATTTTTCTCGAAGGATTGATTTTCGCCGATTTGAGTTATGTATTCATATTCCGCTAAAAAAAACTTTATATTTACCTGAAATCCCCATTTCTCCAACACTGTTATTTAAAAAGTTATTAATACAAATATTATGACCTAAGTCGTAATGAAGCCCCATTACATTTATATAAAAAGTTTTTTTTTTTCGAAAGCTGATTTTCGAGTTAGGCGGTTATTGCTTGTAACCACAGAATTAGTTTAGAGGAATGTTTTAAAGGTACTACCTGTGGCTTCATCTTCTTCAAATATGAAGAAGAGTGATAATTGTGCTGAAGTTTGAGTCATCTTGCAAATTTACCGTCAGTTAATAACCTGTCAATCTGATGTATCCCTTTTATTCCTATTGAGGAGAGATTTAATGAATCATAAGTTATAGTCAGGCCATGTCTGTCTTGCGGTCCTCCATTTATCAACGTTTTTCTATCTATTTTCCGTTGGTCGTAGGAAGCGCAAGTAGATTCCCCCAATTAATTGATTGTAGTGTTCAGAAAAAGCGTCAAGAGCAGCACTTGCTCTCGCTAGTTCATTATCGTAAAAATCCCTATGGCCGCCGACCTATATACAACTAATCAGGGAAAGGTAGCCTAGCTTGGACAATTCCTCCTTGCACTTCCCTAATAGAACGGAAGATGTATTATGAGAATTGAGAGAGAGAGAAATGCCGCCTGACTGTCAACATATGATGCCTACATTTCCCTCGACCATATCTATGTATAAAATCCTACAAGCTTCCTTGATCTCTAGAATATCCACCTGAAAGACACATAATAACAATTTCAGACTAAAATTTACTAAACACTATTGCACTAGACATAATTTCTCTGGGACAAATCAACTTCGCATAATTTATCTATACCCTAAAGGAATGCACTAGTGAAATTGTGCCTAGTGGAATTATTTTATTGGTATCAGCCTAGAATCTATAGTGGATTGCATTTAAAAATTTTGAATTTTGCTTAAAACCCTTTTCTTTAAGAAAAACGTTAAAAAACTTTAAAAATATATCTGTTTTTTTTTACTAAAATTAGGACACCTAAAATTGGTTCAAGAATTGAATGCCTCTGCCAAAACCTAAATTTTTTGTTGTCACCGATTGCAAAAATTGTATCGTCATTTAATAGCAAACATATCACAACTAAATCCGGATCAAAATTATGAAAGTTGTGGGCGTGACATGCTGGTAAATACAAACTTTTTATAAAATTTAAGAAAAGATGTCATTCTTTAAATTTTATAAAAAAAAAAAAATAGTCATCACAACCCGACCGGTCCCGTCCATAGAACACTTTTTTCCTTCTTACTAAAATTACTCAAATATTATTATTATATAAATGACATTAATTTTCTCCCTATTAGTAGATTCGTTGGAAAGCATACAATGGACAAGATTCTTAGATATCCCTTTTTAGTGTTTTGGTAATAATAAAAAAATTAAAAAAAATAAAAAGATAGTAATAAAGTAGAAACCAGAGAAATTTTGTATGTTGTTTATGACTTAATTTCGTTTTTTCCGATTTTTAGATGTACGGGTTCAAGAACATGTTCTGTTTTTTTAGCAGTACTCGTGTAAGAACACGAACTTAAAATAAAGCTACACTCGAATCTGTGTGAGTTATTTGTGTTCGAAACAAAAAATACGTGATAGAAACATGTTCGTGTACATAACAAAATATTAAAATGAAACACAGTCATGATTGTGTTCGGCACCGTACAAAATTTAGAAACACACATAATTGATATCAAAATAAAAATATGTACTTGTTGGTCTGCGTTATGTTTGTTTACATATATGTACGAGTTTTTTATTTAGTGTGTGCTTTTTTCTGAACTCCGGTAAATGTGTCAATTCATATAATCCTTCATCTTGGAGGAGATGTCATTAAATATCACTTAGTGCCACTTGGACATCTATCAGAGGAAGCTCAGAAAAAAAGGAGTAAGATTTACAGATTTTTGACGGAGAATAATACCAAAAAAATCATGTGAGTCCGATCACAAGGGAGATGTGTAAACATCTAATAATTAAAGAAAACTTCAACATCATATTTTCCAGTGCATAAAAAATAAGTCTGAAATTCAATTGATGTTTTCTGAAATGCAATTGATGTTTTCTGAATTTTAATTGATGTTTTCTGAAATACAATTAATGTTTTCAGCAATTCAAATGATGCTTTCTGAAATTCTATTTATGTTTTCTGAAATTCAAATGATGTTTTCTGAAATACAATTGATGTTTTCTGAAATTATATTGACGTTTTCTGAAATTCTATTTATGTTTTCTGAAATTCAAATGATGTTTTCTGAAACTCGAATGATGTTTTCTGAAATACAATTGATGTTTTCTGAAATTCTATTGATGCTTTCTGAAATTCAATTGATGTGTACTGAAACTCGTATGATGTTTTCTGAAATTATATTGATGTTTTCTAAAATTCTATTTATGTTTTCTGAAATTCAAGTGATGTTTTCTGAAATTCTATTGATGTTTTCTGAAATTCTATTTATGTTTTCTGAAATTCAAATGATGATTTCTGAAATTATATTGATGGTTTCTGAAACACAATTGATGTTTTCTGAAATTATATTGATGTTTTCTGAAATTCTATTTATGTTTTCTGAAATTCAATTGACGTTTTCTGAAATACAATTGATGTTTTCTGAAATACAATTGATGGTTTCTGAAATACAATTGATGTGTTCTGAAATTCTATTGATGTTTTCTGAAATTCTATTTATGTTTTCTGAAATTCAAATGATGATTTCTGAAATTATATTGATGGTTTCTGAAACACAATTGATGTTTTCTGAAATTATATTGATGATTTCTGAAATTCAATTGATGTTTTCTGAAATACAATTGATGTTTTCTGAAATACAATTGATGGCTTCTGAAATACAATTGATGTTTTCTGAAATACAATTGATGTTTTTTGAAAGACAATTGTAAAATGTTTAGAAAAGATCATATCATAATTTTTTCACAAATACAATCAGATAAAGTCACACCGATTTACACTTCAGCTCACATCGATGTGTTACGCTGTTTTTGCGATTGTATTGAGAAATAGAAATTTACCCCCCTGCGCGTATAGATGTTTACACATCAAAAAATGTCTCACAGATTCATTCATCTTTAGCATTCGAAATCAATGTAAAGCAGAACATCTGTACTAGATGAAGAAGTGAAAAGACTGCTACTGGACAGAAATAATACAGAACTGAATATCGAATAAATGAAAAATAATTATAATTTACTTTTACTGTTGTTTATAATAAATAATCTAACCCATAAAAACCAAGTTTTTATTAAAACTCTTTCGTACCTTATGCATATAAATTTTGAATCTCTCCGTGACTGTGCGTGCCTTTGCGTGACTATTTTAAAATTAATCTTTGGTCCCAAGTCTATGGACAAAGTTTCAGATCGATCGGATGAGGGGAAGTGGTGTTGAAATCACTCCGTGACTGTGCGTGACTATGCGTGACTGTGCGTGATTATGTCAAAGTAATCTTTTTCCACAGCAAGTCTATCGACCAAGTTTCAGATCGATGGGATTAGGGGAAATGTGTTTTAAATCACTCCATGGCTGTGCGTGACTATGCGTGACTGTCCGCGACAATATCGAAGTTAATCATTCCTTACAGCAAGTATATCGACCAAGTTTTAGATTGATTTGATGAGGGGAAATCCGTTTTAAATCTCTCCGCGACTGTGCGTGACCATGCGTGACTAAGTCAAAGTTAATATTTTTTTCACAGCAAGTGTATGGACTAAGCTTCAGATCGATCGGATGAGGGGAAATTACATTAAGATCACTTCGCGACTGTACGTGACTACCCCAAAATTAATCTGTAGTCACAGCAAGACTATGGCCCAAATTTCAGATCAATTGGATAAGGGGGAATGGGGTTGACCGACGACAGGCAGACAGACAGACAGACAGACATAGAGTATGAGTTAAAAGAAAGAGTTTAAAAAAATAACTTCCTTACAAATTTTGTATAGTTGGAAACCTGTTCAAAAAATGATTGTAAGTATTTAAAAAGTTCAACTACTAAACCGATTTTAATTAGATTGAAATTAAAAACAAATCCCGATTCTTGGGTATTAAAATGGTCGGGAATTTCCAAATCCTATTTATAGGTCATTTCAAAAGACTTGCGAAAATATAGCCACCCCGCTCCAAGGTAGTACACTCAGAGTTAGCATTTCCCGTTTTGATAACCTTGCGAAGAAGTCATACTGAGAGTTATATGGATTCATAAAATATTAAATATCTGGACATCGGCGCACTTTTTGAATCAATGTTGTATCCACCTGCATACGTATACACACACTCAAACACACTAACACACCTACTGAGTACAAACTACTATAGTAAGTTTTTTAAACATTTTTTTTTTCTAAAAGAATGAAAATTGTTTTAAAAGAATTTGTTAGAAAAAGTTCAACAAAAATGTGTAAAATTCATTATAAGAGATTGCAATTTTTTTTTTTTGTAAAATTAAGTGTGTATAGAATGCGTACGTGTGTGTGTGTGTGTGTGTGTGTGTGTGGGAGAAAAACCAAATAATGCAAGGACTAACAGGCGTCATACTTCAGAGTTTTTTTTCAAAAGACTGGTAGAATACAAGAAATCTATGTAATAGCCTTCATTTAAAGACTTTGTTAAACCTAAAAATATAAATATGTATATTTATGCCCTTATAAAATTGTTAATTTTCGATGTAAAATTAATAAAAAAAAAACTAGTAACTAACAATTTGCTGACGTTTCAAACATATGCATGGTTTGAGTGTTATTATTGTGCTCTCAACTCTAAACATTATCCTTTATCTAATTTTGTGAAATATACTTGAAGTTGGATAGTTTGATTTGATATGAACACCGAAAAAATTTCACAACACAAATTCTAGTTTAAAGTTCATTTCATGGGTTACCGTTTTTTTATTTCTTGGTCAACAGTGTCACAATAAATTGCAAAACATGTTATCTTTGTAACAGATTTATAGTCTAAATTTTCTTACAACTAAAAACACTACATACATGTCTTTGAAATATCCTAAGTAAAATAAATGCGCATATATACATATGTATTGAAATACTTGACATATGAATGTAATAAAAAATTATGTACGAATATACATATGTACTCGCGTATTGTAGGAAATTTAATACGCACAGTAAATATTTTATTTCATTTCGATTACGAGTATTGTGTCTTTATACGAGTATATTTTGTTGTTGCTAAAGGACCTCCACATACATATGTATGATCATTTAATAGTGACGTCATAACTTTTACACCATTTATAACCATTTCTCCATTCAATTTAAGTATTCTATTAGTTTGTATCATAAAATTCTTCCTCATAGTGTATTTCTTAAACGTTGATGTGTGTGTGTCAGATAGTCAACATTGATCTTATCATGTATTTAAATTAAAAAGAAAGAAAAAATATTTATGATGCTGCTGGTTGGTGGCAATGACTGTTGTGGATTTACAGTTGTAAATTTTATTATTCGTTTAGTAAAATCCTTACTTAATAAAAACGTATTAATAAATTTAGATGAATTTGCATGAGTTTTAAAAGACACAAACTGAAATGTTATTGCTTTTCTTTCTTTTCCACATTTAGCCGCAGTTATTTACAATTTATGGAGTTTATGGAGAAATCTGTTTGCCAAATTTATAGCTACAGTTATAACAGCAATCGGTGATAATGACTAATATATAATGACTATAATATATCTGTCCTATTTGTGTAGCTTTAGATAGATAATATCGGAAAGCTGTTTTGTATGGGGACCAATCATGAAAAATTGTATACCATTTATGTTTGCTTTCAAAACTTTCCCGGTTTATCATTTTCTAAATAGTTATCAATTTCCCACAATTATGACAAATTTATAAGTGAAATAAATTTTCATTTTTGTAAAACTTCCAATAGAAGAGATGTCTTTATAATGATTTAGGAATGATTTAGGCACTGTCTCAAATATTTTATTAAATATTGTAGCACACGAAGGTAACCACGATCGAAAGACATTATATAACAGAATCTTGGAATAATGAGAAAAATTTTGAGGCTGAATTCAAAAGTTTTATTTTCATATTATGTCAGTGTTCTGTAATCCACATTTTAAAATGATATTCTTATTTTTTTTAATATGCACTGAAAATTAAATAATATTAGCTAAGATATGCAAGCAATATATGCTATTTATAACGTTAATATTATGAGGGCTGGTGACTCGACCCGAAACAGCTCTATAACCTGTATTGCATAATCTATATATATAAAATCGAATGTGTGTTTGTTTATTTGTTTGTTTGTACCTTATAAGAGACCAAACCTCTGGACCGATCTTCCTGAAATTTTAACAGCATTTAACTGGGACTCTGGCATGATTAATAGGGTACTTTTTTTACGACCGTGCCTACTTTTACGCCCACTTTTTTAAAATTATGTAATTGCTCCCATTTAGTTTTTAACAGATTTACTTCAAATTGTATACACATTATACTCCAGGCGAGGTAGAAATAAACATTTCTTATGCCACGCCCCCTTTCACGCCCCTTTTTATGCCAAATTTTGTTTGAAAGTTTTAAACTTTTTGTTCTCTGTACAAATTTGTTCTTTCCAACGGTTTTTTTGATGTGTAAACATCGATACGCGCAGGGGGGTAAATTTCTATTTCACAATACAATCACAAAAACAGCGTAACTCATATCGGTGTGAGCTGAAGCAGAGAACGCTGTGTGATTTATGATTGTATTGGTGAAAAAATTATGATATAAAATTGTTTTTTTATGCCACTTTTTTAAAAGCGTCATCTATGTATCACTTATATACGTTTATATTAGGATATTTTTAACGTTTTACAGCAAACGGTTGTTGAATTAGCTGAAACAGTTTTTGCTATAAGTGATACATAGATGACGCTTTCTGTTTGATTTAAAAAAATGACATAAAAAAATCTTTAATTACTAGATGTTTACACATCTTCCCTGTGATCGGACTCACATGATTTTTTTTTTTATTTGGTAGTATATTGCTCTTAAGACTGTTAAAATAGCCATATAACTATGAACCACGCCCCCTTCACCGCCCCTTTTTTTAATTCAGATACTTACTTATACCACTAACAATGTTTGCTATACAAAATACTTTTTTTTTAATATGTATTTACCTAAAGTTTTATACACTTTTTATGTACAGGTAAGGTAGCCATACATTTAGGAGGTAAAACCCCTGAACCGATCTTCCTGAAATTTTCATAGCGTCTTACTGTGACTCTGGAAGGAATAATAGGCTATATAAATTTTTGATTGGACAAAGGGGCGGTGCCATGAAATTTTCACAAAAGGATATTTTTGCGAAATTCTAAGTCCTTAACTATATAAAGTTGTAAGTGGGCAAAGGGGCGTGGTCCCGCCCATATTACCCAAAATTTAAATCGTCATATCTCGGCCATTTTTTAACCTACGGCGATGATATTTGGTATATATCGTATTGAAATTAATAGAAATAGTACTACAAGAAAACTGGGCGGGACCACGCCCTTTTTGGAAAAATTAAAATCCATAATAACTTCTATTAAGCCCTTGACTATATAAAGTTGTTAGAGGACAAAGGGGCGAGGCCCCGCCCATATAACTCAAAATTTGGCATGGATTGATTTGCTTAATAAGGTGTTTTCTTAAATAGGTATACATTCCACGCGAAAGTCGGCGGGCCGATTTGTAGGAAGCCAGACCTGTACACCATTCTTCCTTAAACTTCCACATTGTGAAACTTTCTTTCACTACACCCAATTTTTTATATTCGATTATTGATATGCCAGGCTTTCCACCACATGTGCTACAACTCAAAATTGGAGTGCCCATTATTTTACTGCGCAATATCGATCCACCACGGCTTTGCAATGGCACTCGACTTGCAGTAAAAAAATGCTAAATAATTTAATAGAAGCGATCATTATAACAGGAAAATATAAAGGAACAGATGTACTTTTGCCACGCATTCCAATGATCCCAACTGATTTACCATTGGACTTCAAACGATTAGTTTCCTGTTCGATTAGCGTTTACGATGACTGTTAACAAAGCTCAAGGTCAATCTCTTCAAGTTTGCGGCTTAAATTTAGCTAATCCATGTTTCTCGCATGGACAGCTTTATGTTGCATGCTCACGTGTAGGGAAACCCACCGACTTATATGTTTATGCTCCAGATGGACAAACTAAAAATATTGTACATCCTAAAGCATTGCAATAATTAATTCTAAATTAAATAAATAATATTTTGTTAATGTATAAATATTTTTTTTTATTTTGTTTTATTTTATAACGATGAGGGGTAGCGAAGTGCACCGGGTTCAGCTAGTATACATATATAAATTAATCTCTAACTCGATCATTAATAGGATAAAGATCGAAAATAAGATTTTTTATTTTTATATTTATATAAATAGAAAATACTTATTATTTTAATATTATTTCATATATCATTCTTGATAAATTTTAGACAATTACTGATAAATCACCTCCAGATTATATTAGAGTGGTCATACGTTATATGGACATTTTTCAGATTGTGATTTTAGGGAGAGGCGGGGTTCAATATGTTTCCTTTCTATATAAAACATATAAATGTGAAGTTTAGGGACAATTGGATAAAGAAAAGAAATCGATTGAAAATTTCAAGTGGGAACAATATGACTTTTTCAGAATTTACCAAAATTTCGTTCTATAGCTTAATTTTTCCAACAAGTTGTTATATGCATCGAGATCAGTATTAAATTATCTTTTCAAAAACCTATAAAACTTCAAAATCGAATAAAAACTCGCCAAGAAATAGCAAATGCCCCAGACCACCTTTGTGGCAAAAAAAAAAACTAGCCCATGAAATTTAATGGCATCTTTTTCAACTTTGAGAAATTGATTAAAGCCACATTTTTTTTTTTTGGGCTCTATACTTATAAGTACTCAGATATGAAGTATTGTTTTATTACCACGTTGTTGACCTATTGCGCATTTAAACCGAAAATGGGCAATTTTTTTTATAAAATTGTGAAAACTCCTTTTTCAAGTTTTAAAAAATTTTTCTTAAATAAAATTTTAAAAAATAGAACTGGCACCTTAAGGTTTTGTTAAATACATATTAGAGATTAACTGTGTGAATTTTTAAGTAAAGTCCTCGGCCAGAAATTTTTCTAAAAGTAATTTTTTTTTTGGCAATTTCGAGAAAAGTTAGTTCTTTGATAAATATTCAGAAAATATACTCTTTCTAAATACTTTATATCAAAAATTAATCACTTCTCTACTTTTGAATACTATATTTTATCTTCATAGCCTAAGGTTTCGGAAAAAATAATATTACCCCATTAACCCTTTTGGAATTGGGGTCACATATAACCCCAAGCTAATAAAACACAATTTATTCAAAAAATTCTAATATTTTGCAAATACTGTTGAATTTTTAAAAGCGTTACTTAGAATATAACGAAATATGTATATTATCCGTTCCCAAAATTTGGAATAAATCGAACGACGTTAACCCATTCCTTGCCAAGGCCAAACTTTGAATTTTGGCATATTTAAAAAAAAAGTAAATACCTAAAAATAATGCATTGTTCTAGTAAACTAGACGAAACAAAATTCCGCTATATTTTGCGAAAACTTACCGTTATGTGCTCCTAGAAAATTAGTTCACCCAGAAAATTTGATAAATATTGATTTAAGTGAGTTTGGGTCCCGGAAAACTAAAAATTGTTTCAGCTATTTTAGTATTTCTGCAGAATTTTTATTATTTCCTCTATCGACATAGGAATCTAATGAAGATTTTAAAACGTTAAAGTGTTAAGAAATAATGAAGAAGAAAAACAGTTTTTACTCCAGATAAATAGTAGAATCATAGAAAAAAACAACATCCTTCCTGTACAAAGTCAAGTTTAATTAAACAATGCTCAGTTATGTTCAACAATGTTCTTATTTTATTTGGAAACATATAGATAGTTTTTAAAAATAATATAATTTTATTATAAAATTGGTTATAGTTGTTTTAATTTATATTCGCGAACAATCAGCAGACAATTGCACCAAAGATATATATATCACAATAGATAATTTTTATCCCAGGAGCACTGAAGGGTTAAATAAAAAAAATAAACCGAATTATATTTCTTAAATTCTAAATAGTGGTTTCATCGAGTTTAATAGAAAAACTCGTTTTCGGTAATCTTTATTTAAAAATATCTTAAAAACTAAAGCTGGCTTTGGCAAATAATGGGTTAACGTTCTCGAATTTATCCCAAATTTTATAAACGGAAGATATACACATTTGGTTATAATATTTAAGGAAACGCTTTTAAAAATTCAACAGTATTTGCAATATGTTAGAATTTTTTGAATAAATATTAGCTTGGGATCATATGTGACCCCCAATTCCAAAAGGCTTAATGGGGTCATATAATTTTTTCCGAAACCTTAGGCTATTATAATTAAATATAGTATGTAAAAGTAGGGAACTGATCAATATTTGATTTAAAGAATTTAGAAGGAATACATGTACTGAATATTTCACAAAAATCCCATTTTTCTCGAAATCCGCAAAAATAAAATCCTTGTCAAAAAAATTCTGGTATTTGGATTTACATAAAAATTCACAATGTAAATCTCTTATATGTTTTAAAAACCTTAAAGTGCCAGATCCATTTTTTGTAATTTTGTTTAAGAAAATTTTTTATACCCTATACCACTATGTGGTTTGGGTATAATGACTTAGTGCTGCTGTTTGTAACAACCAAAAATATTTGACCTAGACCCATCTTTAATTATACCGATCGAATCAGAATCACTTTCTGAGTTGATTTAACAATGTCCGTCCGTCCGTCCGTCCGTCCGTCTGTGTGTCCATGTAAAGCTTGTAATCAAACTGCAGGTCGCAAATATGAATATATTTTGATGAAATTTGGTATATACGCTTTCATCTACCATGGGATGAACGCTATTGAAATTGGTGAGAATCGGTCCATGTTCAGACCTAGCCCCCATACAAATTACCCATATGAAATTGATATAAATTGCCATAAGATCCAAATTGTCATATAGATTTTACTCAAATTGGGGTTTGTATGCGTTCATTACGTCCATTAATGAGTAGTCCAAAAATGATCCCTTTGGCCCCATATAATGCTGCTTCCCGATCTTCACTTAAATCTATTAAAAAACAAAAATATTGCACTGATTCTTCTCAGATTTTGTTTGTATATATTTTTGCAAAATACAAGAGACTTTAGTAAACATAATCAGGATCGGTCCATTTTTGGGCCTAGTCCCCATATATCTATAACATCCGATATGAACTTTTTCATATCTTTAGCCAAAAAAATTAATAAAAATCAGACTCAAATTTGGTTTTTGCTTATTTTCTATGTCCAGTTAGTTGGGCCTAAGTGATAGGGCATGGTATAGGGTATCGTATAGTCGGTCTAGACCGACTATAATTATCTTACTTGTTTAAATTTGAAAAAGGAGTTTTCAAAATTTTAGAAAAAAATTTCTCATTTTCGGTTTCAATGCGCAATAGGTCAACAACGTGGTAATAAAACAATACTTCATATCTGAGTACCTATAAGTATAGAGATCAAAAAAAATTTTAGCTTAAACAATTTCTCAAAGTTGAAAAAATGCCATCAAATTTCATGACCTAGTTTTTTTTTTGGCACATTTGAACACACCAGTGTGCAGAGGTATATTATATAAGTCTGCCATTCCGTGTGTAAAATTTAGTACAAAAACCTGGATCCCAAAAAAATAGTATATATTCTTGATCCTTATAACAAGCGGAGTAGTTATAGTGATGTCCGTCTGTCTGTTTGTCTGCCTGTGAGAATCAGGATCACGTCCTCAATAAGTCAGTTGGGTTGCACATTTTTAGTCAAAAGAATTTTCTATATCCTGAGCAGGTTGCTACTAAAAGCAATCACAATCGGTTTAATAGGACCCGAGATTCAATGAAAATGGAAAAAGCTCTTAAAAGACAATGACTTTTTCTATGTTGTTCTTGTTATTGCTGTTATTCTACATTTGGTAAATTATGTGTAGCATTGTTTAATGAGTGTGTGTGTGTATCGAAATGCTCCACGTATCAGAATATTTTTTTTACATTTTCTAGAAATAAATACAAAAAAATCGCAATACTAAAGAAAAATAATAATAAAAAAGTACATTTTCTTAAAAAAGTTTTTAGTTATTTATAAAAAATTTAATCCATATAATTAATAATCTAGGCGATTCCTTGTGACCGATGTTTTGTTCTACCGTTTTATCCCGATTTTAACCAAACGTATATTATTTGAAAGGTATTTCTTTGTTGCCGCTTTGCGCATTTACAGATTTTTATATATTTTCCTTTATTTTTAAAATTGCTACTACATAAAATTATACAATGCTATGTGTGTGTTTATTAAATTTATTAATGTGTTTGTAATAAAAATGAGTTTGTTTTTTTGTGTGTGAACTGGCTGTAATTGATGAGCATACCTTCAAGGTCTTTATTTAATGAAAAAATAAAATTTCCTAAAATTTGCACTCGAATTTCGCGGGCTGGAATCTGCTAGTAAATATTTATAGCTTTTGATAAAATTTAAAAACTGCTTGCGCTACAATTTAAATCGTATTAGAATTTTATGATTAAGAATCAGCAACTGTTTTAAAATGATAACAGTACCCAACATTAGTTGCAATACTAGGTTTAAAACACCGATGAAGGGTATCAAAGATACGACACTGCCGAAATTTAGTCCCAATATTCTAAAATCCATAAATTTCATACTTTCATTTGTGACCCTAGTATACAAAAGGCCGATGTGGATGTTTTAAAACTCAAAAATAAATCCTTAATCTTATTGCATACTTACGCTCATCAATGATGCGATGAATATGTAACGTAATACGCAAAATTTTGGGCTCGAATATAAAATCGCTTGTATACAGAAAATTAAGTTACGTAGAGCAAAATAGTTAATATTTTGTCACTAGGTACAATACCTCATATAAATTGGGATGTAACTCTATTTAGGGTAGCCATAGAAAAACGTTAAACTCGGTTATATATCGAAAATTCAGCGTCGTGAATGAGTGACTTTTTTTAAAAAAGTATTTTCAAAATTTTTCACCAGGCGCCTTAGAAGAGTTGTAATTAACCATCATAAAATGTTTTAAATTGGCTACAATTTCAGAATTGCAAAATGATTTCAACGAATTAATGTTTCCAGAACTTTCGATTGAATTCAATTCAATTTTGATTTATATAACATGTAAACAAACTATACTATCCTAAAGAGTTCAGGCAAATAATAGACCTTTTTAATTAGAAATACTTACAATTGATAAAATTATTACTACTGTGTAGTTAAGATTTATATATATATTACTAGGCAAAAAGTAACAAGAACCTATAAATAAAAGATTTTTGTCAAGGATTACGTTGATATTGTCAGGTGGTTAATGTAGTTATATTCAAACTTTTGGCATATGAGATCATAGTTATGTGTGAGTTTCAAAATTTTGTCAATTATCATAGCAATGTAGTTAATAACTAGAATGCAGTCGATGAGTTAAATAGTGGCATGGTAGGTTGTATATTATTTTTAGCAATTTATTGTCTTGTTTGGAGTTTTTCAGAATGCAATAAGCTACATCATGCCATACTGCACTATGGTCAATTTTGGCCAAAAATCAAAAAAATAAAAAATAAATGCAAAAAATATTCAAAATTCAAAAAATAACGATTGTTTGTTTGGACAGAGTTGTATCTTCTGAAATTAATACAAAGTAAAGCTGTATGGAACGAAAACTGAATCTAACCACACTGCTCGTAGGCCTGACTTTAGGTGAGTGTGTTAAAGCGCTGACCAAAAAGTGCAAGTACGAGTGTATGTGAAGGTTCATGGTTCAAAACCTCACGGCCGCACTAAGTAGAAAAATTTTCATATAGATACAATCTATTCAATTAAAAACGTAACAATTATCACAATGTTCAATAAATCGCTGATGAAGGCTGAAATGCCAGAAACCGGTCCGATTAAGAATACAGTGCAGTTATGAATTTTTGAAATATATGCTTTCTTCTTCTTTACCACGCACCATTTAAATAAAAAAAAAAAAAGTTTTTGATAAATTTGTTATGCCAAATTAAAGTCTACACTTTAAATCATATGATTTAATTGTTCTTCCTCTTATTAAAAATGTACTTTGTTACAATTAATCATTCAGAAATTAACTTAGTTTTTAACTCATATTTACTTCTGAAAAATTCTATTATATACTTTTTATTCAAAGAGGGCTATGCTTTTTACTTAAATTTTTTTTATATAATTGGTACACAACTTTAAAATTGTGTTTATATTTTATCACATTGTGTAAGTTTGAGATAAAAAAAAGTACAGTTTTTGTATATTTATTGAGTGGTGATTAATTGATTCCTTCCATAACTAGAAAAATCTCATACCAAAGTTTTGATAGTCCTGGAAATTTTTTTAGGACTTTTTAGAGGTTGATACTTTATATTTCTAAATACTCCTAAATATCAAAAGTAAGTATCCAAAAATTCAGCGTCCAAGATTTTCCAACCTATTAACAAGAGCAATTTTAGTGACTACGTTATTCACAAACGGGGAGCATTTTAATTTTCATTTTATTCACCCAACTAAAAAAATGGATGAATTAACATCAATAATGGTAAAATTTATAGAGGAACGTTCAAACAAAATTTTTAAAGTGGATGTATTAAAAGGAAAATTGCTTGATTTAATAGCAACTGGTAAAAAAAAAGTGGACGTTATGTAAAAAGTATAAGCCAGTTTTTGAAGCACGTAATTCACAATGGTTAAAATCAAGTTTTAATTACTTGGAACATGAAGATTGTGTAAGTAAATAAGTCTAATAATTGTGAAGAACTTTTGTTATTAATGTTTTTTAAGGATGCTGGAACTAGTAATCACTTAAATAGAGGAAGGCCAACAATTTTTTTTAATGAATGTTCAGAGAGAAGCAAACGAAGAAAAATTACTGAAATATGCAGTCTATATGAGTCATCTCTAGTTCACAAGGCTTCGCAGAAACTAAGTAAAATAAAGTGTAATGCAGTAGATACATTCTATTAAATAATGGGGCTTTAGCTATGTTTATGGATTTGCAACTGACAAAAGCAAAATATAATAATTTAAGATCATACAATGAATTGTTGTTTGGAGCTAAATATCTTATCCTGAAATCCTGAACAGAAAAAAAGACTGCTATCCAGAAGATATAAGCATTAATGAAAAGGGGGCTTCTATAAAACTTCAAGCGCTATTGGATCATACTTCCAAAATATTTTTTATCAATTGAGGCTGATTTGAAAGATTTTTTATTTATTTATTTATTAAGTCTATGGTAAAACCTTACAGACTGTTAAGTATAATACAGAGGGGAAAAAATATAAAATATACAAATCCTTAAATCAAAAATTTGAGATTATGTATTTAAAAATAATATAATATTGCGTTTAATAATATCACCAATTAAAGAAAAATCAATTAAATTGTATAGATCATTGAAATCATGGCACATTCTTCTAAATGGAGTGAAACAAAATATGAGTTAATTGGAAAATGGGGCATGGATGGATGGATGAATAAATATATTATTTTATATTATAACATAACATATTTATAAGAATTTCAAATGATTTTATTATTTTATTTAAATAGTCTATACTTTATTGACCAACCCCTATATACATCGTGCCGAAATTGGTATATGGTCAAAAATAGTATACTTTACTCGCATACCAAATTTCAACTAGTTACATAAAGAAACAAAGAAGATATAGATTTTTGGCCGAAATTGACCATAGTGCACTGGGGCTCCATAGTATAAAAAAATAGCTTTAAATATAATGATTTCATTAATGTGGCTTCGGATGGACTTTCTATCTACAAACGTGTATATTAACCCTTGTTAGATATTTATTTTATTTATTACGTCATTAACATGATGACTGAAGTTGATTTTTGAATCAATATTTTTATTGTTAATGAAAAATTTATTTTATGTAGGAAACAAAGCTTTCGTTTCCGTGTAAAATACATTGTGTTTTTCAATCTATATAATTTTAATGATTGAGTTAGAAATTTAATCAGGCTTAAGATCAAATGTTTTTACCAGACCCTACGGTCAAGCTCGAATACTCGAGCTACTCGAGTAGTAAATGAGCTACTCGAGCTTAACGAGTAGCTCGAGTAGTAGAAATGAACATTTTTCATGTTTGAAACCGTATAAAACGATAAATATGAGAATTTTTTTTTTTAAACAAATGATACTTTTGGAATCGCACAAGTACCAAGACTATCATCCTTAAATTTCCTTCACTTAATTTCACAAACTACTACCGAAAAAGCTTGACGCCTTTCCATAAAAAAATTTCCAAAAATACATGATATAATTTTATATATTTTGAAGTCAGTTATACTGATGGATTACCCCTCTGAAATATAAAAACATTCTGATAAAAACTATGGAAACTAGAAAAAGATGATAACCTTTCCACTCAAATGTATGAAAATATGACCTTATCTTATATATATTTACGCTGATCCCTGACTCACTGACTGACTGACTGATTCTGTAACGCTGAAATAATCACACACATAGCACTCCATACAAAGCTATGCGAAATACACAAACAAATTTTAATCTTTTTCATTTTATACAAACCCACACACAATTTTCTCTCTTCTATGTTACCAACCAGTGCTGCTAATAAAATCTTCTGAAAATCGACAATTTTGGAAACTAAATCGCCAAAATCGTCATTTTTAAAACAAGAAATTGTCAAGAAAATAAAAATAAAACTACAAAGTATTACAAAAGGAAACAATCAAATTTATTTATATCATTCATATTACGAATATTATTACAGCATCGGTTATTTCTAATGTATTAGTGGTGAAATTTCAACGACAAAAATTTAACACACCAATCAACTAAATAATTTTATTGACATGTGTCTATAGCTAAAACGTATAATATAGGTTTAAAGCATCGCCGTAATTAAAACTTAAATCTTAAATGGAGATGCTATTCAAGGTATTTCCGTTTTGAAACGACTTGACCCAGAATTAAATCTATACATACTTTGTAATTTCCATTCACACTGAACAAAAACTATCAATTTTCGATAAACAACCCATTAATTGGTAACCCTTGAAATCGTAATTTTTATACTACTGATAATTTTAAATCTTCAATCATCATTTTTACAAATTTAACAAATCATTTTAACAAATTGCAAAATCGTCGAAATTACAATAAGTTGTCAAAATTGGCAAAATTGCAAAATCGTCGAAATTACAATAAGTTGTCAAATTTGGCAACACTTACTAAACTTATTCGTTTGTCTGTTTTGTTTTTCATCTCAAAATTGTTTTGTATAGTTAAGAGTACTTTCGCTCAGTTCATCGATGGCCAGCACTTACCAAAGAGCATGCTTTTTTTGATAAATATTTGAGAAAAAAGAGATCTTCAATGTGGATTTTGTTGTTGTCCAACGTATGATTTCGTTTATAACTCTGTATTGAAAAGCCTTTGAAAAAATATATAGTGCAATATTAAGTTTAAAATTTAAATTATTGTAACTTTGCATAATTAAATTACATTGTAATTTTAGAAGAGAGGTGGGAAAATAATTTTTTTTTCACTCACAATATTAATTTTTGCATAATATGCTTTTAAAAAAATTTGGACAAACATAAATTACGTAAAAAGGTATATTTAAGATTTTAATTTGAATAATTTATTGAAATTATCATGGAAGAATTAAAAGCGATTTTTTTTGAAGTAAAACTAATACGCGCGCATTTTTTTTTTTTTTTTTTTTTTAGATTTATAGATAACTTTGTAAAAAATGTAATTCTCTTTTTTTTTCAGTTTACATGTATGATGAAATATGAAATATTTTTTTCTTTTTTGTGTACATTGGTGTATTGGTGTTTGCATTTCCTTAAGGGGTGGTAGGTTTTAAAACCTTTCTTTGCATTTCTCTTCCTGAATGCACAACATGTCGAGAGTGTTGTGTCAAAATTTTAGGTAAATCAAAGCAAAACTTAAAAAGATACAGCGTTTCCAGCGACCGGCCTCATACGGTATATAGTATACAAATCAGTTTTTAAAAAACTTTAAACCGATTTTCTCGCAAATAAATGTTCGAAGTCCGCGAACATCTTCTTGACCGATTCTTTTGAAATTTTAGACACTATATCTACACAAAAATCATCAGGTAACCACGAAGTTTTTTTTTAATTCCATTTTCTTCCCCATTTTTTAACAACAAATTCCCGAAATTGTATAGTAAAAATCGTTTTTCACTTCAAAATGCTGCAAAAAAAATTGAAAAACACTTCGTCACTACTTCAGGAAACATGTCACCTTTTAAACGCATTTCGATTTTTTTTCCACATGGTCCGGTAACGAGTTATGATGTTCAGCGCAAAACAACAACGCCTCCGGATATTGGCTGTCACGGACTTATTTATTAAAATTTTTAGTTGAAAATTTTTTCCAAGATTCTTTAAATGTTATGCTATAACGTGTATTCATGTCTTCAAAAAAGAATTATGCAATTAATTATTATTATTAACTTTTAAAACCTTTAAAACTCCCCCCTTAAGAAACTTTTAGGAACCTTGCTCTAAAACGTTTTTTTTTCTATGCTATTCTATTTTTTCTACAATAAAATGGAGTTCGGTTATAACGAACTCGGCGGGACCGGCCAAATTAGATCGTTATAGACTAAGTTCGTTATAACAGAAGTATTTTTTTGTTTTGTCCGAAAGTTTTAAAAATTTTTTTTAGTTGAATAAGTTATTTATTTTGATACATTTTAAAAAGTTATAAAACATAAATTAAATTTTTAAAAAGATACATATTAATAGTTTGTCTTAATAAGACTAAAATTACCGAGTTTCTATCAAAATAAAATATTTTTTTAAAACCATATAATATTAAAAACTCTTTATGTATAGAAGCAGAAAATATAAAGCAAAGGTTGGCTACTGGCAAACTTATGCGAAAATATACATAAAAGGATCTTTTACAAAACTTCATTCGAAAATCGAAGTTTTTGGTTTGTATTTCTTACAACTGTTTTCCGATTTTTTTTTTTTAAATTTTAAAAACATTAAAATTAATTTTTTTTTAAATATATAAAATATAGGAAAATTTTGAAATGGGAAAAAAATTTAGTTTGTTAAAGTCAATATAAACGGGCGCCTAGGCGCCACACAATCCACTAGTAATATATGTTTGATGTCTATTTACAAAAATTTTTTCAAGAACACTTAGAAAAAGCTCTTAGTATTTTAATCTGAATATATGTAGAGAACATTTGATCTTGAGGCTTAACAATTTCAAACTCAATCATTAAATTGATAAAGATCGAAAATAAGATTTTTTATTTTTATAAAAAATAATAAAAGTAGAGAATAAGTTTTCAAAATTTCAAAGCATTTCGACAAAAATGTTGGCGTGTGGGAACAGCTAATCGAAAAAGATCGGAAATTTTGCAAAAAGTATAACAAAAAATTTTATCGTCGTGTATATTTTCGTACATTTGTATAGAAAATGACTGATCTTTTTCGGTGAAATGATTTGAAAGTGGCTGATTTACCGATCGACTCAGAATCACTTTCTGGGTCGATTTAGCGATGTCCGACCGTCCGTCTGTCTGTGTCTAATCAAACTACAGGTCGCAAATATTGAAATTGGTGCAAAATCAGTTCATGTTCAGACCTAGTCCCCAACTAATGATCCCTATGATATCGACTTAAATGGTCATAATATCCAAATTATCACATAGATCTCGGTCGAATTGCATCCATTAATCAGTAGTCTAAAAATAAACCTTATAGGAAAATTTTTAGCCATAGCCCCCATATAAAGCTGCTCCCGATCTTCACTTAAGACTGTCAAAAATCAAAAATATAGATTTTTCTCAAATTTGGTTTGTGTAAGTGAGTTTATCAAATATGATCAAGATGGGTCCATTTTTCGACCTAGTCCCCATATAAAAATTAACCTTTTCATATCTGCAGCCAAAAATAATTCATAACAATGCCACTCAAATTTGGTTTATGCTTATTTTCTATATCCAATTAGTTGGTCCTGAGAGATAGGGTCTCTAAACACATGTAATAGGGTATCGTATAGTCGGTCTAAATCGACTATAATTTTCTTACTTGTTTTTTTTTTGGGCACGAGTCTTCCAAAGTTTAAAATAAATATTTCAAGTAAATCATAAATTCGAGCATTTGAAAACTGGCCCCAAGTTTAAAAAAATTTCCAAGCACTAATAAAGTATAGTTTTACTTTTAAGAATATCCTTATCAGTTGGATTTGTTATCTATCAAAAACAGTTACTCTCCCTCTCTCTCTCTCTCGCTCTCTCTCTATCACTTACGCCCTCGTTTTGGCGCTTTTCTTCTGAATACACATAAATAACTATACAAATTTCTAATCTCAGGCATTGAATTACATCTGTTTCCACTTTACTACTTAAACACTATTAAAATAAAGAAAGAAATTCGTATTATTAAGTAAATTATATGTACAAACATACTCGTATATATGTTGCTGTTATCATTCGTAAGCAGTTATCAGTGAGTATTAATGACATCAAGTATCATTATCATTTGTTATATTTGGTTTGATTGTTTTACCTAATTAAGTTCTACTCGTATTTCAATATTACGGAAACTGACCTTTGAAAAAGCAAAAGCTCGTAACATTGCACATTATTTATTGCACTTAATTTTTTGTTTCAGGAAATATACACATACTTATACACAATCCTGATATGAATATTTTATTATATCAACGACGCCAACTTAGCGCTTTTTGCGCTAGATTTAGTGGATTTTTTTAAATGTAGCGCCTTATTAAATAAAGCGCTAACTTGTCGCCTTTCTTTTTTGTTTTTTGTGCCATTACTGTATATTAGGGTGACAGCCAAATTTTTTTTTTTTTGGAATTTCAAGACGTGCGGTCGGATTATTGTGACACTGGACCTTAAACTTTAGTGCACAAATTTTAAGCCAAATCGGACAATGCTTTCTGAACGCGCATTGAGTTCAAATTTCAAATATGAATTTATATGTAAAAATTAGCAAAAAAAAAAATTTTTTTTTTCACAAAAATTTTGATATTAATAATAGCGTTTCAATTAAACTAATTAATAAACCATTATCTAGAGTAAATTATCTTTCTAATAAAACCACAAAATTTATTATCGGTTGAAAAACAGCCAAGTTATATCAAGTTCCCCAGGCAATAAATGCGCCGCAGACCACTTGATTAAGAAAATCGAGCTCACATTTTTAAAGATATTGAAATAATTTACAACAATAACGTTTTTCCATTCCCCTGATCCCAAGATGATCTTATGTAAAGTCTTTTGCATCTCATCTATTGTTATGTCGTTATAAATTAATGTCAAAAAGGTACGTATTTTTTAGCACTATTTCAAAATCTCACATTTAATTTGTCACAAATTTTGTTCAAGAAATATTCCGAAATCAACAGTCCCACGGGTTAATTTCAGAAAATAAGTCCAGAATATTATTGTTTAGAATTATTAATATATTATCAACAAGTTTTATCGAAATCCTACCACAAATACATATATATTATTTCAATATTTTCATTAAAAAAATGTAAATCTCCTTAAATTTGACCTTTGATCGTAAAGAGGGACAGTTTATACTGTTACAATTTAACCTTAATTTACAAGATTAAGAACTTAGATCAATTAGTATAATATTTTGAAAAAAGATATTTGAAATATGAAAACACCAAAAAGATGTAGCCTAAAAGTTGCAAATGTACGAAAAATCAAATTTTTCTTCAAATCCGCTGAAATAAAAACGCTGCCCTCGCCAAATTAAGAACAGGAGAGGTACAATATTTGCCATTTTTAATTAAATATATTTTGTTAATAAGACCTTAAAGTCCAATCGTTGATTTCGGAAAATTTCTTGAACAAAATTTTTGAAAAAGTAAAATTTGAGATTTTGAAATAGTGCTAAAAAATACGTACCTTTTTGAGATTAATTTATAACGACATAACAATAGATGAGATGCAAAGGAGTTTACATGAGATCATCCTGGGATCAGGGGAATGCAAAAATCTTGTTGTTGTAATTTATTTCAATGTCTTTAAAAATGTGAGCTCGATTTGCTTAATCAAGTGGTCTGCGGCGCATTTATTGCCTGGGGAAGTTGATATAACTTAGCTGTTTTTCAACCGATAATAAATTTTGTTATTTTATTAGAAAGATAATTTACTCTTAATTATGGTTTATTAATTAATTTAATTGAAACCCAATTATTAATATCAAAATTTTTGAAAAAAAATGATTTTTTTTTTTGATAATTTTTACATATAAATGCATATTTGAACTTTGAACTCAATGCGCTTCCAGAAAGCATTGTCCGATTTGGCTCAAATTTTGCGCACTAAAGTTTTAGATACAGTGTCACAATAATCCGAACCGCACACCTCAAAATTCGACCAAAAATTTTTTTTCATACAAACCGCTTTCACCCTACTGCACATATTTAAATAACTTCCTTCCACCAAATTTAGAATTTTTGGTCAAAGAGTTTGGATCCATTAGTCGTCAGCAAGAAAAACATTATATAGCAAGATTTATAAGTTGAATAAGAATGATTTCTATATGCCAATAACAACTCCGAACGCAGCACCAACAAGATGTTGTTGAGTTGAAGACTCAATTTTGATCAGAAGTAAAAAATGGTGAATCTGGTAATCGAACAGCAAAATGTAGACCTTTTTTACAAATGGGATAATTCACCTACGCGTAAATTTGTTCATTATTATGGATAATAAAATCGATCCTGTACTGAATGAAAATTGCTATTTAGATTATAGTTTTGACAATAATATTAAATTAAAAAAATCTCTTAGTTACGAGCCAATGGCTAATAACACTAGCCAACAAGGTTTTGGACTGGAGCAACCAAATATCTTTCCTAGGTGAATTTGGTGTGCTGAATTCGAATCTGTAATGGGTTTTTCTCTATCACGTCAGGTTTTCGAGCTACAAAAAAAGTTTTTATTCGTTTTTTACATAAAAGATAATTATTTTATTTAAAAATCTATGAATTTTGAAAAGTAAATGGCGTTATTTGAACGTCGCTTGTATTTTGTTGTTTCGGTTTCACATACTAGAGTCCAGCAATAGTCTCCCAGCATGCTTTCATCCTAAAATCCTTGATAATTTCTTTCAATTTTCATTAAATCTTGGTGAGCACGCTCAGCTTGTTTGTCGCTCACCGCACCTAGGTTTTGTGGGAAAAAATCTAAATGCGAATAAAGAAAATACATTTTGAGTGACATTCGTGCACCTAATTCGTGATAATTTTTCAATAATTCAGCAACAATTTGTCTTTAGTTTTCACTCTTATTGTTTCCAAGAAAATTGTCCACGATGCTCATGAAAGATTTCCAGGCTGCACATTCTTTCTCCAATAAATATTGTGAAAAATTGTCATCATTCCTGATCTGAGAGCCAACAAATATGCCTTCTTTGATTTTAGCATATGAAATTTGAGGAAAAACCGCTAACAAATATTTAAATGCTGCACCATCTTTATCCAGAGCCTTGACAAAGTTTTTAAAAAGGCCCAATTTAAGTGCACCGGCGGAAGAAGAACGTCATTTGGATCAATTAATGGTTTATTTGAAATGTTTTGCTTTCCTGGTGAATACTCAGTTCTTTTTGGCCATTCTGTTCTGACGGTGTGATGAAATTTAGCGCGACTATGCCATAGACTAAGGAAGCAACAATATTTTGTGAAACCTCCTTGCATACCAGTCAACAAACCAATGCACAGTGGTTGCCGTTTCATACAAAGAGCGGCCAAAAATTTAAGGAGTTATCATAGGTGAATAATATTTGGCACATCTCACAGTCTCTTTAAATGACAGCAATTTCTAAAATTTGGTTAAAATCTGTAAAAGGATTCAAGGACCTCTCTTAGATTCTGAAAATTTAAATTTCATAGTAAGTACACCAAAGTCGGCATATCCATTGGTTCCATCAGTCTATGACTAAATCTTAAATTTGGTCAATGTAGGATAAAGGATTCAAGGACCTCTCTTAGATCCTGAAAATTTAAATTTCATAGCAGGCATACCAAAGTCGGCATATCAGTTATCTTAATAAATGTGTGCCCAAAATAAGTTTTGGTTAAAATCGGCAAAAGAATTTAAGGCATTCCGGAGATCCTATCCTCATTCCATAAATTTATTTATAAAATTCTATAAAATCACCATAATAAATAAAGAATGTATGTTATGTATGTATGTTATTTTATTATAGTATAGTAATAGATAATTTATCATTCTTATAGATCACAAACAGATTTATTTAAAATTAACTTATGCTTAGGAGGTAATTTTCTTCATTTGTTGCCACACGAGAAATTTTACGTGTGTGATGCAGGCGAAATTTTTTTATATCTTTGTTTCTCGACTCAGCAACTTCCTCAGACAACTCCTCAATCGACACGAGAGCACACTCAATAATTGAAGGTCCGTGAATTAGAACTTTATGAACGGTAGCTGGAAGGTAATACCAGGAATATGTAGTTGTAAGTTCCTTGGCTATATCGAGTGCGAATGTGTTAAATTTCCCAACATTAATATTATAACCTGAATTGAGCACTTGCAATATTGTAGCACATCTTTCAATAAGGTCTCTATCTAGTCCTGTTATTTGAGCGGACAAGCCAGCATTATTGAAAAATTCTCTGGCAGTATTTCCATCATTCGAGGTTCCACTCCCACCACTTTTAGGCTTGTCGACTATCAATCCCATTTTTAATCGAAATTCTGTTTGCATTTTTTTTTCCTTTCCTTTACTTGGGCTTTCGCTTCGAGGGATCTAACCTGCCAGACTTGTACTTCCAGTTTGTACGATAAATGCAAAAAATATTCAAAAAATCGTATATATGCATAAAGTGGTGACAATCCGAATTCAAATCTATCTTTTTGAACTTCTCTTTTCAAGCATTTGTCAATATTGTTCATATCTGTAGGTTTGGCGTTGCATATATAGCACTTTGAGGATGAGGTTTGGGTTAAGGCATTACAAATTTTACCATCCACCATAGTGAGTTGCAAAATATGCTGAACGCATAATGTTTTATTTCCAACAATAATTTTAGTAGGAACAAGCCTCTCTATTTTCATTTTAAAATACTTTTCTTCCTCGATGCTTAATTCTGTCGATTCCTCTTTAAATTGAAATCGAACAGGGCGACAATATCGAGTGGAAGATGGTCGTGGATTTTTCCAGATTATTTTGGAACTGCTCGAACTATCTTCAGTTGTTATTAAAACAAATGGAACATATGATGTAACAAACATGTGGCTGTCTTCCAAATTCTTGTTCTCCACTTTCTGTTTGTATTCGCTGTACCCAGAATTTCCGTCGAAACCCCATTTGCCTATAAGTTTGAGGTTGTTCACAGGATCAGTGAAAACATCGTTTACTACAGTATCCTGCAACTCAATAATATGCTTTGTAGTGTGGTCCAATAAACTTTGAAGCTCTACTTCAGCGTGTGATTCGCTAACAGTTATGTTTTCCGGATAAGTTTCTTTTTTTGTTTTTCAAATATTATCATAGCTGCAAAAAAGTTCAGCAGAAATTTTAGTGTTAACAAATTCCCTAATGAGGAGATATTGATGCTTCGTTAAATTAGTTTCCATCATAAGGGAAATAACCTCAGTAGTGCTTGCAGGCGAAATTTTTGTACTATTTACTTCAGTAGCAAAACGCAAACAATCAGCAGCAGACTCATCCATTCCGGCTATCTCAGCTATTCGTCTTCTCTTTGTTCGTCTTGAGCATTCAGAGAAATCCAGTTTGGGACGACCACGTTCAATATTATTTTCAGGTCTTTGTAGATCACAATTGAAAAAAAACGACTCGTTTGTCGCAAGCCAATCAGAATGCTTTCGCAAAACGTAAGATCTTTTTCGACAGCATTTACGCCAAAATATTGAAATACTTTTGCAGCAGTAATTAACTCGTTTTTCCAATTGCCCCACATATTTAGCTCCTACTATATAGCCTTCACGCTCCACTGTGTTGCGGCTAGTGGAAAAGTAACTTTTTTCCGATTATTTTTTTCAGTGTTTTTAATGATGCAATTTTGTTACAGACATTCCAAGTAAACAAAAAACACATAAAGCTTATTTTTATGTTGGCCCGTTGATTTTTAATTGATTTTAGAAGTCAAATATACAAAATTTTCACGAAAAGAGGGGATTTCAGGGCTGTATTCAAAATGATCTCATTTGATTTTGGTGACAGATATTTTGATTCGGAAAAAAAATCTGCCTTCGGACAAGTATCTTCTGTAAAAAAAAGGAATGTTGTTTGAGACATTTTCATATGCACCTTTTTTAGAGCGAAACCCCGACTAAAGGTCCATTTTTCCTTTAAATTTGGGTTAGGTAAGCAATATCTAAAAAGTCCCAGAGAGTCCCAGTTCCAAGCCACTACAGAAATGTTACATAATTTGTTTTCAACGAACTGTGGAAAAATCAGCAGCCGATACCAGCCCTCCTGGGAGTTATAGCGATTTTAGTATATCACTCTCAGTATTTATTCCATAGAAATAGAACGGAAATTCTCGGAATCACTTATTGAATAATTTAATCATATTGGTTTTTGGGTGACTTTCCGTCATCGCCATCTTCAGTGTTTTCTTTTTTGTCACTAATTAGTCCGCATGTGTGTCCGTCTTTATATAGTGTTTTCTTTTAGCTTGTGGTGGTACCTTTCTCTCTCTCTGTTGTTTTACTATTTTATTCTCTCTCTTTCGCTCTCTCTCTCTCCCCCTTTGTTTTTACGTCTAGGTAGGTATTGTATTGGTATTTGTATTGTTTTTATTTTGTGGATGTATGAAGGGCTTAGAGCTACGTACTGGATTCAAGAGGGCTATATTGAAGTTGGAAATCATCCAAGTACTTCAAAACGAAAACCCGAACCTAAGGAATTTACATTATGCTGTGAGAAAACAAAGAAGAAAAGAAGTATGGAACTAATGGAAACAGAAGAGGTTTCTGCAGATTTAATTAAATACACAGCTGAAGAATTGAGAAAAGAGGAAGAAGGGGATATAAAGGCAGCTTTGGCTTTCTTCATGGACATGAAACTCAGCGTTTATCAGTGGCAAAAGTTAAAAGAATATCATGAAAAATACGATTACTTTCCTAGTTATAGAAAACTTTTAGAGGAGAAAAAGAAATGTTATCCAGAGGATGTCGAGGTAACTGAAAAGTCTGCTTCAGTCAAACTACAATCTCTTTTGGATCACACCGCGAATAGAATACTGGAATCCAAATCAATTGACCAGCTTCAAGCATATGCAGAGAAAGAAATGTTATTGATTAGCAAATGGGGTATGGATGGATCTTCAGGCCATAGTCAGTATAAACAAAACTTTACTGACAATACAGCAACTGATAGTAGCTTGTTCAGTATATCTATGGTTCCTTTAGTTCTTTCATGCAATAAAGAACAAGTATGGGAGAATCCAACACCATCATCAACCAGATATTGCAGACCAATTAAGTTTGAATATGCTAAGGAGACTGTAGAGTATACAAAGCAACAGGACGATCTCATGAAAGAACAAATAAATAGTTTACACGAAACGATTATCAACATAAGCGGATTACAATTTAAAGTAGAACATAAAGTGGAGGAAACAATGGTTGATGGAAAAGTCTGTAATTCTTTATCTCATAACAAGTGTGCAGCAACGTGTTACATTTGCCACACAAAGCCCAGTGAAAGGAATCAGTTGGACAAAATTGTTAAAAGGACACCCAATCAGGAAGCTTATAGATTTGGATTATCAACATTACATTGTAGAATCAGATTTATGGAAACCCTACTGAACATTGCTTATCAAATCACTGTGCGCAAGGCAGGGGAAACAAAGAGAACTAAGCTCAGTGAAGATGAGAAGATTATTAGAGATCAAAGAAAAAATGAAGTTCAACAAAATCTGAAAGATCAGCTCCAAATAACTGTTGATGTTGTGAAACAAGGAAGTGGAACAACTAATGACGGTAACACAGCAAGGAAATTCTTTAGTGATCCTGAGGAAACCGCTCTGGCCACAGGAGTAGATACCGAACTTATAAGAAGGTTTTCTACTATTCTTCAAGCTATAACTTCTGGATATAAGATAGACTGCGATAAGTTCTCTAAGTACGGAATAGAAACTGCTGCTCTCTATGTAAAGAAATATTCGTGGCATTATATGCCACCAACTGTCCACAAGGTTCTTATTCATGGAGCTGAAATAATTCGTTCATTTTTGGTCCCCATTGGCCAACTATCAGAAGAAGCATTGGAAGCAGGAAACAAGGACTTCAGAAACACAAGGCTTTACCATGCGAGGAAAACATCAAGAAAAGACAATTGTGAAGACATATTACATTATCTGCTCGCCAATTCTGATCCCGCAATCACAAGTAGGAGAATACTGAAGGAGAAGAAACACCTGGAATTATCAGAGGAAGCAATGAACTTATTGGTAGATGACTGATAATTTGTAATTTTCTGTAGAATGCAATAAAATATGCCTGTGTTATAAAATAGTATCTTCAAATTTTTTTTTTATTCTACATCTATTCTAGCACTCCACAAAAATGAGCATAACTCTCTTAAAACTGAAGCTATTGACTTCAAACCGGTATCAAATTAAAGCTTTTATTGCCACCTTTCAAATAAGAAATGAAATAGATTTTGGTTTTATATAAAATTTCAGAGTTTTTCAACAAATATCGAAAAATCATGAAAATTTGACGTTTATAATTCTTGTTCGGACCACCCTATAGTTTATTTAAAAAACTAATCATAGGGTATTTATCAGAAATAAAAGAACAATTAAAATAAATTTTTTTTTTGTAAATTTTTCGAACAATTTTTTTTTTTTTTTGACTTTTGTTGAAAATTTGACCCAACAATTTTTTTCGGTGTACATTTTTTTTTCACTCATTCTGTTTGGGATTTCATTCTGACCAATCTGTAGAAGTTTCTCATCGATACAATTAAAATTACAGTTTAGGCAATATGATTTCCAAAAAATTCCGGTTTTGCAACACTGTGCGCTCGATTTTCAATTTCAAAATATCAACTATAATTTTAATCTTCTCTGCATTTCCACAGGTCTCGGTACACCACTTCTCAATTATAAACTTGCGACTTAATTTGCATTCATAAGAACCACGAAAAATAGAAAATAATAAAAATTTTAACTAAACACATAACATAATAAAACAAACTGCACAAAAAAAAAAACGAAGACGATAATCACAACACAAAGCCGCAGAACAGTTACGAGTACACAATAAAAAAAAAAAAAATCAAAAACGGTGAGGCCGCTTTGTTCTATTGAAGATAACTCAACACGTCGCAAATTTTCGCAGCTGAAATTTACATCATATAATCTGTAAATATTGATAAACATTTTACAATAAATTTGGTTGTCAACTTCGATCGAATTCGCAACTAAAACTCTAAGTGAAATTTAAGTCTACACACGAGTTAGCACTGAAATAGGCACATATAATAAATTGATTTTATAAAATAGACACAACATGTTGAAAAGTTTTTAATTCTTTTAAATAATAGTTAATACCTTTCTTTACAATATTAAATTCTTCCATTGTTTAAGCAATCTTTTTTGAAGAGGTTTTTACTTTTTATTATGGAACTTCACTTCAAAGTTACTCACACTGCGAAACAAAATTATTTTCATGGCCTGCCTTTTGCAGCTATTCCTAAAGAGGACAGGTGCAATAAAGCAAAAACAAAATTAATTTGAAAGAGCAAAATCTATTGTGAGATAGTGTGCCACAGTTTTACCAAGAATTTTGACTTAATTTTTTTATTTTTGGCCAATGGGGACGACCACAGTGCTATGACCTGAAACAGGTTAATTTACAGTTATTTACGATGGTCTACACTATATATACAAAGAAATTTAAGTCACACACATTAAGGTCCCCCAGAGATCTTCCATTCATGATCGTTGTATTTGAGTAATTTCAAAATTTCAGTCATTGATTCGTAATTTTCCTTTGTATTAATGGCATGAGCAATTGGTATGGATGGTTTTTCATTCCCATTATGCAAAAGAAGAGCCTTTAAACTGTACTTAGAGCCATCAATCAGTACAGTATAGAATAGAGTGTTTCTTTTCAAAATATGCAGCCAATTACAAGCTTCTATCTCTATATATTGTTACTTTTGTCCCAACTGCAAGATGTTTCCACTGCTGCATACGTGAGGTTAGTAATTCTGCGTCTGGCTTCGTTAAATGTAATTCCCGAATTGATCATTCAGCTCAGCTTGAGTAACTAAATGGCGTTCATCATCAGCCTCATACAAACTACCACTGCTGGTGAAAGATGTTTCGGACTCACTGCTCGTAGCACTGGGAATGACTGATAATGGATCATTTGGTGGACTTTTAACTTATGTGGAAACCGATATGACATTCGCGTAAGTAATATTTTTTTCGATTTTTCATATTGAATCCAGCAACTTTTGTTAAACAGAAATAACAATCGGTTTGGTGGTTACTTGACTCTCTCCAAAGTACTGGAATTGAAAAATCGACATAGATCTTCTTGCCATTTGACCACTTGCATAAAACAGTTCTGCAACTATTGCAAAACATTGTCGGTGTCCACGGTTTGTCCAAGTTTCTGACAGCAAAACCAAAATAATGTAAATATTCATATGTTAATGATTCTGATATTGCATATCCTTTTTTCCAACCAAATATTTACCACAAACAAAGCAAAAATAGCTTGAATCGGTAACACACGATCTCCCTGACATGCTTAAACGCTACTATTATGAAGATTTAGAATGAATATGGGCTTCTTTCAAATTAATAATTGTGAAATTGCAGTGTCAGTATTGCCAGCATGCGATATAAAATGAAGAAGACGTGATAGCCCAAATTTTATGCCAGATTCAAATTCAGCGCACCCAGATTAGTTAAAAAACATGCTTCGTTTCTGCAGTCTTTTTTTTTTAATTTGTAGACCAGTGTAATTTTTCAAAAATAAAAGAAGGAAAGAATATAAAATATAAGAAAACAATTTTCTCAAGAATATCAAACTGAGTGAATGAAAAAATAGAGATAGGGCTGATATATTTTAAATAGAAGTACATAACTTTAAAAAATAGTCAAGAAATTCCGTTTTTTTTTTAATTATTAAGTTTCGTCAAACGCTGGAACTTTGAAAAAGTGTTTCATGCAATGAACAGCAAAATATAGAATAGAATATCTTTGAATACTGTAAATTTTTAATATATTTTAAATAATGATCAAAAATGCCAGTTGAATTAATTATGAAATTAAATTAAAATTACATCAAAACTTTATACTGTCGAACTTCTCTATAGTGGACTTCTATGCAATAGAGTTCTCCCTATTATGAATTGAGTTCAAAAACACAATTTTTCGTTCCAATTTTATTGAATTTTGATTTCCAATTTCCATACAATGAATTATTCCTCCCAACATTTTATCAGTTATTTGAAATCAAGGCAGTTACTCTAAAAAAAAATTTAGAAGAGGAGCAATTAACCTCTTAAGTGGAAATGATGAGTGTATTTTCCGTGCCGACTTCGACATTGACGGGCTATGCCCGCCACACATTTAAATTCTTCAAAGCAAAAGTAGAAAATTTATTATACTTAACAACCAACCGTTAGTTTTATAAATATATTAACACTAATAATGCCCGCACAGAGTTGCATTAAAATCAAATAGTTTCCACACTGACGTTTCCTTTAAATTAAAGATGGAAACACAACTGAGACGAATGACGAACTTCGCACAGCTCGACGACTTTGTCGGCAACAATTCGTTGCGTAAATTCGTCGAATGAAATACAATTACGATGAATTCACATAACAGCTGTAACGTCATTTGAAATTGTTTTTAATTTATAATATGAACATTAGGGTTATGACTAATTTTTTACAAAATTTTTACCTATCATCACGTGATAGGCAATAATAAACTAATAATAAAAATCTTGTTTGCAGGTCATTTTGCTGTAAAAACCTTCCGCACCAAATGTAATTTCAATAAACTCACTGAATTTTTTTATTTTTATTTTTATATTTTTATTAATTTAATATATACATAGTAAAAAAAACTATTTGAACAATGTAGATTTTGATACGAGGTATGATTATTTATTGATTGGAATTTTGTATGATATAAATTTAAGATTTAAAACTTTTATAGCACGTTCTGCGCAAATTTTACTACGCTGCTGATTTATTATTTACGAATTCTGCATAACCCCATGCCTTATAAAACACTCATTACCTTTTTTAAATTTAATAATTCAAAGTTGTCTTCGCGGAAACAATAGTCTGAAAACCATACGTCACACGGTGGTCAATTTCGCGAGATAGCGGTCAAAACTCTATAACTTTTGACCGGATTGGTATTTTTTTACGCAATTTGTTTTGTTCAATAGGAGGGACTTTAAGCTTCAATTTGCGTGTTCAAACGTAAAAATCGACTGATAGGAACGTAAGTAATTTAGAGTTAAAAATGCATTTTAATTTTTTGTTGAGTTTCCATGTAAAAGTTGAATATTTTGACATTTTAAATAGGTATTTTTTTTATAATTTCTTATTTTCTTCAATCGTATTTTACAACCAATACTTATTTATTATTCCTAAACTTACTTTTGGTCAGAAAATGCCAACATTTGGCCCCTGACATTTATTTAGTCTCAATATTCACAGGGGTCAAAGGTTGGTTTTTTTTTGGAAGAAAGCTAATTCTTGTGAGGATTAAACTGAAAAATAACACTGAAATTCCCAACAATATCAATACCATTTGGATATATTATATACAGAACACAACATCGATAAAATTTTAAGTAAACTTTTACTATTGATTTAAAGTGCACATACATATATTTTATTTAAATGTATTAATAAAAATTTATACTAAAATTAGAAACAAATTATAATCTTTAAACTAGTATTAATTAAACAATATTAGTAAAAATTTCTTCGAAATAGTTTTGATTTTCATTTTGCAGTAGTTGTTTAGCTTCTTCATCTAACTCTAATGAGGTTGATTTCCATTTTTGTCGAATACTGGACATATATGGGTCTGATGTGCACAACAAAATATTAATAAGATCTTCATTAGTACAATATCTGGAAATTTTTCTTGTAACTATGAACTTTTTAATCCATTACGTGTCCTGTGTAAACTGTATAATGATTATTATGATCTGTTTTCATTTTCTGACCCAATTCATAAAATTAAAAAATCTCTCTTGCGTAATATTTGATTATTGGTTGCCAACTAGAACTACAATATCTGTAGCGTGTTTAACCCTACTGTCAATTTTAATTATGGTCCTGATCACATTTATTTGTATTCCTGATGCCCTCATGTTCCTAATCCTAATTTATCTGTGTTCCTGATATTCGGATGTCCTGATGTTCCAGATCAATTTCAATGTGTTCCTGATGTTCCTGATCACTACTCTACTTTGCTGGCTATTATAAGTTATTTGTTGATTGTTTTGTGTTTATTCCACCTCTTTTATCTCTGTGTCTACCTGTATACATATGTAATCTATCTGTGTTGTAATGTGTTCGTTTTGTAATGTGACCATGTGGTTATGTGTTTCTTGTTATGTCAACTTTAATTTCGTCCCTGATATCCTAATGTTCCTTATCAATTTCATGTTACTGATGTCGTGATGTTCCAGATCAATCTAATGATGTTTCTGATGATATTTTGTCTTGATATTTCTGTGCAATATAATTATGTTCTTGATGTTCCAGACATATATAATTAAGTTCTTGATGTTCTGAAGTCCTAATTTAATTATGTTTCCTGGTGTCCTGATGTTTCAGATCATGGTAATTATGTTCCTCATGTTTTGATGTTCCTGATGTTCTGTCGCCCGGATGTTGCTGTTCATTATTTCTACCTCTGCTCTGTCTATTTCAAAATTATTTGTTTGTGTCTACCATTATATGTAAAGTATCCATGTTGTAATGTGTCCTTTTTTTTTTTTTTGTTATGTCTTCTTGGTATGTGATCTGTGTTTCTTCTACTTTTAAGTCGTTACAATTTTGAACTTATGTTTGTAGTATTTTTTATTAATAATGTTAGTCATTTCAATTAAAATGACCGTTTGTAATACTATTATTATTAATATTTATTATCAATATTATTATTAGATTATAATTATATTATTATTATTTAAATGATCGTGTAACAATATATTTCAAATCCAGCTGATGTTATAAATTACTGTAGCTGATGTAAATAAAATAAAAAAAAAATAAATTGTGCTCGCGAAAGAATCTGTAGTCTTTGTTCCTTTTTTCTTGGGCTTCTTCTGAGAGATCTCCAATTGGAAGCATATTGTGCTGAATTATTTGTTCCCCATGGAACAAAATTTTGTGAACTGTGGTTGGCATATGTCTCCAAGAATATTTTTGGTTATAAAGGGTTGCTGTCTCATTAGCATACTGACCAAATTTTTTTGCATCTATCTTTTTGCTACATGCTATAACTTATAGAATTTCCTTCTCCTTGCTTTGGCTGGTCAATTATAATTATTTTTCTTGAATATCTTTTTTTTTTGCTTTCTTTTTTCCAAATTTTCTTTGTTGTTTCTCACTGTTTCGCCTAACGGGCCAAATTCCAAATCGTATCCCAATTTAAGAATATGCTCCATAAAACGAATTCTAGCATGAAGAGGTGACATTCCAAATTCATATGCTTCATTAAAACTATCGTCTTGTGTTGGTGGTTGGCTCAATTGACTTGATGTTTTTTGGCATATGGTGCAGCTTGACGATGACTTTGTTTTGGTTAAAGCTTGTGCAACTTTTTCATCAATCATTGTGAGACACATTTTAAAATTTACTTCAATGTCTTGGTCATCAAATTTAAATGTTATTGGTTGAAGTTCTTTAATTTGATCATTTATTTTTCGAACTTCTTCATCTATGACATCTTGAGTCTCCTTTTTGTAAGCAAACGTTATTGGTCTACAAAATTTTGTTGACGAGGGAATTTCATTCTTCCATAGATCTATCTCTGCAGCTCTACTAGTTGACGGCTCTGAACCAATATAAGTTTTTGTTAAACGTAATGGAACGAAAGAAATCATGAATAAATTGGCATCTGATGAATTTTCCGCATTACATTGTTTGTATTGTTTCTGGCCAGAGGACCCATCACATCCCCATTTAGAAATTAAAGTCATGCTGCAATTTTTAAACTTCTTTAAATAGTCAGCATCAAATGTCTTTAATAATCGTTCTGCAGCGTGTTCAAGAAGATCCTGCAATTTTATTTCTGCTGAACTTGAAGTTACACTAATAGCAGTTGGTGAAGGTAAGCAATCTTTTTTGGCTGAAACTATATCTCGATATGATGGAAAAATTCCACAATTTTTTCATTGGTTCGCTTCCGCAATTCTGTATATTGGTTTTTAGTCATTTTCAAATCCAAAAATAGTGCAAATGCTTCTTCTGGAGTAAATTTATTTTCTTCAGTTGGTGTCGGCATACTTCCTAAAATCCTTTTTGTGCGTCTGGGGCTTGCATCCACTATTTTTTCAATGATAGCAGTTTTACCCTTTTTAGTTTTCGATGGTTGAATTTGATGCAGAAATGAATCCTTTATGATGCTACAAGAAACTTCTTCATTGATATGTTTAAGCTTGCGTCTTCGTGATCTTTCACTACAATTATCAATTGGCTTTGCTGGTCGACCACCTTTTCCAGTTTCCGTGGTAGTTACTGATGGCTTTTTAAAAATAAGTTTATTTCTTAGCCATTCTTGGTTGCGTGAGTAAAACAATTTCTTGTTTCTGGAACATTGATTGTACCGTTTTCTTAAAGTATTTAAAAAGTTTTTTATTTTTAAGTTATGAATTTTAATTTCTTGTTTGTCGCATATTTTGAAGAATGGATTATTCATTATATGTAAAATAATGTCGTTTTCATCTTTCCGTTCAAAATATATATCAGATAGAACACTATAACTGAATTTAGCCATTGTTTAAACAATAATGAAGAAAAAAAATGAATGCATGGATTAATATACTATTGCTCGAAGTTTCAACATGATCTTTTTTACCTCTTTGAAACATAATATAACAGGTAGTTGGTTTTACCAGTTATTTCCATTGGTTTTAAATTTATTTGCAATTTTCACGTATTTAAGATGTGTAATATTAGATGGCAATAAAATCTTTTTTACCTTTTCCAAATGAATTGCTAGATACCACATAATTTGAGAGTTAACAGGTACTGGCAATAATATAAAAGGTACTTGGTTTTACCAGTTATTTCCATTGGTTTTAAATTTATTTGCAATTTTCACGTATTTAAGTTGTGTAATATTAGATGGCAATAAAATCTTTTTTACCTTTTCCAAATGAATTGCCAGATACCACATAATTTGAGAGTTCTATTGTCATTTTTGTCAAAATTTTGATACACCCTTCTATGTGGACTAGGTCCAAATATGGGCCAACTTCTCCTAATTTCAACAGAATTATTTTTTGGGTCAATAAGAACTCTTGTACAACATTTCATCAAAATATGACGCGCATTTGTACCGAATATCTTACCTTGGGTCAGAAAAATTGCTGTAGCTCAAAAAGTGCAGTCCCGATGCATGGACATGTATATACACGAATGTAGGGGAGGGCTAGGACTACAAAATAGTAAATTTGTGTTTTGACTCAGCTTGACTCACAGGAGTTGTGCTCTATGAAGTAGGAAATTTCCGAGAAATTTGACCTTTTTAAAAAAAAAAATTTAAATTGTTCTGAAAACAGTAGAGCTTCAATTTTTTTACCAGTAATAGGAAATAAGTTAAGTTACAACACAAAATTTATTTCGTCCAAAAATCTTGAAAAAAAGTTATGATCATTTAAACTTTAAAAATTAACTAAAAATATCATAAATTCACTAAATTCTGAAAAAGCCCATTTTGGACCACCCTGTTCTCAGTGAAATAGTTGAAATAGAGTTCTAATTTTTTGGCTCCCGAGGTTTACTACTGTCTACTTTCATATGAGTCTAATAACTTTAAAATCGGAGAACAAAAACCAAAAGGAGTTTTGACCGCTATCTCAAAATATTGACCACAGTGCGTCGTACCATGCACCACATATAAATTGACATATTTTATATAGTTCTGCTCGGTATTTTGGAATTAGGATAAATGCTAATATTGCCAGAATTATTCTAGAATTCCACTGAGCATTGCTTATTAGTGGTATAGTTTTGAAAGTTATCAAGGAAAAGGGTTAAGAAGTCAATATATACATCGAAATGAAGCTAGTGGATCTAGATTTTTTTTATTCAGTTATTGTAGATATCAACATTGCAGAGATCGTTTTATGAGATAATGACAAGTTTTGGATTTTAAATTTAAAAATATCAAATAAAAGGCACTCATGTAAGCTTCAAAATGATATATGTAAATATTAGTCAATTCCGATACTAAAAAGTTATATACAAGTTAATGTCCAAGCTTTGGAGGTCCATAACTCGGGAAATATCTCGACCGTCGAAAAAAAAAAATATTTTGCTAGAATCGCAACAAAATGTGTTATAAGTGGTGAAAATTTTAAACCATTCGGGGCATCGCACCTAAAATGCACAAAGGTCTTTAAAACGTAGAAGAAATATTTTAAATTAAATAAAAAAATATAGACCAAATTTCAACGCGTTTGGTGTTGAAACTTTTTTGAGAGCAGCGAAGAAGTAAGATTGCGTTTCTTAATATTTTTTAATAGCCTTTTTGGCTAGGGCATGAAAAATTTGATATTTGCAAAAAAAATAAAAAAGTCACCACCCTAATGTAGATAAATAAATATTGGAAAGATACGAATAAAAGAATTTTTAACTTGGCACGAGTTATTCCAATTGTAAACATCATGTTAACGATGGTAAAAGCCTTAATTTTTGTACGGCAGCGTTTAATTTTTTAATTCTGAAAAAATTACATAAATTTTCATTAATTAATTTTATGTCATTTTTGTTTACATGTTGTAGCTGATAGTGTGACCATATTTAAAAAAAAAGAAGCACTAAACAAAAAAAAAAAAAAATATTAACAAAAAAACTATGTAAAAGAAAATTATATAATTAAAAATAGATTTTATTTATCTTATCAGTTATAAATAATATATAAAACAATTCTTAGAGACAAAAATTACTTTATTTACTAAAACATTTGAAAAACTAAAATAAAATACGGTCACTCTACACCAATTTATTCGTCGTTCGCCGGACTAATTGTGTGCAATTTCATATACACAAATGTGTTTTATTTCTGACGACGAATATTCGGAACGAAAAATTCGTCGTTCGTCCCAGTTGTATTTTCAACTTAAATCATAAGTCAAAGGGGTTAAGCACTAAACGCAAAAGGGTTCGAACCTATATTTTTAAGGATATTGATGAAGCAATGCTCAAATGTGTAACCGCTGCATGTGGTAGGAATCGTCCAATATTTGAACCATTAATGAAGCAAAAATTCAAGGAGTTCACTGATTCATTGGGACATGAAGATTTCCAAGATAGTATAGGATGGTTAGACAAATTTAAAAAAACGACATGGTATTGCTGCAAAAACCTTAAAGTAAAGTCCTGATGCCAACATTAGAGATCGTGATGAATGGATAATGAACGTTTTACCATAATTGATACAAAAATATGATCAAAATGGCACATTTAAAGATGATGAGACTGGTTTCTTTTTGAAATCAGTTTTTGCTCTGGCTAGTAATATAACTGGTTTGGAGATACCAAAACAGCTTGTTATAGGAAAGGTCTAAAATTCTAGATGCTTTAAAGAAATAAGATCTCTAAATGAGGATTAAGAGTTCAACAAAAAAGCGTTAATTGCATTTTTAAGAAATGGCTTTTAAAGCTGGACTAAAAATTCCTTTTTCAAAAAAGGAAATTTTTATTTCTTGTAGTTAACACCACTGCGCATCCTAAAGAGGTAAAAGATAAACTGTAAAATATTGAGCTTGCCTATTTTCCTCCAACATGACTTCGTTACTTCAACCAATAGACCAAGGCATTATCTACCACAAAGAATAACTTTACAGAAAACGAAGTTTGATGAACATATTGACAGAAATGGAGAAATTCAAACGTGGCATGGTCATAGGGTTTCTTCAAGCCAATCGAAATTTAATATCTATGTAAAACCAGAAATAATTGCGAATTGTTTCAGAAAGACACGAATTTCGAAAGATGGCATGCAGACTCATTGGGATGGCAAAGACTTTCTTCCGTTTTCTGATTTGGTTGGTTTACAGGCTGCATTAAGGAAGTAACGAATATTGACGCATAATTTCAAGACTGATATTAATGTGCAGACCATGGGCATCCCGTCCGCTTAAAATATTCTCATCAGTGTTCTGGAATGTCGTGGAGTTGCAGTTATCCCAGGTATTTATTTACTAGTTTTATGTGCATACATACATTCATTCAGATAACGATGAAGAAGAACTGACCGATGAAAAATTGGCAGATGTCAATAAGACAGTGCCTACATTGTTAAATGTTTCTTCATCAATTGACGTACTTCGAAACTTCGTGGAGATGAGGAATAACGTGCCGACTAATGTATTTAAGTATATCTCTAAATGTATTAGTAGGTTTTGTTGGGGAAGAAAAATGGAAGAGTGTAATCCAAACTAAAATACCTGATTATTTTAAAAAGTATACAAGGAAGTTCGACTATATTAATGCAATATTATGGCCTGTAGGTGAGGAAAAAAGTTTTAAAGTATATTAAAGCAATAATATGGCCTATAGAAGAAGAGAAAACAATTTTTAATAAAGTGCCTTTAAGCACTTTTTGGAGTACAGTTTTGCGCTTTTTGAATTGGCAGATGTCAACATGTTTCTTCATCTATTGACGTACTTCGAACCTTTGTAGTGACGAGGAATAACGTGCCGACTAATGTATTTATATCTCTAAATGTATTAGTAGGTTTTGTTGAGGAAGAATAATAGCTAATTACCTAAAATACCTAATTATTTTAAAAAGTAAAAAAAAAAAATAAAATTTCTGTAAATAATTTCCGTACTTAAGGAAGTTCGACTATATTAAAGCATTATTGTGGCCTGTAGATGAGGAAAGAAGAGTTTTTAATAAAGCGCCTTTAAGTGTCTTTTTGAGTACAGTTTTTCACTTTTTGAAAAAAGTTGGCATCGCTGTATTATATGGTCATACTTCAGTGTAACTTACTTCTGCGACAGCGGAACTAGTAGTATCAAGGTAAATTTTTGACTTTATGGATATAACCTAGACATTGATCGAATTAATTTTAGGGTTAAATGTATTCGGTAATAACGGATGCTGATGTTCCGTACATCCGTTTTTCAAAGTGAATTAAATAGCGTTCAATATTCTTATTCATTATATGATACAAACAATTACATATTGATTGATTAATACATTAAACTAATTGAAATGAAAACACTCTACTAAAAGTAATTTTTTTTTCTTTAAGAAAAATAAATCAAAAGATTTTCCTAGGTTTTGTTACTTTCCTAACTGGTTGTCAATGACCAAAAGGCATATTTACTTTGCTTCTTCCTTGTAAATTAATACCTAAAGTCCTTGAATGTACAAATTACAATAAAAGTCCATATAATAGCAGTATGTAATACATACACCCACTCGCTCATTACGAAATTGTTGAAAAGGAAAAGATACCGGTCAATTTCCAAAAATTAAACAAAGAAAACTATTCCGTAGCATTATTCTCGTATGTAAGTAACTTAGAACTGTAAACACAATTCTTTTTTATACTTAAAGCGTAAAATACTGTAAAGCTAGTTATAGTTAGAGCGACAAGCTACAACTGAGTACATTTAATATTAAGGTAGGACGTCATATTATTAGTAACTTGCTCGACAAATTATATATTTTATCAATGTTTTTCGATTTCACTGGGAAATAGTTTAAACCCAAAACAATATGTATGAGTATCCCAAATAATATTGTAATATTTTTTTTATATATTAAACCACATTGTGGTTAGCAAATTTTGCGGTAAACATAAACCGCTAAAGCTAAAGCTCAAATATTTGCTTAATTTTAATCTAATTTAATTTTTTTTTGTGGTTTTTCGCTAATCGATACAATTGTAAATTATCTCTAAATGGGTCAAAAGATTTCATGTACTGGCATGTGTATGACTCGTACACACACACGATGAATTAATGATGATGTTAATGTTTTGATATTTGTTTCTATGGTTATTGCGTTTGTAATTGTAATTGTAAACGTAAATGTGTTATACTCGTGTGCTCGTATATTGACACTTGTTGCTCGATTTTTTTTTTTTTTTTTTGTAGAAAGTAAATGTTTTACTTTCTGATGTGTCAAATGTATGAATAGAAATTCTGATATGATGGCGTAATCGAATTATATTAATATGTTACTTTTAGCATATTCTAATTGCTATGGTGATGTCAATATACTCAATTAGTTGGGAATCATAATTTTAATACAAAATTAATATGTTCATATGAAAATGTGTTTTTTTTTATTGTAACGAAAACATATACAAATATCTTTCATAATATAGGGTCATCCAAGAGAAATGATTCAACTTTTCAAATCATTGAGCCATTTGACTCAATTAAAAATTAAAAATGAAAAATTAAAAATTAAAAATTAAACATTAAAAAATAAAAATTAAAAATTAAAAATTAAAAATTAAAAAATAAAAATTAAAAATAAAAATTCAAAAATTAAAAATTAAAAATTAAAAATTAAAAATTAAAAATTAAAAATTAAAAATTAAAAATTAAAAATTAAAAATTAAAAATTAAAAATTAAAAATTAAAAATTAAAAATTAAAAAATAAAAATTAAAAATAAAAATTCAAAAATTAAAAATTAAAAATTAAAAATTAAAAATTAAAAATTAAAAATTAAAAATTAAAAATTAAAAATTAAAAATTAAAAATTAAAAATTAAAAATTAAAAATTAAAAATTAAAAATTAAAAATTAAAAATTAAAAATTAAAAATTAAGAATTAAAAATTAAAAATTAAAAATTAAAAATTAAAAATTAAAAATTAAAAATTAAAAATCAAAAATTAAAAATTAAAAATTAAAAATTAAAAATTAAAAATTAAAAATTAAAAATTAAAAATTAAAAATTAAAAATTAAAAATTAAAAATTAAAAATTAAAAATTAAAAATTAAAAATTAAAAATTAAAAATTAAAAATTAAAAATTAAAAATTAAAAATTAAAAATTAAAAATTAAGAATTAAAAATTAAAAATTAAAAATTAAAAATTAAAAATTTAAAATTAAAAATTAAAAATTAAAAATTAAAAATTAAAAATAAAAATTAAAAATTAAAAATTAAAAATTAAAAATTAAAAATTAAAAATTAAAAATTAAAAATTAAAAATTAAAAATTAAAAATTAAAAATTAAAAATTAAAATTCAAAAATTAAAAATTAAAAATTAAAAATTAAAAATTAAAAATTAAAAATTAATAATTAAAAATTAAAAATTAAAAATTAAAAATTAAAAATTAAAAATTAAAAATTAAAAATTAAAAATTAAAAATTAAAAATTAAAAATTAAAAATTAAAAATTAAAAATTAAAAATTAAAAATTAAAAATTAAAAATTAAAAATTAAAAATTAAAAATTAAAAATTAAAAATTAAAAATTAAAAATTAAAAATTAAAAATTAAAAATTAAAAATTAAAAATTAAAAATTAAAAATTAAAAATTAAAAATTAAAAATTAAAAATTAAAAATTAAAAATTAAAAATTAAAAATTAAAAATTAAAAATTAAAAATTAAAAATTAAAAATTAAAAATTAAAAATTAAAAATTAAAAATTAAAAATTAAAAATTAAAAATTAAAAATTAAAAAGTAAAAAGTAAAAATTAAAAATTAAAAATTAAAAATTAAAAATTAAAAATTAAAAATTAAAAATTAAAAATTAAAAATTAAAAATTAAAAATTAAAAATTAAAAATTAAAAATTAAAAATTAAAAATTAAAAATTAAAAATTAAAAATTAAAAATAAAAAATTAAAAATTAAAAATTAAATATTAAAAATTAAAAATTAAAAATTAAAAATTAAAAATTAAAAATTAAAAATTAAAAATTAAAAATTAGAAATTAAAAATTAAAAATTAAAAATTAAAAATTAAAAATTAAAAATTAAAAATTAAAAATTAAAAATTAAAAATTAAAAATTAAAAATTAAAAATTAAAAATTAAACATTAAAAATTAAAATTAAAAATTAAAAATTAAAAATTAAAAATTAAAAATTAAAAATTAAAAATTAAAAATTAAAAATTAAAAATTAAAAATTAAAAATTAAAAATTAAAAATTAAAAATTAAAAATTAAAAATTAAAAATTACAAATTAAAAATTAAAAATTAAAAACTAAAAACTAAAAATTAAAAATTAAAAATTAAAAATTAAAAATTAAAAATTAAAAATTAAAAATTAAAAATTAAAAATTAAAAATTAAAAATTAAAAATTAAAAATTAAAAATTAAAAATTAAAAATTAAAAATTAAAAATTAAAAATTAAAAATTAAAAATTAAAAATTAAAAGTTAAAAATTAAAAGTTAAAAATTAAAAATTAAAAATTAAAAATTAAAAATTAAAAGTTAAAAATTAAAAATTAAAAATTAAAAGAAAATTAAAAATTAAAGCCGAATTTAACACTCTTACTTGTTTTTTTTTTTTGTTTTGCAGGATTTTCTGTTGAAATATAAAAAATTAAGGTGATTATTTACATATTTTTATGTTTCAGCAAAAACATAAGATATTCATATGTAAATATATTTGTAAATTAATTTACCACCATGTAATTAAATAACTTATTGTCTGAAAATATCTATGTCAAAAATAAAAAGAGAATAAATGTTGGATCAGTTTTTTGTTTCAGCTCGATTGAAAAAGGGTTAAAAATCGATCTAAAGTTTTATCCACAGACAAGCAGACACAACGAATTAATATAATACATATAATTTTTTAACTAGCATTTTTTAAATTATTTGTTTTCTGTTACGTCAGGATTTTTGTTATTGACACATAAACATATTAAATTAACAAAAAAAAAAAAAACATATATACACATATATTTATACATATATATATATATATATTTTTATACATATATATTTTTTTTTTGACTTAAAACATAAAAAAAAAAAAACATTTTGCGTAACATTTAGTATTTTGACTCCGACTCCCAATAATATTAAATTTAAATACGAAAATTATTAAATTAAATAAAAATTACGAGATGAGAACCAATTCGTCTAAATAAAAAGAGAATAAATGTTGGATCAGTTTTTTGTTTCAGCTCGATTGAAAAAGGGTTAAAAATCGATCTAAAGTTTTATCCACAGACAAGCAGACACAACGAATTAATATAATATAATTTTTTAACTTGCATTTTTTAAATTATTTGTTTTCTGTTACGTCAGGATTTTTGTTATTGACACATAAACATATTAAATTAACAAAAAAAAAATATATATACATATATATTTATACATATATATATATATTTATATATATATATATATATATATATATATATATATATATATATATATATATATATATATATATATATATATATATATATATATATATTTATACATATATATTTTTTTTTTGACTTAAAACATAAAAAAAAAAAACATTTTGTGTAACATTTAGTATTTTGACTCCGACTCCCAATAATATTAAATTTAAATACGAAAATTATTAAATTAAATAAAAATTACGAGATGAGAACCAATTCGTCTCTCACCTAAAACCTTGAACATTATTTTTATAATACAAACGAATTAAATCAAAACTTTTTTGGAAATTTGTACAACATATGTACATTATCCCACCACATTAAATTTGCGAGATAATTTTAAGTTGTGTCTTTATTCATTTCATTTTTTTTTTGTGGGTTTTATTGTTTAACTCAAAAGAATTCTCTCGCATGAGTGTGTACTCCAGTCATAGGGTCTGCAAAGTTTAACGCATGATTAACGGTCCTCTGCTGTACTATTGCGGATCGATGTTTAGGTAACCTCATACCAAATCAGAATGCACACTGGGCTCGTTTAAAACGACTTTTTACACTAATGGCTATAAAGTCATTGCATTTTTATTCGTTACAACGCACATACATATAACCTTTCTATATATAACCTAAGCAATAGAAAAACTTCTTAAAATCGCGATTCATAAGAAAAAGTTACAGGCGTCTGAAATTCACAAGTGAGAGGAAGTTAAAACTGAACCGATCCGAACATCGTCGTCTAATAATGACCTATATTTCGAAGCTTATATAGATCGATTAGTTGAGTTTGCAAAAAAAAATAATCTAGTAGACATTGAACAATTTAAATTTAAAGAAGAATTTTTTAATCAATTAAAAGGAATAGAAAACTTTGATCGTTCATCAAAATTCAGATGATTTTCGTGATGCAGCTAGAATTTGTAAGTGTTTAAAGATTATTTTCAGCTTTGAAAATTTTCAGATCAGAGCATCGATAAAAGGGGATTTGGCTGAAGCAATTATTTTTCTGAGAGCTGTATTATAAGAAAACAAATCTAGTTTTACTTGTAATTTTTGTGTGTTTATTTTATTTTTTTCGGCCGTTCACTGTACGATATAAGTCGAAAAATTTTTTTAAATATTCCTCTGAGATATTTTTTGTTAGGATGTTCGCTATAAAAATTTTCGAGACATTTTTGCGTACAATAATTTAACCCTGTAAATGTCACTTTCATGAGTTTTTTAGTGCTCTTTTAAAAAGTACCGAAAAAGTCCACCAAGGATAAAAATGTTTCGGAGGACACGAAATGTAATTGAAAAACATGAAAAATTTAAAAATATTAATAATTCAGTTTTTAAACACATTCTTTATCCCCATAATCAACATTTTGTGACGAGGATTTTTCGAGAACGATATTGGTTGAAATTCAGTTCATCCTAGTGTTAAGAGAATCTGATTTTGATCCCTATATTGTAATGTTGAAGATTCTTTAGGAGATAATCCTATCACGAACAAATTACCATTAATACAATAATCCATCATATTTAACAATATTTAGCTGATTTCCAAAAGCCAATTTAAAATATTTATTATTTTTGGTTTTTAAGTTGCGCTATATTAATCATTAAAATGTTAACGATTCACTTCTAATGATTTTATATTTTTGGAAAAGGTTCGAATATTTTTGTTTGTTTTTTTGTTTCAACTCGGTACTCTTCGATTTGATGCAGACAATACGTCGATATATAATTGGTTCACCTTTACTTGTATCATTAATACAGGTTATAGGGTATTTCTGTCAATCATGCTAGCTAACAATGTAATAATAATCTCGGGAAAACTAATTAAGTAGCAAAGTTTAGATGTCAATGAGCAAAAAACGAGATAAAGAATATTTAGAAATAGCTAGGACTACATTACTAAAATATTCAAAAATTTTTCAAACAAAATACAAAAATATGGAAAAAAATCTTAAAAACCTACAAACCAATGACCTCAACTCCACCTACAATTATTGAAAGTTATACATATACTCGTAAACTCACACATGTACTCATACACATGCCTATCAACAGCTCATTAACATATTTATTATACAATAACGACAATGACAACGAATAAATTCAAGGACATTACAAACGATGAAATATTTAGTATGTAATGAAATAGGCATACCACTACGATATATACCAAAGGACATAGTGGATGGATGGATGGTCTATCGTTACAACAAACCTCCAAAAAGAAAAACCGACGGCAAGTGATATTTATGCTGAATTATGATAGTCAGCAGCACCTATTTGTTAAAACAGGACAACAACCAATAGTATTAAAAAGTGTATTTAAAAAAAACACAATTTTAGGTTCCAAAGCGCAGACTCCATATTGAAGGTAATAATTGGACACTCCCCTTTGGTTTTCTGATATATGTAATAAATATGCATTTCTAAAGGAATTAACAACTATTTATAAGGTGTAAAAGAGAACAAAAACACATAAGAAATTCCTTTTTGAATACTTTAAGATGTAAAGAAAACTCATAAAATACGCGCTACAGAAAGGGAGTGTTGTGCTTAAAACCAGGTCTCTTTCTATCCTTTATGCAATTTGTTGGTGACAATTTATAGTAATTTTAATGATACTTTATTTTAAACTTTCACTCCTTAACCACTGCCTTTTTAAGTTTCGGCTTTCCAATAAGAAAACCCATACTACTACTCGTATTAAAAAAAATATATACGCAAAAGAGAGTGAGTGTATCAGGGATGATAAATGAAATTTTCAATTTGGTTGTTAGATTGAAATTTAAAAACAATTTACTTTTCAGACTTCCGCGGCTTAATTTTTGTAAATAGTTTTATTTTTTATTATGAATATGTTCTAGATCATTATTTTATCATTATTATTTTATCAATTATTCCACAACATTTTTTTAATAAAAGGGCAGTCTTAAGATGAATATTTCTTTTTTTGCTCAAGCAACTACAAAAATTATCTATCTGACCTAGATCCACCTTATATTATACCGATCGATTCAGGATCAGTTGCAATTAACGCAAATGAAAAAATATATTTTAATGAAATATGGTATATTTCTCCTCTCGGCCATAAGACGACCGCTAATGAAATTACTGAAAATCAGTGCATGTTCAGATCTAAGCCCCATACAGATGTCCCTTAACGCAGCCACCAAAATTACGCTAATACCCAGATTACAGAAAACCAATTTTGTTGGTAAAAATTTATTATATTCATAAATCGTAATTCATAGAACCAATTTTACTGACAGGCCCCATATAAGACAATCTCCGGGTATTCACTTAAATCTATCTAGAGTCTTACAACTACAATATGTTCTTCAGAAAATTTTGTCTGTACATGTTTCTGGAATACATAAGTGACCTCAGTTTATATGATCTGGATCGGACCATTTTTGGACCTAGTCCCCATAAAATAATCACATTTATGTTAATTAATATTTTATGTTAAAATATATCTTTTAAATATTGGTTGTGCTTATTTTTATGTTCATCAAAGACCCCACCCAGTACGGTTAGACCTAAGATCATTTTCAAGACTCATGGCATAGAATATCGTATAGACAGCCTAGACCGAATACATTTTTTTTATTTTTCAATAAGTATGTGCTGTTGAAAGAGGCTAAATTCGTATTATGTTGCAAATAAAATATTAAATTTTTCTATGACCATGATCTGCTCAGAGAGCCAAATCTATAATATTAATAGACTAGGAGATTTCTTGTTGCCGGTGTTTTGTTTTATCGTTTTATTCCGATTTTGAGCAAGCGTATATTATTTGAAAGGTATTTATTTTTAGCTGTTCACCAGATTTACAGATTTCTAATTTTTTCCTTTATTTTGAGTAAATTGCAGTTAAAGTTGCTACTAACACATACATAAAATTTACTATGCCATGTGTGTGTTTATTAAATTTGTTAATGAGTTTATTTTCTTCATTCACAATAATAATATACCATAAAAGTGTTGGTTTGTGTATTGGTTAAGTTGAAAAATAAAGCTGTCTAGAAATTGTACTCGAATTTCGACCGCTGGAATCTGCTAGTATTAATTTATTATGTTATTTTGGTGTACGGATATGGATTTTATTTCTACTCAAGAGTGTATTCGTTATTTTATTTTAAATCCAATGAACGAGATATTAAAATAGTTCAATGAAATTGATTTAAAATAATTTATTTTATCGCAATGGATGTTTTTTTTTTAAAGTTCCTATATACGAATAAGAATTTTGAATGTTGTACACAATTCGCATAATAAAACCTTAAAGAACTATGTGGTGAGGGTATAATGAGTTGTGCTGATGTTTAAAATTACCAAAATTTTTTGACATAGACCCACCTTTTATTATATCGATCGACTCAGAATCACATTCCGTGGCTATTTAGCGTTGTCCGACTGTCCGTCTGTATGTCTGTCTGTCCGTCCATGAAACCTTACAATCAAATTACAGGTCAAAAATATAAATATATTTTTATGAAATTTAGTATATAAGATTTTATCGATCACAGGGGGAAATAAATTAAATCGGTGAAAAAGATCCAGAAAAAGATCCAGATTATCATAATATGATATATTATCATATACGATATTATCGTCGTTCGTTCGTAAATTATTGTGTTCTATATGTTTTTTTTTTGGTTAATCCCTGTTAAAGTTTTGTTGCTAATTACAAATACTGAACAGAAAAAATTGTTACGATCTTTCCACCAACGAAAGTACTATAGTTTATGGTTTTTTTCTGTAAAAAAAATCCGTCTTTGAAAACGCTTCTAAGAGTAAGAACTTTTAGAACTTTAACAGGGATTAACCAAAAAAAAACATAGAACACAATAATATACGAACGGCGATATAAAGCATATAAACGAAATTTTTTCAAATTCAAATGCGAATATCGAGATCAAAACAAGCAATACAAAAAAGTGCCGTTAATTTTTCAATTATGTGGCTTGTAAGCAAAAAAAATGCATACCACGTTTTCAGTTTTAAATAAACAACTATGGCGTCAACATCATAATTGAAAAAACAGAGAAAAAATTGTGGGCACTTTTTTGATTTACCGTAATGCTTCTTTTGTAGCAATAGCAAGGCTAACAGGTACATCCCGAGCAACTGTAAGGAACGTCGTTAAGGGAAGCTGGTTAAGGGAATTCCTGGATTTGTTAATAAAAAATTGGCTTTGAACGTGAGGAATGTACTAGTGTCTACACCAAACATGTCGGTAAGAGATTTAGCGGAAAAATTCAAAGGGTCTCATATGTATGTTCAAAAAGTTAAAAAATATAAGCTAAGATATAAGTTAAGATCATACAAAGTAATAAAAGTACCAAACAGAAGTCATGCAGTTAATATGAGGGCAAAAAACGAGCCAGAAAACTATTGAAGACAGTTCTGAACAATTTTAAAGGCTGTATATTGATGGATGACGAAACATATGTCAAAGAGGATTTTAAGCAAATTCATGGACTGTACTGCATTTATGATGGGGGGTGTAAAGAAAATATTTAAATACAATAAAAATTGACTAGTTTGCAAAAAAGTTTTTAGTTACCCCGCCAATATTCTGGCCTGATTTAGCAACAATTCATTATTCCAGAGAAACTGTCGAATGGTTCAGAAACAATAACATACAACTTGTCGAAAAAGAGTGCAATCCACCAAACTGCCCTGAACTTCGTACAGTAGAAAAATTTTGGGCTCATATAAAAATTAATACTGCGAAAAACATCCAAAGTAGCTAAAACTGAGAGAAATTTGTACTTCAGGTGGAATAAAGCAGTTAATAAAATTTGTAGAAAAGATGTCCAAAAACTGATGAGCGGCTTAAAGGGTTAAATACGCACCTACGCATTATCTCGCCGTGAATTTAAAATTTTTTACTAAATTTAAAAACTATGGAGTAATGATCTCAATTTGTTATATTAATTTGAATTTTGTTATTTTTAGTTTAAAAGTTATTAATAAATAAATATGTAACAAATTTTCGTTTACATGCTTTATACATCGATTTAGTATTGTGTATGTGTGTCTTTCATACCCACTAATCTGCAGTCCAAAAAAAAAAACATGTATGACCATTTTGAGCCATAATCGCCATATTTGTTTAAAATTTTTTAAAGTCGGTCTAGACCAAAGTGAATTACTCTTAAAAGTTTTAAATCATTCAATTTATCTTTATTGCGAATATTTTATAATTTGAATGGTACAATTTTTTGCTTAAATGAAATTGACAAGCACATAATTAATGTAATGGATCTATGGATCTAGCTCACCTATATACATATGTATGTATATGTTCTAAACACACATAAAGCATTTTTCGACACGAAAAACGATCCCAGCAAGACGACTCCATAAAATATTTTCCGCTAAAACAACAGTTTTAATCTTTTAATCGAACTTCAGTGGAAATCGATCTGAAATTGATTCGACATGTCGATATGTAGATAAGTTAAATAATAGCGATGGTCTTCGTCAGTTAAATAATAGCGATGGTCTTCGCAGTTACAAACATGTACACAAACTCACAAAGTGGCCACATTTTTCGAGATTAAAGGTTTGAATTCGGGAAATCGAGAATTTTTACGGTCATACAAGAGCCCTTTAAACTAATAATTTTCGTAAAATATAGCATAATTTTATTTCCCAACCATAGTAAGGGTTTCATCTAGTTAACTAGAACAATTAATTTTTTTTAAATATGGCAAAATTCAAAGTTTGGCCACGGAAAGGAATTGGTTAGCGTTTTTCGATATATTCCAAATTTTTAGCATGGAAGACTTGCATATTTGGTTATCATATTTTAAGAGTCACATCTAAAAATACAACAGCACTTGCAAAATTTTTTGAATAAATTGTCTTTTATTAGCTTGGGGTCATATGTGACCCCAAGTCCAAAAGGGAGAATGAGGTCTTATAATTTTTTCCGAAACCCTAGGCTATTAAGATGAAATATAATATTTAAAAGAAGAAAACTGATTAATTTTTGATACAAAGTATTTAGAAAGAGTACGTTTACTGAATCTTTCACAAAGAACTAATTTTTCTAGAAATACGCAAAAAAAATTACTTGTAAAAAAAATTCTGGCAGAGGAATTTCCTTAAAAATTTATACAGTTAATCTCTAATATATATTTTACATAACTTTAAAGTGCCAGATCCAGTTTTTAAAATTTTGTTTAAGAAAATTATTTAAAACTTAAAAAAGGAGTTTTTAAAATTATATCAAAAAAATTTTCCATCTTTGGTCTCATTTCGCAATTGGTTAAAAACGTGGTAATAAAAGAATACTTTATGTCTGAATGCTCCTAGGTATAAAGCCCAAAAAAAAATTATAGATTAATTAATTTCTTAAAGTTGAAAAAGTTTCTGTCAAATTTCACTCACGACCTATTTTTTTTTTTGGCACAAAAGTGGTCTGGGGCACTTGCTACTTCTCGCAAAATTTTTATTCGAATTTGAATTTGTATAGCTTTTTTAAAGAGATAATTTAGTACTGAAATCGATTCATGTAACAACTTGTCGAAAAAATAAAACTAAAGAACGAAATTTTCGTAAAATCTAAAAAAAGTCATATTTTCCCCACATAAGCACATTTGAAATTTTCAGTCGCGCTGGGTGCCTCTAAATTTTTTTTGATTTACCCAAAATTTTGTATTTCTCAATTTTTTTGCTATTCGCATATTTCTACTGGGTGAGACTTTAAATTCGAACACTTTTTCCCCCTCAATCATAATTATGTTTTATGAACGTTTTCGGATATTGTTTAAAGAAAAATTTTTTAAAACGAGAGATCAGCACAAATATATTTAATACTAGCTGTTTTTACCCGGTCTTGCCCGGAATAAAAAGGCCTTTGACTTGAAAAATGGTTCACTATGCTTACCAGGTGCTGAGTACTTAGTCCCCAATTAAAAAATTCCCCAATAAAATGAACTTTCTCCCCAAAATTTGTATGGGCAGTAAATTCATTTTTTATTTCAATTAAAAATTTTTTGATTTTTTAATTTAGAAGTTTTTTATAAGATGCTGCAGCAAAAATGCTTCAAAAATAAGCGGCGAAACCGCTTTAAGTTTTTTTTCAGTTTATTTATAAACATCAAATATAACGGAATGGTTCGCAAATTAAAGGAATCGGAACTCTTAAAAATTGAATTACTTCATTCAATAAGTGATCATCATTGAGCAGAGACATCAAATTCAAGTTTCAGAAATGAAAGACTAATGCGACGTTTAATATTGTGTCGCAAGGGTTCTTTTTAAGCAACTGCTTATAGTATATGTGTGGCCTCTTTTGATCAACAGGTAATTATTTCACATACGTAGATAAAATTTATCATACGACATTTCACTAAGCTGTGTTCCGCGAGCGAGTCGCGTCCGCTTCCGCGCGTTTGGCAGCCACACCCGTGCTGCCGCGCAGTTGTTGTCAACTTATTTTAATCGCCAAAATATATTTTTCAGATCATTGCAATATTTTAGCTGAGCTGTGTTCCGCGAGCGCGTCGCGTCCGCATCCGTCGCGTCCGCGTCCGCGCGCCTCGCGCCGCTTCCTCGCAGGTACTACCCGTGCTGCCGCTTAGTTCTCGTTAACTTATTTTAATTCCTCAAACATATTTTTTAGAGCTTTGCGATATTTTAGCTGAGCTGTGTTCCAAGAGCGCGTCGCGTCCACATCCGTCGCGTCCGAGTTCGCGCGCCTCGCGCCGCTTCCTCGCAGCTACTACCCGTACTGCCGCTTAGTTCTCGTTAACTTATTTTAATTCCTAAAACATATTTTTTAGAGCATTGCGATATTTTAGCTGAGCTGTGTTCCAAGAGCGCGTCGCGTCCACATCCGTCGCGTCCGAGGCCGCTTCCGCGCGTTTGGCAACCACACCTGTGCTGCCGCGCAGCTGTTGCCAACTTATTTTAATTGTCAAAATATATTTTTCAGATCATTCCGATATTCAGGCTAAGCTGTATTCCCCGTGCACATAGCTTCCGCGCAACGAAATGATGCTATTGAAAAGAATACTCATTTTAAATGCATTTATTGTAGGACATATATTGAGAGCAGTATGCAAACGTTTACTAAAATAAATATTTAACAAAATTCATTAAATAAAAATATGTAAAAATTTAAGAATGAATTTGGGGAGTAAGTTCAATTTTTATTTCGATTAAAAATGGCGAATTTGTTCATTTCTTGTGGGTACCTTTTTTTTAAGTTTGGGGAATTTGTTCACCGTGTAGTTATTTCCCTGTAAACCAAATTTCAGAGAAATCCGTTGAAAAGTACAAATTTGTATAGGGAAGAAATATACCACACAACAAAATATGAATTTTATATGAAACTTGGGCGTAAAAGTAGGCGCGGTCGGTAAAAATCATATGACGACCTTCCCTGGAATATGTACTCAATTTCGGAGAAAACCATTGAAAAATAAAAGTTTGTATAGCAATCAAATAAAGAAACAAATAAAAGGATAAAATAAGTTTTATATACATAGAAGTTGGCGCAAAGTAGGCGTGGCCTGTAAGAAGCATATGGTGACCTTCCCTGTAGTATAGAGATAGTGTGACCAAATTTTAGACATCCCTTGAAAAATAAAAATAGTGAACAAATATACCAAAAAACAGAAAATTAATTTTGTATAAAAAGTGGGCGTAGAAGCAGGCGTGGCCGGCAAGAATCATATGGCGACCTCTCTGGAGTACAGAGATCGTGTGTAGCAAATTTCAGAGAAATCCGTTTAAAAAAAAAATTGTGTAGAGAACAAATGTACCAAAAAACAGAATATGAATTGTATACAAAAAGTGGGCGTAACAGTAGGCGTGACCAGTACGAAGAATATGTCGACCTTCCCTGGAGCAGAGAGATCGTGTGTACCAAATTTCAGAGAAATCGGTTGAAAAATAAAAATTTGTATAGCGAACAAATATACCAAAATACAGAAAATGAATTGTATATAAAAAGTGGACGTAAAAGTAGGCGTGGTCGATAAAAAGTATATGGTGACCTTAGCTGGAGTACAGGGATCGTGTTTACCGAATTTAAGAGAAATCTGTTAACAAATAAAAATTTCTATAGTGCACAAATATACCAAAAAACAGAAAATTAATTTTGTGTAAAAAGTGGGCGTAGAAGTAGGCGTGGCCGGCAAGAATCATATGGCGACCTCTCTGGAGTACAGAGATCGTGTGTACCAAATTTCTGAGAAATGCGTTGAAAAATAAAAATTTGTATAGCGAACAAATATACCAAAATACAGAAAATGAATTGTATATAAAAAGTGGGCGTAAAAGTTGGCGTGGTCGATAAAAAGTATATGGTGACCTTGGCTGGAATACAGGGATCGTGTTTACCGAATTTCAGAGAAATCTGTTAACAAATAAAAATTTGTATAGTGAACAAATATGAATAAAACAGAAAATGAATTTTACATAAAAAGTTGGCGTAAAAGTAGGCGTGGCCGGTAAAAAGTATACGGCGACCTTTCCTGGGGTATAGAGATCGTGTGTACAAAATTTCAGGAAAATCCGTTGAAAAATAAAAATTTGTATAACGGTCAAACAAACAAACAAACAAACAAACAGAAAATGAATTTTATATAGTTACTAGCTGTTTTTACCCGGTCTTGCCCGGGATACAAAGGCCTTTGACTTGAAAAATGGTTCACTATGCTTACCAGGCGCTGAGTACTTAGTCCCCAATTAACAAATTCCTCAATAAAATGAACTTTCTCCCCAAAAATTTGTATGGGCAGTAAATTCATTTTTTATTTCAATTAAAAATTTTTAGATTTTTTAATTTAGAAGTTTTTTAAGATGCTGCAGCAAAAATGCTTCAAAAATAAGTTGCGAAACCGCTTAAGTTTTTTTTTCAGTTTATTTATAAACATCAAATATAACGGAATGGTTCGCAAATTAAAGGAATCACAACTTCTAAAAATTGAATTACTTCATTCAATAAGTGATCATCATTGGGCTGAGACGTCAAATTCAAGTTTCAGAAATGAAAGACTAATGCGACGTTTAATATTGTGTCGCAAGGTTTCTTTAAGCAACTGCTTATAGTATATGTGTGGCCTATTTTGATCAACAGGTAATTATTTCACATACGTAGATAAAATTTATCATACGACATTTCACTAAACTGTGTTCCGCGAGCGAGTCGCGCACGATTCCGCGCGTTTGGCAGCCAGACCCATGCTGCCGTGCAGTTGTGTCAAATTATTTTAATCGCCAAAATATATTTTTCAGATCATTGCGATATTTTTGCTGAGCTGTCTTCCGCGAGCGCGTCGCGTCCGCGGTCGCGCACCGCGCGCCGCTTCCGCGCATTTGGCAGCCACATCCGTGCTGCCGCGCAGTTGTTGTCAACTTATTTTAATCGCCAAAATATATTTTTCAGATCATTGCGATATTTTAGCTGAGCTGTGTTCCGCGAGCGTGTCGCGTCCACATCCGTCGCGTCCGCGTCCGCGCGCCTCGCGCCGTTTCCTCGCAGCTACTACCCATTTTGGCGCTAAGTTCTCGTTAACTTATTTTAATTCCTAAAACATATTTTTTAGAGCATTGTGATATTTTAGCTGAGCTGTGTTCCGAGAGCGCGTCGCGTCCGCATCCGTCGCGACCGAGTCCGCGGTCGCGCGCCGCGCGCCGCTTCCGCGTATTTGGCAACCACACCAGTGCTGCCGCGCAGCTGTTTCCAACTTATTTTAATTGTCAAAATATATTTTTCAGATCATTCCGATATTCTAGCTAAGCTGTATTCCCCGTGCGCGTAGCTTCCACGCAACGAAATGATGCTATTGAAAAGAATACTCATTTTAAATGCATTTATTGTAGGACATATATCGAGAGCAGTATGCAAGTGTTTACTAAAATAAATATTTAACAAAATTCATTAAATAAAAATATGTAAAAATTTAAGAATTTGGGGATAAGTTAATTTTTTCTTTCGATTAAAAAAAAAATGGGGAATTTGTTCATCTCTTTTGGGTGCCTTTTTTTAAGTTTGGGAAATTTGTTCACCGTGTAGTTATTTCCGTGTAAACCAAATATCAGAGAAATCCATTGAAAAGTACAAATTTGTATAGGGAAGAAATATACCACACAACAAAATGTGAATTTTATATGAAAATTGGGCGTAAAAGTAGGCGTGGTCGGTAAAAATTATATGGCGACCTTCCCTGGAACATGTACTAAATTTCGGAGAAAGCCATTGAAAAATAAAAGTTTGTATAGCAATCAAATAAAGAAACAAATAAAAGGATAAAAATAAGTTTTATATACATAGAAGTTGGCGCAAAGTAGGCGTTGCCTGTAAGAAGCATATGGTGACCTTCCCTGTAGTATAGAGATCGTGTGACCAAATTTTAGAGAAATCGGTTGAAAAATAAAAATTTGTATAGCGAACAAATATACCAAAAAACAAAATGAATTGTGTACAAAAAGTGGGCGTTAAAGTAGGCGTGGCCGGTACAGAGCATATGGCGACCTTTCCTGGAGTACAGAGATCGTGTGTACCAAATTTCAGAGAATTCCGTTGAAAAATAAAAATTTGTGTAGCGAACAAATATACCAAAAAACAGAAAACGAATTGTATACAAAAAGTGGGCGCAGAAGTAGGCGTGGCCGGTAAGAATCATATGGCGACAATTCCTGGAGTATGGAGATCGTGTGTAGCAAAATTCAAATAAAAATAATAAAAATAATAATTTGTATAGCGAACAAATATACCAAAAAGCAGAAAATGAATTGTAAATAAAAAGTGGGCGTAAAAGTAGGCGTGGTCGATAAAAAGTATATGGCGACCTTAGCTGGAGTACAGGGATCGTGTGTACCGAATTTCGGAGAAATCTGTTAACAAATAAAAATTTGTATAGTGAACAAATATGAATAAAACAGAAAATGAATTTTACACAAAAAGTGGGCGTAAAAGTAGGCGTGGCCGGTAAAAAGTATATGGCGACCTTTCCTGGGGTATAGAGATCGTGTGTACTAAATTTCAGAAAAATCCGTTGAAAAATAAAAATTTGTATAGCGGTCAAACAAACAAACAAACAAACAAACAAACAAACAGAAAATGAATTTTATATATATAGATATAGATAGATGACATATTATAACTTCGATTACTTATTGTTGGGTAATACCATCTACATATGTATATGATAAGTCTGCTCAAGTCATATAATTTAGCATTAATGCAGCCAGTGGCAATCAAAAGTTAAATTTTAGATACCAAGTTATTAACTAGTCTTTTATATAGATGTGAAAAAGTCACAAACAGTTTACTATTTCTAACTTACATGTTATTTTAAATCTAGATTTCCGGCAGGACTTACCTGAAAAGATAAAAATAAAGACAACATTAACAAAAAACTTTTGAAGAAAAAACTAATTACAATTAATTTAAGGAATAAACAATTTATTTAAAAAATTTTACATATAGGACTAAAATTAGAGCTCGTCCTTAAATCGATCGAGCGCTCAATTTTGAATTTTGCGGGGCATTAAAATAATATACCCTGTCATTTTTTATAATGATTCCCAAAACTCGACTCTAGTGATAAGCTAGCTCAGTTAAAAAAAAAACTGTTTTTCAGTGAAAGATTTTTGTGAAAGATTTATTTGAGGAGTATCTAGCATTATAGTTTGCATAATTAGTTGGGCACTCTACCAAAATAGTTTTTAAAATTTATTTTTGGGTTATCAATTCATATGGTCCACAAGATTTTTGAGGATTTATCCACATTTTTGAGGTTGATACGGGTTTTCTGAAATCGATTAATCCAAAAAATTAGGGACTAAAACATAACTCTTTTCTTTATTTTTATCCCTGGTGCTTTATTTTCACAAAACAATATAAATTTTTCTGAGAAGTAGCAGCTACCATTAAAAACTAAATGTTGAGGTTTTTAAAAATAATATTAATATATTTTAATCTCTATACGATTTACGCGATAACATATTTCACCATTTCTCAATAATTGTGTGAATTTACTCGAAGTGAGAACTGTATTTCAAACATGGCCATTGTGGGTATCAAACTTTTTGTTTTGTCAAGACCATTACCAATTTATTGATTACTAGTATAGCCCAGCACTCGAAATTCGAGTGCAAATTCTAGGAAATATTATTTTTTCATTAAATTTTTGTCTTCCAATGTTTTAATCTAAATAATAAAAAATTTATGAATATTTAAATGAGCCTAAAGGTATGTTAATCAATTTTAGCTATCCACAATTCAACACACAGCGTCTGATATATAATTTAAATCATTCGCATTAAGAGGGTGTAACGAATTATTATAAATATTTTATTTTATTTAATTTAATATATTTCTAAGACAGATTAAGCATAAATTTTATCATTCTCAGCTTCTTTTCCATATAAACTATAACTATGCCAATTTTCACACTCGGCCGTGCCCGCAAATTGCTTAAAAAGGGAACTAAAAATTTACCTTCACGTATTAATATATAGATTCCTTATAACATTATTTTTCGATATGAAGTTCTATTCAAATTTCCAGCTTTTAAACGATGTGCAATATCACATACATTACATAGAGTTACCATGGACAATATGAGAACCAAATTTTAAATCGTCAAGAAAACATTGTCTAAAGCTGGAAGTACACACCACGCGTTTCGACGGCTTTCCCAGCATTATACACGACAAGTTTCTACACTCAATATTCACCCCTATCGTGTTTAAAAGGTGAAATGTTTGTTCCCTTAAAATTTTCATTCCCCCTCACGTGAAAATTGGTATCGGGATTTTCCCATGAAATTTTTGTTCCCTTGAAAGAACAGCTGTTCCAAATAATGTATGCTATCAATATTCACTGAATGAAAAAATAAATAGCAGTTTGAAAATTAAAGAAATAAACCCTTTTCATCATTACTTCCGTTTCCACGTTATGTTTTTGAATGGTACAACCAATTTCTGTAATTTTAGAACACAAACTTTGTTGCGACTTTAATTCTTCATCTATAAGTTCAGCTGTAGTAAGTTTGTCTGCTGGATCCACTCTCTTTCTTTTCAATGAGATGTCATTTTATTACTGGAGCAAGTGGGTTCTTCATATATGGTGTCAACTGTTTCGGGCAGATGGATTGTTCAGTACACAATTCATTGGAAATATCAAAGGTCAACGGTTCATTGTTCTTTTTGTTACCATGGGCTGAATTAGGCGAACCAAATTTTCGCGAACTATCTAGTCCCTCTACAGACTCTTTCATACCCACTATATCGTATATACACTGCTCGGATACTGACAACTGTTTGCTTTGGTTTGGGCCACCTCCTGTTCCCCGTTGATTTTTTAAGTTAGCGGCAGCTTTTGAGCGCACATAACATTTTTGGTCTGTCCATACCAAAATTTGCATATGCGAAAATTAGAACAAAAATTACTCGTTCGAACAAAAATATCAACTTTTTCCACTGTGTAACATTTTTTTTATAGTTGGAACAGCATTATTTAATTCTTCTTTCAGAGTTTTCCAAAATTCTACCATCACCTCTTTAGACAGCTTTACAAATCCAGGCAATGTATCTGTTGCTTTCCATTCTATTAAGAATTATGTCACTTTGAGCTCCATTTACTGACCTAGCCCTGAAAAGTATTATTTATTAACTTTAATATTTAATTGATAGAAAAAAAGAAGTATTTACATGATGTATTTTTCCAGTTCGCCCGCAAAAATTAAGTGAACAAAACAAGGGAAAAATGTAAAAAATGGCGCGAAAAAAATCATTCACGATAAGGGGAATTTTTTCCACATCAAATTTCTTCAGGGAAATTATTCACGATTGAAATATCAGGGAAATGGAAAACATTTCGAGGGAAAAAATATTCACGATAGGGGTGATTATCTTTTTCTTACACAACGTTTTTTATTTTTTCTACTAGATTTTCATTCATACTTTTATTGTATTTCACATTCACAAATAAACAACAACAGCTGATCAGCTGTCATGGTGCCAAGAACACTTGAAAAAATCGAAAGTTAGTTTAGAGACCCTATCTCTTCGGTCCAACTAAGTGGATGTAGAAAATAAGCATAAAACAAATTTGAGTGGTATTGTTATAAATTTTTTGGCTGCAGATATGTAAAAGTTCATATCGGATGCTATATTTATATGGGTACTAGGTCGAAAAATGGACCGATCCTGACCATATTTGGTAAAGTCACTTATATTTTGGAAAAATGTGTACAAGCCAAATTTGAGAAAAATCTGTGCAATATTTTTGTTTTTTGATAGATTTAAGTGAAAATCGGGAAGCAGCTTTATATCGGGGCTACGACAAAGAATTGCCATATGGGGTTTATTTTTGGACTACTGATAAATGAATATAATAAACACACACAAACCCAATTTGACTGAGGTATTTATATATGTTAATTTGGACCTTATGGCAATTTAAGTCGATTTCATAGAGGTCATTTGTATGGGGACTAGGTCTGAACATGGACCGAATTTAACTATTTCAATAGCGTTTATCATATGGCTGATAAAAGCTTATATACCAAATTTCATTAAAATATATTTATATTTGCGATCTGTAGTTTGATTATAAGGTCCATTTAGGACACACAGACGGACGGACGGACGCTAAATCGACTCAGAAACTGATTCTGATCCTCAGAAACTGATTCTGAGTTGATCGGCATAATAAAATATGGGTCTATGTTCTAGATCAAATATTTTTGGTAGTTACAAACAGCAGCACAAAGTCATAATACCCAAACCTCATAGTGGTATAGGGTATAAAAACTGTGTTATCTCAAAAATCAGCTATTTCAATGCGTCCAAAAATTCGGGTGAGATTTGACTTTACCGCCATTTCTGCGTGTTTAATTTTGGATTGTAAGTATAATAGACACACACACATCAAATTTTAACGAGATCTATGGCAATTTAAGCCAATCTTTCAGGTAACTATGAAGGTCTGAACAAATTTCATCAAAATATATTCAAATTTGCGACCTGTAGTTTGATTATAAGGTTTGCATGGACATGGGCAGAAGGGATAGATGGACAGACAGGATAGATGGACAGACAGACAAACAGACGGATGGCCGGACAGTCATCGCTAAATCGTCTTACATACACACAGAAAACAGATTCATTGTGGCTACCGAATTTATTACCAACCGAATTGCGATAATGCTAATAACCGATTTTCGGGTTCACGATGATTAAAATTCCATTACCTTAACAGTAAATATTTTATAATAATAGAAAATTTGCAGATGATATTAAATTTCTGTTGATACAATCGAAAATACGGTTGTTCCGCTTAAGACCAATTCGGTTGGCAAATATTTTTTCTGTGTGTAGGTCAAGTATTTTATGTACCTCCAAACATAAACACAAACACATATTACCTTGACCTTAAGGTGCTGTAGGGTATAAAAATTTGTTTTTAACCTCATATTCAAAAGATCTGCTAAAAATTTTCAAAATCTCTTGGGCAATAAAAATTTATAATGCGCGTCAACACTTGCAAAAAATAAAAAAAAAACGGTGGAACCAGCTAATGAACACCCGGATTGGAGTGGAAAATATGTATTTTGATTTGTGAAACAGTTTGTTATGTCTACCAAAAAAGTTGTGGTCTTACCTAACGGTTCTGAGATTACAGTAGAAACAAATACAATTGTACTCTCTTAATCAACATTGGTATGTATCCTGTTTGTAAACAAGGATAATGAGGAGATAGAGAGGGAGAGTGAGAGAGAAGGAGATGGAGATGGAGAGAAAAATTTTTGTTTTGTATTGAGTTTAAAACAACAAGTGTTTTTATATGAAATTGTGGATTGCCTTTTCACGTTTTGTGTTGTTGTTGGCGTTCACTCGTTCGTTTTGGAACATAACAGTAAAAATGTTGATTTAATATGATTTTTTAAAGCGCAGGTTTCACCTACATATGCATGTATGTTTGTATGCCTGTGTGTTTAAAATCATCATTATTTTTTCATACATATTAAGCGAATGAGAAAGCTTAAGGAACTTGTTTTTTTTTCTTGTTTTTTGATACAAAAGTCAAATATTGCAATGTTATTAGTATAATATCTACCAAGTTTTTACCTGGCTGGATTTCTTTCCCTGTGTGTATTAAACTTGCGTAAGTTGCTTGTTTCGTTTTACTCACGTTTTTGTTTTCCTTTTTTTTTATTGCGCGACATTTTGCTGACGTTGATGTTTGTTATGCTTTTTCATTATTGACTACGAATAATTGAGGTGTTTATTTTTTTGCGATTCTCTTTATTTTTATTTTACTTTAAAGCAAATAATTCGCGGGCATAACAACTAAAATACATTAGGTTAGGTTAGGATTTGTTTTGTAATTGTTATTGAACGTTTGTGGGGTTGTCGTTTTCGTTTATGTTTCTAAACACAGCAGGTGTGTTCCAAACATTTATATGTATTTGTGTTCTTAGGAATAAGAACGAAAAAAAAGCTATGGTGTGAAAATAAAAAGAAACACTTTCCCTCCCCCATACTATTAACGACGGAGAATCAATCTAAAGTTTAGAGATGACAAAATTAAAACTTTTCTTAAATAACTGCTGACCCGACAAACTCTGTTCCGGGATTTTGGATTTCATTAAGTTCAGTTTTTTATTAGGAAATATAAATAAAAAAAATTAAATATTTTAATGATTCTTTATTGTTGAACGCAGATGTAAGACGGCTTTGTCGGGAAAGATTAGATCGTCTTGGTCGCGGCATTGTTAAATCATTGCTTTTTGTTATTCAACGTCAGATGCGAAAATCTTAAAAAGTGAAAATAAACATTGTTGCCACATAAACTAAACTAAACTTAAAACTGAAATTACTTCAAATTATTAATTTATACACGTTCACTATTTCCGACATTACGTTCATTTATTTCCAAATGCCACGGCTTAATTTTAAAAGGAAAATCTTAAAAAGTAAAAAAAATCATTGTAGCCACATAAATTAAAGACGTTTTATGTCACGTCAGACGGGAACGCGCTCGAACGGGATAATAAAAATGTCCGTCTCCTGGTTCTAAGCTACCTCCCACAAATTTTCAGCCAAATCGGTTAAGCCGTTCTTGAGTTGTAAATAGTGTAACTAACACGACTTTCTTTTATATATACATATATATATGTATATTAGAGTTCGTTTGGCGACTAGGTCACCTGATTTGTTTTTCGGGTATCAACATTTTTTTTTAAGGTTTTTGGGTAAATAAAAATAATGGCGGTCTTTTTTTTTGAAAATTTTCACTCCTTGGGGTGGTTCAACCCGGGAATTTGGATTTCATTAAGTTCAGTTTTTTATTAGGAAATATAAATAAAAAAAAATTAAATATTTTAATGATTCTTTATTGTTGAACGCAGATGTAAGACGGCTTTGTCGGGAAAGATTAGATCGTCTTGGTCGCGGCATTGTTAAATCATTGCTTTTTGTTATTCAACGTCAGATGCGAAAATCTTAAAAAGTGAAAATAAACATTGTTGCCACATAAACTAAACTAAACTTAAAACTGAAATTACTTCAAATTATTAATTTATACACGTTCACTATTTCCGACATTACGTTCATTTATTTCCAAATGCCACGGCTTAATTTTAAAAGGAAAATCTTAAAAAGTAAAAAAAATCATTGTAGCCACATAAATTAAAGACGTTTTATGTCACGTCAGACGGGAACGCGCTCGAACGGGATAATAAAAATGTCCGTCTCCTGGTTCTAAGCTACCTCCCACAAATTTTCAGCCAAATCGGTTAAGCCGTTCTTGAGTTGTAAATAGTGTAACTAACACGACTTTCTTTTATATATACATATATATATGTATATTAGAGTTCGTTTGGCGACTAGGTCACCTGATTTGTTTTTCGGGTATCAACATTTTTTTTTAAGGTTTTTGGGTAAATAAAAATAATGGCGGTCTTTTTTTTTGAAAATTTTCACTCCTTGGGGTGGTTCAACCCACCTAAAAACGCGGATTTTGGGCTCATTTTTCTGCAGTGCAAAAACGGTTAAATATATTGCAAATTTGATTTCACCAGTCGATTCTGTAGCAAAAATTAATACAATGTATGTTTTTTGAACCCCTAAAAAGTTCCAAAAACACACAACAGAGGGCGCAAATCTCATTAAAAAAAAAAATTATATTTTTTATTTTTTTAAACATGCACGATGAAAAGGCATTTTAAGCTTAGTGAAACGGTACCAACATTTTATTTTTATCAGAACCCGTAAAAAAGTTATATGGCTTTAAACATTTTTTGTTAAGGCTAAATAATAACTTGTTAGAAAAAAGTTAAAACTGTTGAAAAAAATTTTGCAAAGAGTTTCCTGTCATTTAAAATTTTTAAAAAGTAAAATCTTAAACATTTGTTTGCAATTGATAATAATTTATAAATATGTCGGATCTGTTACATTTAGCAAATAAAAAAGTTAGGCGAATACCAGGTAAATACAGAGTTTGTTGTAATAATCTGAAATAACTCATAAAATTCTTTTTAGATGTTCAATCGTGTACTCATTTAGACGTCTTACGCCGTTTTCTCGCGATTCATGAACTTAATAACAAAAAAGATGTGTTTGTATCAGCATCATCTCTAGTATCGGAAATCTAAATCGACGTAGAGCAATTGTTACTGTTTCCAAAGCAACGCTATTACTTTCGTAACAAGATAACCAAACTTTACGGAAATTTTTGCAATGCCAAACGAAATTTTAAAAGAGGGAGTTCGGGTCCAATGAAACACGTAAAAGAATTCTACAAAAAAATCTCTATTCCATTTCCGTTGACAAAAGAATTTAAGCGAGCGTCGAGAAAACAAGTAGTTGAAGCATCTATTACTAACACATTAGAAGAGGAAGAAATACAAGTAGACATTGACAACAAAAATCAAGACCCAGATTGGATAGTAGCTGAAGCAAAATCCAAATTAGTAAGTTTCTTTTTATAGATCCAAAGACTTGCCGACTGTTGGACAGCCTTGGAATTTCTTCCAATTCGATGTCACTTCTTTTCAAAGAATTGAGACGTCTCAACAACATAGAAGGAAATACATCTTCTTCATATTTGTTAAAACGACGGTCTAGCGAACGTGAGCAATCAATGAAACGGCTCCAGGAATTTGAATTTCCCGACTACTTAATATTGCATTGGGACGGTAAACGTATGCAGAATAATAGCCGCGATATGGTAGAAGGATTAGTCATTAGTGTTTCCGCAACAAATGGGTTACAAAAACTAAACATCGTAATTTTATTGACGATGGCTCAGCAAGATCTATTTCAAATGAATTAAAAAAGCAATGTGATACATTAAACATCACAAACAAGATTGTTGGTCTATCTTACGATACAACAGCTGCAAATTCAGGCGTGAAAGGAGGTGCATCAGTGTTATTCGAAAAAACAACAAAAAACAGTTGAATAGTCGACCTTGTCGACTTCATCAAAAAGAATTTTGCGTGGCAAATCCATTTAAAGAAGTGGTAATGAAAACGGTTGGTGCTGGAATTCCAATTTTTAGTCAATTTAGAAAGTGGTTTATACATAATCGTGGTTTAAAAATTACACCGGCATATAATTCAAAAGCAGCTAAAAGGATTCTGGACCAAAATCGGCAATCGTTGGTGGATTTTTATGTTAAACAAACCCAGATTAATCACAGAAGGGCGGATCACAGAGAAGTGGCCGAACTTGCACTTGTTCATTTAAATGCGAATCCTGGCTATAATTTAAAAGCCTGCGGAGCAGATCACCACGTCCGATGGCTCTCAAAAGTAATATATATTTTCAAAATAATGTTGTACAAAAATCATTTTTACATTTCGGAAATGTTGTTGGAGCAATTCGAAGCTATGCTTCTCTATTTTATAACCGTATACCTAAAGTATTGGTTCACGTGCGAATCAACAATTTATGCTACAAAAAATGACTTAGACTTTTTGTCCGAACTTGAGAAATTTTCGCAGATGGAAGGAAAATATTGTTCTTTAATTGCAAACAGTGCTAAAGCCACTCAGCTACGGCATTTGGAATACCTAAGCGAAGATAACGCAGTATTTTCAATTTTTGACCAACGAATTTCATTAGAGGAAAAGGAAAAACTACGAAAAAAATTGTTATCAAGTAAAATCAAAGATCAAACTCAAAAGTTGTTAGAAATTGATCCAAATTGTTATTTACACGATTTCAAAGACTATGATGCCGACACTGTTACATATTGTACACCGGATGAAGAAGCTGAAGATTTTGTTAACTTGATCCATTCAACCGATAAAATACTTTATGAAAAAGATTTCGTTGATGTCGATGAAAATGAAATGTATTAAACAAAACTATCGATGTAACTAGCAAATTACCAAATTATGATTCTTTTTGTTCTAAATCGCCTTTTGATTATGTCACTCTTCAGAGCATAAAAAGTTTAGTTAATTTTGTTATAAATATTTCTCTTATGGGTCATAAATCCATTAATTGGCCAACTAACAAAAGCTATGTAAATGCAATCAAAATCGCCAATAACATTAAATCTACAAGCATTTATACGGAACAACTAGTTGGCCGAATTTCAAGACTAAACGATTCGTGTTTGCTGAAAAATAAAGATGGTTTAAATCGTTCAGCTATAGCCGCAGTAGATAACACTGAAATTGTTTAAAATTACTTTAAATAAATCATTTGAAACAATAAAAAAATTTGTAAACTTTTTTATCAATTATTTTTTTTTTGTTATAAAATAATTTTGAAGTCTCATAACTTTTTAACGGGTTGTGATAAAAATAAAATGTTGGTACCGTTTCGCTAAGCTTAAAATGCCTTTTCATCGTGCATGTTTAAAAAAACATAATTTTTTTTTTTAATGAGATTTGCGCCCTCTGTTGTGGGTTCTTGGAACTTTTTAAGGGTTCAAAAAACATACATTATATTAATTTTTGCTGCAGAATCGACTGGTGAAATCAGATTTGCAATATATTTAACCGTTTTTGCTCTGCAGAAAAACGAGCTCAAAATCCGCGATTTTAGGTGGGTTGAACCACCCCAAGGAGTGAAAATTTTCAAAAAAAAAAGACCGCCATTATTTTTATTTACCCAAAAACCTTAAAAAAAATGTTGATATCCGCAAACCAAATTTTTAAAATTTACTCTAATGTATATAGATCTCTAATTATGAGATAAAGAATATTAGGAAAAAAATGCTTAGATCATCTTATTGTGCCACACTGATTTGATTTCGAAAGTTGAATTAGCGGATTGAAGATAAAATAATAATATAATTATAAAATATCTTCGAGCTTGTTTTAAGTACCAAAACAGCAGCATCGCATGGTCCGATGGTGCTGTTGTGATACCTGAGTTTCAATTCATTACGAATTATGATCTAAAAACAAGAGTGTTAAATTATAGCCAATACTTTTAATACAGTTACCGATAATTAACCTTTAAATGAAAGCCATCGTTAATTTTTTTTCTGTTTTGACCAATATTTATCCTAATTTCTTATTTCTCTTTTTTATAGTATATGAAGAATTGCATTATTTTTCTGTTATTAGAGTAGGCTTTCCATTACGGGGTATTGTGTAAACGAGAAAAGAATTCGACCAAATCCTACTACAATTAAAAAACAGATATTCGTTTATCGTAATCTTAAGTTCGTTGAGCCATTAATAGATTCATAATTAGCAGAATTTTTGATTTAATTTAAACTAGCAAATTCCAGCACTTGAAATTCGAGTGCAATTTCTAGGCAACTTTATTTATCAACTTAGACAATTCACAAACCAACACTTTTTTGGTTTATTGCTATTGTGAATGAAGATAACAAACTCATTAACAACAAGTAAGAAAATTATAGTCGGTCTAGAGCGACTATACGATACCCTATACCATGCGTTTAGAGACCCTATCTCTCAGGCCCAACTAACTGGATATAGTAAATAAGCATAAACCAAATTCGAGTGGGATTTTTATTAATTTTTTCGGCTGCAGATATGAAAAACTTCATATCGGATTCTATATCTATGTGGGGACTAGGCCCTTAAATGGACCGATCCTGACCATGTTTGGTAAATTCTCTTGTATTTTGCAAAAATATATACAACCAAAATTTGAGAAGAATCAGTGCAATATTTTTGGTTTTTGATAGATTTAAGTGAAGATCGGGAAGCAGCTCTATATGGGGCCAATGACTAAGAGTTGTCCAATAGGGATCATTTTTGGACTACTGATTAATGGATGTAATATATACATACAAACCCAATTTGACTAAGATTTGTATGATAATTTGGATCTTATGACAATATATGTTGATTTCATAGGGGTCATTTGTATGGGGGCAAGGTCTGAACATGGACCGATTCTCACCAATTTCAATAGCGTTCATCCCATCGCCGATATAAGATCAAATACCAAATTTCATCAAAATATATTCATATTTGCGACCTGCAGTTTGATTACAAGCTTTACATGGACACACAGACGGACGGACGGACGGACATCGTTAAATCGAACCAGATGGTGATTCTGATTCGATCGGTATAATTAAAGATGGGTGTAGGTCAAATATTTTTGGTTGTTACAAACAGCAGCACAAAGTCATTATACCCAAACCACATAGTGGTATAGGGTATAAATATATTAAAAATTTAATACACACACATAGCATATGTATAATTTTATATATGTGGTAGTAGCAACTTTAAATGCAATTTACTCAAAATAAAGGACAAAATTTAAAAATCTGTAAATCTGCAAAACATGTAAAAAGAAATACCTTTCAAATAATATACGTTTGGTCAAAATCGGGATAAAATGGTAGAACAAAACATCGGTCACGAGAAATCGCCTAGCCTATGAATATTGTAGATACATTAATTAAAATGCATACAAAATAGAAATGGATAATATCCAAATAAATAGTGGGAATCACAAATTTATATCGAGAAATCAAAGAGATTCAAAGAAATTTTGATAAAAATTTACATACCAAAATAAAGAGTACTATTGAGAAACGGTAATTGATACAGAAATAGGAAAAATTTATATTGATTTAAGAAAACTTTATATTCGGTAAAGAAATTAAAAATATGTATTGAAAATTTTAAGTTTAAGTCGATAACATTTGCCAAGAACTTAGATTTAAAAAGTGCCTATTTATAAAAAGAAATTTATCACTATTTACAATACACTTCGTAGGATCCATAACAGAAAAATTCCGTCCTACTACAAGCAAATCTTATATTTATTGCTGATGATTCAACTATTCAACATATGCGTATCCCAAAAATAGCATATATATATCTTCTTTGGATGGTTTTAATATGATGTTAGATCACTTAATATGCTCATGATCCTTATTTTCTTAAGCGGATGATCATGATCGTACAGTCGGCCTAGGTCAACCTATTTATTTACCATTACATAAGTGCATGTACCATTATCATTATCAAGTATTAAATTGGGTTTTGGATAACATACCATACTTGAAATGACAATTTGGAGCGCACTGATGATCAGGATTACGCTGAACCTTATAAAAGAGGTTACCATCACACCACTGTAATAGAACTACACGATGCAACCAAAATAAAGACAAAAAAGTCATAGATTCCGATATAACGGACGACTAAACAATTGTAATACAAATATTATTACAATCTCATGGGAAAAATCGTATAAACCTGTCCTAGGATCTAGCACTTTTACATGGCGGTATCATAACCTGGATAAGTTGAGGCAAATCCAGGATTAGTTCTATGTCAGGTAGCAAGCAGTTAATCTACCCAGTGTATGACAACGCCAAGTAAATGTTACAGAACTTAGGACCAGTTCGAATTGCTTTTCCCATGGAGAATGATTATTTTAATAAGTGATTTTGCTTAAATAGACCATTAACTTGATACCAAGGAAATCATTGAACCTAGGGTTGTGATTTCTTTTATTTAATTGAAATTTTGATAAAAGCTTTAAAAAAATATGACTTTTTTGGTTCTTCTTACTACTTATGAACTTATGCACCTTTTCCGGAAACCCTTCCGTTAGGAATTTTATAGTGGTTTATGTCACTTTTTATTGGAACAGGTGGTCCATTTCTAGTTAAAACTTTCACATTTTTGGAACACTTGTTTTGTATTCTTCAACTCCCTTTCAACAAGAGTTCAATATATATCTCCACTGGTCTAAACTCAGCCCTTAATACAAATTTCGATATTTATTGAGCCCGTTGTAAGAAATGGCTTGCTTCTTTAGCCGCAACTGCATATTGCATGCCATACCAGGAAATTTTGTCTGCTTCTGGGTCCTATACTTTCCTCGAGCATTAGACCCCTACCATTTTGTGGTAGGACTATGTTTTTATGAAACATGATTTCAATATCCGTGATCTGTTTTAGGCCTCTGTATTATTTGCGACATTGCTGCCTGGATCCTTTTGGACTTTGTATGGTGTCAAACATGCGTTGGTTTAAACTCTTCGCACCATGTAGTCCGCGCACTGACCTAACCGGGCTGCTTTTCTACTAGTTGTGTTGGTAGCTCTTTTCAACATAAATTATTGCCCGTTTAATTACCCCACGCTTAATTACCTTTAACGCTTATTTACCTCGAATTCTAAATCCCTGTTTTTTTTTTTTTTTTGAAAACTTTTTCTAACAAAATTCCATGGTTAATTAACTTTCTGTCTTACTCATTTGAATTCGTATCTAAAGGAAGATAGAGTGCATGGGAGCGAAAGTATTTTTTTTTTCAAATTGATACACATAAATTGTTTTCATTATAACTAGCAGATTCCAGCCCTAAATTCGAGCGCAAATTCTAGGAAATTTTATTTTTTCATTAAATAAAGACCCTAAAAATCTGCTAATCAATTATAGCCAATTCACAAATCAACACAAAAACAAACTCATTTTTATTACGAACGCATTAACAAATTTAATAAACACACACAAAGCATTGTATAATTTTATGTATGTGTTAGTAGCAACTTTAAATGCAATTTGCTCAAAATAAAGGAAAAACTTTAAAAATCTATAAATCTGCAAATCGGCTAAAAAGAATGACCTTTCAAATAATATACGCTTGGCCAAAATCGGGATATAACATTACAACAAAAGATCAGTCACAGGAAATCGCCTAGCCTATTAATATTATAGATTACATCAAGGCGACCCACAGTGTGTCTTTTTACAGGTTTAGCGTGCCAAAATTTAAAAATAGCAAGTAAGAAAATTATAGTCGGTCTAGACCGACTATACGATACCCTATACCATGCGTTTAGAAACTCTATCCCTTAGGCCCAACTAACTGGACATAGAAAATAAGCAAAAACCAAATTTGAGTGGGATTTTTATTAATTTTTTTTTGGCTGCAGATATGAAAAAGTTCATATCGGATGATATATCTATATGGGGACTAGGTCCAAAAATGGACCGATCCTGATCATGTTTGGTAAAGTCTCTTTTATTTTGCAAAAATATATACAAACAAAATTTGAGAAGAATCAGTGCAATATTTTTGTTTTTAATAGATTTAAGTGAAGATCGGGAAGCAGCTCTATATGGGGCCTATGACTAAGAGTTGTTCAATAGGTATAATTTTTATAATACTGATTAATAGATGTAATATATACATACAAACCCAATTTGACTAAGATGTGTATGATAATTTGTATCTTATGGCAATATATGTTGATTTCATAGGAGTCATTTGTATCGGGGCTAGGTCTGAACATGGACCGATTCTCACCAATTTCAACAGCGTTCATCAAATACCAAATTTCACCAAAATATATTCATATTTGAGACCTGCAGTTTGATTACAAGCTTTACATGGACACACAGACGGACGGACGGACGGACATCGTTAAATCGAATCAGATAGTGATTCTGATTCGATCGATATAATTAAAGATGGGTGTAGGTCAAATATTTTTGGTTGTTACAAACAGCAGCACAAAGTCATTATACCCAAACCACATAGTGGTATAGGGTATAACAACAACTTTAACAACCGTTATCAAACATGCATTCTTGCAGCAAGTGTAATAACACGTGAAATATTCGCTTTATTTTTGTGAGTTTTAAAACAGTGCCACTTTTTTTTGGAATAAGATATTAAAGATTTGTCTTCAACCTTTGAAAACGTTAATAATTCGTAATATAACTTGTAAGTTTTTATACTGTATGCTCTATCTCTAACTTCGTTTTTCATTAAAAAATAGCTCATAAAATTGTGTAATAAAAAAATATTTTTTTTTATTGGATAAAAGTTAACTTGTTAAATGGTATGTGATGTAATGGTTGTTACTAACATACAAAGTAGATGTCCCTGTACCAGAATCTGAGGTAAAAATTTGCCCATAGTTGCCTCATTTTTATTTTTCGAATTTTAAAAATGGCTGTTCCGAATAAAGACGGACGGATGGCTGTTCCGAGGATTGTGTTATTTGAGGAGTGGCTGAAAAGCAAGAAAGAGGACAGACAATGTACATTGCTTTATTTTGAGTAAAATTAGAAAGGATGTAGACTATACAAAGTTAAAACTGAGAGTGTAAAATTTATGTTGTCAAATAAATTCAAGATGGGTACAGTCGCATCGAACAAAGGCCCGTGTTTTACAATACCACTCCAGTTGGTTGTCACAACCTCAGCACTTTTCAGAATGCGTTCTTGATGTTGGGCCGTCTACTCTTCGCAAAATCAGTAAAAACAAAGGAAGGCCAAAATTAGAGTTTTCTGAAAGTTTATTGCGCTCAAAAAAAAAAAAACGAAAAGCTAAGGAGTTGAGGGATGACACCAATACTGAGCAGTTGGTAATGGCGGCAGAAATGGAGCTAAGATCATCGGGAAAAATAAATTCAGCGCAAATACTCGAATTGTCTACAACCTCTCGATCAAAGGGCACGACACTAAAGAAGTCTCAAATATTTAAAGAAACAGCAAAAAGTTTGCTGCCAGATCATGCGCTAGCGATGATAGTTGATACAAATCTATCAACACACCAATATAATTTGCTAAGGCAGCATTCATCCGAAATAGCTCCAAAATTGTACCCTTCGTACAACTGTGTAAAAAAAACAAAACTTCAGTGCTACCCAGAAAATGTTAAAGTAACGGAAACATATGCAGAAATTGAATTGCAATCACTGATTGACCACAGCATAAAAAGATTGTGTGCCGCGCAGGATGAAGTAATGCTTTCTATTCCCGAAGTCAAGGAACTCAACTTTCTTATTAAATGGGGATGTGATGGCGCTGAACAAAGCAATTATAAACCAACATTTTGTGAAGAATATCAATTAGATTCTTCTATGTTTTTTATTTTAATTATAATTTGGAACAATCCTGCCCCATCTTCGACCAGATACTGTCGACCCATAAAATTTATGTTTGCAAAAGAAACACGAGACCTTATCGTGAGTAAAGTTTAAAAAAATCCAAAACCAAATTTCCATGCTACAGCCTACACAAATAAATATGGATAAGCTGAACTTTGCAGTTAACAGTAAACTTGTCCTGTGCATGATTGACGGCAAAGTTTGCAATGCTCTATCATCGTATACATCATCTCATATGTGGCGCTTCACCAAAATCTATGGACAGTGAAAGTGCTTTAGCAAAATACGATATTGATGAAATTATGCTTACTTTTGGCATTTCCCTTTGCATTCGTGGATACGATGTATGGAGTGCATGTTGCACATCGCTTATCGAATAAATATTAAAATCTGGTCTGTAAGGAGAGAACAAAATAAAGAGGAAGTTAAAATGAGAAGGGAGTACATCCAAAACAGACTTAAGGCAGAAGTTGGCCTGTTAATTGATATGCCAAAGCAAAAAACAGGCAACTCAAGCGATGGCAATACAGCCAGAAGATTTTTTGAAGATCCAGAGTAAACTTCAAGCTTTTCTGGCATAAATGCAGACTTGTTAAAAAAGTTCCATACCATTCTTTCTTGCATAAGTTGTGGATATTCAGTAAACATAAATGTCTTTGAAATCTTTATAGCAGAGACCAGAGAACTTTATTTGGCAGAATATCCGTGGTACTTCATGCCCGTAACTGTGCATAATATTCTTTTCCATGGAAAGGATATAATCGAATCTTGTAAGCTCAAGAGTCCAGAAGTAAAGATACAAGAAATTATCGTGAGTGTTTTGCAAGAAAAACTTCAAGAATTGCAACAAACATTGATTTATTGAACAGATTGCTTATATCGTCAGATCCATACTATGCAGCCTACGCAAAATGCCATTGACAAAGAAGAGAGCGTTAAATCCAGAAGTAGTTGCGTTATTGGCCGAACCAGAAATTGTAGGAGACATTAACTCAGAATAATTTTTTGGACATTAATTACTAAGCCATAATAAATATAAATAACAAATATATACTCAATAAACCTAACTGTAAGCTTTTATGTTGCAAGGGTGGATGTATGAGATAGAGGGCGGACCACGCCCATTTTGTTTTTCAATATCATATCTGCCTATAGACTATGTGTGTAAAATTTTAATGCTATATCTCTCGTATGGAAAGTCACACTGTGCGACCTCGTGGTGATATGGTCAAATTTTGGTTATACCCCTTGTGAACATGTGTTTGGCGATTTCACTTCAATATTTTTGCTTGATGATTATTTTTGGTGTTCGTTAATAAACTTTCAAAATATGTACATATTTACAACATATATACATACATACATAAATACATACATATGTATGTACATACATATGTATATACTTCAAGTAATTTATACAAGAATTCAAAACTACATTCTAAGCTAAATTTTAATTTTAGCACTGTAGCGCACTACTGAATATTTGTTGTGTCCGTAACATATTACGATATTTATAAAATTCTATTAAAGCTCTTTTATAAAACGATCATTTCTTACTGTTTCAACATTTGGCGATGTTTAATCGAAGCATGTGAGTTGCTAAAAACAACAAACATTTTTTTTTCATCATCCTCTTTATTCTTGTCTTCTTTACTGTATTTATCATAATAAATATTTGTATGTTATTGTTGTTATTTTTTTTTTTAATCATCACTTAACATCGGTAGTCAACAATGCTGTGTCATATGTTTGTGTGTGTTTGGGTGTGTGTGTGTGTGTGTGGGGATGTGAATGAGCACACAAAAAATGAACTTGAAAAACCACGTGTTTTTGTTAGTTCGTTGTTGTCAAAACGTTGTTAAATGAATTGTGGACGATGAATGTTTTGCGTAGTTTTCTTGTGTTTTGCTGCTTGTTTTCTACTCATTTCTCTGTTGAACTTATTTGGCGCTTTTTTTTTATGCTGATCTAAAACAATATTAATGTTTATTTGGACAATTTATTTTTTGCGTTCAACTTTTTTGAAGTATTTTAAATATTTTCTCATTTTTTTTACGGGGAAGTTTCTATTTGAATTTGATTTCTTTTTTTATTCTACATATTATGCTATTTTATCAATTAGCATGTTTTTATTCTGAAAATGCTAAAAACACTAACGGAAGTATTTTTTTTTTTAGATTTTCGGGTTTATATTGTTGTTGTTCTCATTGTAACACACACGCCGTTGCCGTAAAACAATTAACTGCGCAATTGTAGCGCGTGTTTAATCAATGTCATTGATATGTAACGACGTCATTAGTTTATTGAACGACATCTTTGAATTGTTCGACAAAAAAATGTGGTTCTTTGAATTAAAAAGGTGACTGTTATATCATATTAAAATGCAATAATCTTATATATTAAAAGAATATGAATAAACTTTGCATTCAAGATTTTTCAATATTTTTCTTCTCTCAAACCTCTATAACTAGAGTTCTAATTAACGTAGGCTGTTGACATAGGTCTAAGAACACTCAGTGGATCAAGCTCCTTCTTTTGAGCTATTAACTGCTTAAATTCGTTGGGTTTGAGGAAAGTTATGCGTGGAGAATCAACTTTACTTTTACTGTACGTTAACTTATCTTGGCATATTTTGGCATTACTGTACGCTAACTTCTCTTGGCAAATTCGTTGGGTTTGAGGAAAGTTATGCGTGGACAATCAACTTTACTTTTACTGTACGTTAACTTCTCTTGGCATATTTTGGCATTACTGTACGTTATCTTCTCTTGGCAAATTTTGGTATTATATTATAAAAATTAATATAATATAATGCTGCGGAGCAGCAGGGGTCCTCTAGTTAGTTTATAATTTAATTTATACACTTTAATTGTGTATTTGGTTTGGGTTTCAGCAATGAATCTACAGCAATCCCTGGCAAAGTTTAAACAAAAATTAAACAAAAAAAAAAAAAACAATATTTAATTGAACAAAAAAATTATTGTTTTCTTGAAGTTGATCTTAAATCGACATCAGCTTCATCGTACTATGCTGGGTATTACTGTTACTCGTACATACATTTGGAAATCGACAGTCATATATAAATATAAGTATGTACCTACATATGTATACATACATACATGTATGTAAATTATTAACATGATTTCATTAAGAGTAAGTTTCAAACATCGATTTTTCTTTATATAGAAATTATTAATCTTTTTCGAAATAGAATGATTTAATTCAAGAAGTTTTGCTCTTTCCTCAAAGTTTTTGTTCAACAAATTGCTTATAAAATTATATCCATCCAGGTCAAAAGCTTTGCATTTTTCGTAAGAATTTGAAACTAAAAACAATTGTTAATTGGACGTAAGAAAACACGAAATTCAATGTGTAATAATTTATTACTAGCAGATTCCAGCGCTCGAAATTCGAGTGCAATTTCTAGGTAGCTTTATTTTTCAACTTAGCCAATTCATTAACCAACACTTTTTTGGTTTATTACTATTGTGAATGAAGATAACAAACTCATTAACAAACTTATTACCAAATTCAATAAACACACACATAGCATATACATATATAATTTTTTTATGTGTTAGTAGCAGCTTTAAATGCAATTTACCCAAAATAAAGGGAAAAATTTAAAAATCTGTAACTCTGCAAAATGGCTAACAAGCAATACCTTTCAAATAATATACGTTTGGTAAAAATTTGGGATAAAACTGTAGAACAAAACATCGGTCACAAGAAATCGCCTAGCCTATTAGTATTATAGATTATTTACAGTTTCGTGCAACTTAATAGACACTGATTCGTTCTAGTTTAGTTTATTTCACTCCATATCCTAGAAAATAAATTTTAATTGTATCCAAATAAATTAATATTGAGAAAGTTATGATCATTATTTTCAAATATGATTTATATCAGTCGTGCACCTAATTAAGAACGCATAACTTTTATAAAAAAAACACAAATATTTTTTAAATATTTGGGAGACCTTTGTTATCGAGGCACTAAAGTCACAAAATTTTCACATATGCTGTTTGGAATGGCTTTCAATTCACCAACTTCCCGACTGGCCTGAGCTCTGAAACCTTCAGTATTTTCCTAAACTGGATGACAATACATTATATTATGATTTTTTTTCACGACTTGATCATTATATCTCGCGATTAACCTGAAAGCGGAATTTTGTAATTGAATTTTCAGCCACATTCTGACTATCTATAACTCTGAAATTTTAACATTTACTTAATGTGGGCTTATTATATTATCAACTTCAACGTGATTTGATTATTTTTTCTCGTGGTTATCCTAAAATCGTATCAGATGTTCAAATAAGTCTTCACCATTTTTTAAATTTAAAATTGAAAGAATTCGACCTTATGTTCTATTCGTAGTATTGACCATCGCATGACACTACTTTTCCCACTTTTCTGGCAACATGCGGATACCGCGTCGGAAGAATGATTCATCTTTTGAGGTTAACCATGAATCTTCTTGCTAACATTTCAAGGTTATGTAGTGTACAGATGTCCAACCTGCCAACAATAACGTTTTACCCCTGAAAATTTTATTCCTTTTTATATCTGCAATAAATGAGCGATATATTAGTTGTATATAGGCCTCGATAAAAAACGTAAACTGAATTAAGGTTTATGGAAAACTTGCCTGCAATTTGCACACGGAAGATCTCAAAGCTATTTGCTTTCCTCGATAATTAGTATATGCCTGCCCTTTAACCTTAGAATTTTTTATAACATTTCTTTTATACTTTGAGGGATTACACGTTTTCTTCTTTTTCGGCTCACCATCACTCTCAGTTTCAGTTGAAGACATTTTTTCAAGTAAAAATTACTTTTCGCACAAAATAGTTGAGTAAAAGCCAAGTGAAGTTAACGAATCTACCAATATGACATTAATGACGATTGTTGTCAAATTGGAAGATTGGAATATTGTTGAACCTATCAGAACAAAGCAAAATTTGCTTTAAATTTGGTTTAAAAAAAATCGATTTAAATTAAATTTAAAACGTCAAACTCAATCATAAACTGCTCCCGCCATTTAGTAGTGCATGCAAAAACCTCTCAAGTCACTGACTAATGTTGTTTATGCAATGAACGTCTTTGACACAGTATTATTAGAAGAGGAAGGAATGTATCGACTTACATGGTTTTTACCCAGAATACGCATCTCCTTTGGGAACCATTTTCAGCAAAAAAGAGCATGTTGGAAAAAAATGTAACTTAAGAGGTTTTTGAAACGACCGATTCAATTTTAAATGTCATTAAAAGAAAAGATATTGTTGTATATCTGACATAAATAAGATAAAAGATGACAACACTTTAATTTTGACTCATAAAAACCGAAAAAAAGGTTTTTTTTTAAATGAAATATTATAAAACTGAAACCAAAAATCGTTTAAAAGAAAACAAATAAATCAAATTTTATTTTTATGAAATCAAAAATAACTTTCATAACTAGCATTTAAATAAAAATAAATTAATTAATAAATAAATTAATTTTATTCGAAGTATCTATAAGATACTTATATTTATATTATATAAGATATAATATATTTTATATTATTTGTGCGGAATGTTTTTTAAAATTTTTAAATAAAAAAAAAGTATCTGAAATATTTCGAAGCATTTTTAAAAATTGAGATCTAATCGACCAAAGTTAAAACCCCAATAATTGACAACTCTAGAAAAGCAGAAAACTATAGAGAGTCGATTATTATAATTTAACACAAACTCAATAAAGTCAGACCACAGACTCGTGTAGGGTACAAATTTAAAAATATTCTCTGGAATTAGAGAAACAGTATGAAATATGTAATTATTTCCAATATATGGTGTGGTAACAAAATAAAAAAAAAACTGACAATGTTTATCATAATTGGTATTAGATGAAGTAATGATACCAGTATTTTTCGTTTAGTTTAGATTTTTTGCCATTGGCCTTCAAAAAATCTTAAACTGTTTATGGAAAGATCCAAAATCGATCAAACATAAAAATGTTAAACGCAAAGTGTTGAATAAAAAAACGGCGACAATAAGTGAGAAATGTTGTCTCTGTTTTTGAGAATAAACAAACTTGATTTAAATATTTATTAGTGTTAAATAAGCGTTTTATTGATATTTACTTTAACTATTTTGCTTGATTTTTTTATTTCAATTATCAGTGTATCAGTATTTTTTCCAAAAAAAAGTTTATAATTTGAGAATTCGCAAGAAGGGACGCTGACCACTATAGCCATATAATTTTTGTTGTATTTAAAAGAGAAACTCTGCTGGTGTGAATGCTTAAAAAATTATCGTTGATTGACGGAATATTTCTTTCCAAATATACATTTTGTTCTGTGCCAATCAAAGTAACTTTATTTCTGTTAATTCTAACATCTTCGAGATAATTATACTACGGTAAAAGTAGAAAATTACATTTAAATGACAGATCAGCAATCATCCGCCTTTTAATGTCGCTTAACAAATACGCCGTGAAAAGTATTTCTTTGAAGCAGTTTTACTTTGGATAAAGGTTAAATAAGTAGCATTTAATTAAATATTAATATTTTACAAAACTCATATTCTCCTTGAAAAGGTATAAAAATTCACCTAAGATAGAAACACCACGAAGGAAACCTTCAGCAAAATTATGGAAAGTTTATTCGTTGCATCTTTATCATGCCGTTCCATAATAATTAGAAAAAAAAAACTGGACCCTATTAAATATACAATATATTCTTGATTTATAAACAAGCGGAGTTGCAACCGTCTCACAGTGCTTTGTCCAATTATGATGAGATATATCTTATTCGACAGATATGAATGTATCCCAATAAAAATTAATAGAATTATTTTTGTTAGACTCACTTTGTCCTCACCAGAGGTAGCTAAAGTCAGAGAATTTTAAGCAAAAATGACGGATCAAAAAAATGATTTTTTTTGCTGTTTGAAGGAAATAATTGTCAAAAATTGATTTTTTAAAAAACTGCTTTGAAGTTTTGCTTTTTGATTGTTGTGGTATATTTGTAATTAAATAAAAATAAGTTCTTAAAATATATTTTTGAAATATTTTTTTATTTAGCTTCAAAAAAGCCATTTATTTTTGGTAGAAATTCAAAAATTACATAAGTTAGATGGAGTATAAAAAAATACATATATGTAAGTGAAAATAATATTAGTGCCTATTTTTTGCCACAAACTTAAAAAAATGGGTTTTAAAAATGTCTAAATTGATGATTTTACTTGAATTTAATCAATTTAAAAGAGTTTAATATTCAAATAGAGATTATTGAATAACCCTAAATTTATAAGAAATAGTGAAAAATAAAATAAGATGATATTTGTGTAATATACTAAGCCTTTACAAGAGGGTGCAATCCACCATTCAATAATTTAACAAATTCATTTGATATTGCAAACGAATTGGGTGAGTTTTGGTCGTCGAACTCATCTGATCTAGAATTTCCGGCTAAGTTTATAGAAAACAAAGCTACCTTTAGGGAACGGTTAGTAAATATTAATCCAGGAAAGAAGGCGAAACTTATAGAACAGGATATAAATAACATTGAACTATTATCAACTCTTAACCAGCTAAAGGGTAAATCCCCGGGTTTGGATAAAATTACATACGATATGATTAGAAATTCTCCCAACAGCATTAAAAATAGAATTTTGAAATTTTTTAACAATATTTTGAATACTCGTATACCCCAACAGTATAAAACGAGTGTCATAACGCCAATATTAAAACAAAATGGAGATCGAACTAAGACTAAGTCTTATAGGCCTATCTCACTGAATTCCTGCATAGGTAAAGTACTTGACAGAATAATTGCTAATAGACTTTGGTGGTTTATTAATTCCAGTAAGCTCCTTAACAATAATCAAATGGGATTCAAAAAGGGTAAATCGACAGCCGATTCGCTACTTTATGTTGAGCACTTGGCAGCTAGTAGTTTGGCTTCCAAGGGTCATCTGACAATAATATCCCTAGATTTCGAAAAAGCATATGACAAGATTGGCATTCATACGGTGATCGATCAGCTTATTGAATGGAAAGTTGGACCAAAGATAATAAACTATATTGCAAATTTTATGACCAATAGAAAATTCATGGTAAGGTTGGGAAGAACATATTCAAAATCTTTTGAATTATATAATGGAATCCCCAGGGATCTCCATTATCTGTTATTTTATTCCTCATTGCATACAACAAGTTATGCAATATCATGTCTCTTCAAAAGAATATTAAATTTTGTGCATATGCAGATGACTTCAGTATACTGATCAAATCGAGAAAAAAGAAAAACCCCAATCTTAATATCAGCAATCTATTCGATAATATTTTACATTGGTGTGAGGGTTCTGGTGCAATGCTATCGGAGAACAAATGCCAGTACATGCACGTATGTAGGAAACACAACTGTACCGCTAATTTAGTTACAGGTAATATCCATCTTACACAAACTAACAAATGGAGAATATTAGGCGTGATATTTAATAGGACTCTTAAATGGAATAGCCATATTGATTATCTGGTTGGAGCTTTAGTAAATCGTACTAATATTATTAAATGTTTATCGTATCCTAAATTCAATACAAGCACTGCTACCCTACTAAATGTGGTGAAAGCCCTCATTATATCCATAGTCAGGTATGGTTTATTCCTGTATGGAAATTCTTCTAAAACCTACCTCAAAAAACTAAAAACGGTTATAAACATGGCAAATCGACATGCTCTAGGCACACTACGAACTACTCCAATAAATAACATTAACTTTGAAGCAAATATGTTAAATTTAGATTTATTATACCAACTCGAATCGAAGAAACTTATTAAATCTATTATGTTTTGTCAAGATACACCTCTCAGATCTGCTGTTGATAAATATAGATCTTGTAAATCACATAAAATTAAATCCGCCCTTTACCACACCTTGAAAAACATCACCGAGTTTTACCTACCTACTAAGATTGCCAAATCTAGTGCTTTAAGCCACCCTCCATGGCATTTAAATATGAAGTCAATTGACTTATCCCTATCAAACTATATAAAGGAAAGTACGCCATCATACCAATATCGTCTAATGTTTCAAGAAATTATCAGTAAACACTACGACAGAGCTTTTATCTACTCAGACGGATCAAAGACAAATGAAACCGTATCATTTGCCGTTAGTTCAGAGACCAATGTTATATATTCATCTTTACTTCCAGATTTTAGTACTGTATTTACTGCTGAAATAATGGCAATATACGAAGCAATTGGACTCTGCGAGAGAAATAGGAAATTCGCTATTTGCACTGATTCACTTTCGGCAATTCATGCCATAATAAATATTAATAACAACAACTTTTATGCAATGAATATCAGAAACGCATTGATTAAAAATTTCCCCAGAATTATGGTAATTTGGGTTCCAGGCCATTCCTCCATACCAGGTAATGAGGTCGCTGACTTTGCTGCCAATCAGGCACATAAATCTCCTTTACTCATGACAGTAAATAGAAATTTTTCGGACATTAAAAGGACAGAAAATTCTAGCATTTATAGCTTAAATTCTGATACATGGAATTTAACTAACAGTTGGTACAAATCAATTAATCCTACTAAAAACACTATATATAAATACTTACCAGATAATAATTTTATTAACAGACTAGATATGATTAAATTTCTTAGACTCAGATTGGGACATACAAAATTAACACACACCTACATAATCTCAGAAACAAGTCCCCCAACGTGTGGATGTGATAACAACGCTAGGCTCTGTGTTTCACATATCCTCTCGGACTGTATATTATATCAACGCCAAAGACGTCAAATATTTTCCGATGTTAATCCCCTATCCCTATTATCCTTTCCCTCAACTCAGTCTATCAAACAAATAATAAATTATTTAAAATGTATTAATATATATAATAGAATTTAAATATTGTAAATATAATCTTTAAAAAAATATAGATATTACCACCTAATTAGCTTAAGGCCTTGTTGCTATAGCTTCATAAATTTAGTATGTCCATTTATGTATTATCTAATCTTAAATAAAATAAAAATAAATAAGACAAGAGGGTGCTAAATATAATGCTCTTCGCCAAGCATCAACGAATTACATCCAAATTGTTTGCCATCTCTGTATGCGTTGAGAACCGAATAGCAAAAATTAATACCACTTGTTATAGCAAATGAAATTTCAGAAGAAGTAGACTTAAAAACTATATTGCGTAGAGCTGCAGAAAGTGTTTTAAAAATTTGTGAAGTTCAAGATAAAACAAGCAACTTCTCGTTAATTCGCAAATGGGGTATGAATGGAAGCTCCAGTTATAGCCGTATAAACAAATATTTGAAAATGAAAACCAAACGGATTATGTTTTTCATAGCATTTGTGTCACTCAGGTAATTTATCATGCGTTTTTTATATAAGATAGATAGATTGATAGATAGATAGATGGATAGATAGATAGATATTTCTTTATGTCATTTTATATAATAAGTATATAGAAATACAATTTTTTATACTTGTATTATTTAGGGTGGTAAACTTTGAATCAAAAGAAGAAGTGTGGGTTAATAAAACACCATCTTCCACGTTATATTATATTTAGAGTGTGATATTTTTGAAGTATGTATTGTACAATGACAGAAGGTGCAGTAGCAAATATTTGAAGCAATACAAATGCAAGAAGCAGGTGCATTATTTGCAATGCAAGTCCAACGGAGATGAACAACATAAACATATTGAGAACGGCAAATTTAGACAATTACAAATATGGACTTTCAACTCTTCATTGTTGGATTCGATTTTTCGAATGTTTGCTTCATATTTCTTGTCGGCTTCCGTTCAAAACTTGGCGGGTATGTAAAGAAAACAAAAGTCAGTTTTCAGTAAAAAAAGTAAGAATTCAAAATTAATTTAAAACAAGTAAGAAAATTATAGTCGGTCAAGACCGACTATATGATACCCTATACCATGCGTGTAGAGACCCTATCTCTTAGGCCCAACTAACTGGATATAGAAAATAAGCATAAACCAAATTTGAGTGGGATTTTTATTAATTTTTTTGGCTGCAGATATGAAAAATTTCATATCGGATGCTATATCTATATGGGGACTAGGCCCACAAATGGAACGATTCTGACTATGTTTGGTAAAGTCTCTTGTATTTTGCAAAAATATATACAAACAAAATTTGAGAAGAATCAGTGCAATATTTTTGTTTTTTGATAGATTTAAGTGAAGATCGGGAAGCAGCTCTATATGGGGCCTATGACTAAGAGTTATCCCAGGTATCATTTTCAGACTACTCATTAATGGATGTAATAAACACATACAAACCCAATTTGCGTAAGATCTATATGACAATTTGGATCTTATGGCAATTTATGTCGATTTCATAGGGGTCATTTGTATGGGGGCTAGGTCTGAACATGGACCAATTCTCACCAATTTCAATAGCGTTCATCCTATGGCGAATGAAAGCTTACATACCAAATTTCATCAAAATATATTCAGATATGCGACCTGCAGTTTGATTACAAGGTTTACATGGACACACAGACGGACGGACACACGGACGGACATCATTTAATCGAATCAGTTAGTGATTCTGATTCGATCGGTATAATTAAAGATGGGTCTAGGTCAGATATTTTTGGTAGTTACAAACAGCAGCACAGTCATTATACCCAAGCCACATAGTGGTATAGGGTAGAATTATAGTCGGTCTAGACCGACTATACGATACCCTATACCATGCGTTTAGAGACCCTATCTCCCAGGCCCAACTAACTGGATATAGAAAATAAGCATAAACCAAATTTGATACCCTATACCATGCGTTTAGAGACCCTATCTCTTAGGCCCAACTAACTGGATATAGAAAATAAGCATAAACCAAATTTGAGTGGGATTTTTATTAATTTTTTTGGCTGCAGATATGAAAAATTTTATATCGGATGCTATATCTATATGGGGACTAGGCCCAAAAATGGAACGATTCTGACCATGTTTGGTACAGTCTCTTGTATTTTGCAAAACTATATACAAACAAAATTTGAGAAGAATCAGTGCAATATTTTTGTTTTTTTGATAGATTTAAGTGAAGATCGGGAAGCAGCTCTATATGGGGCCTATGACTAAGAGTTATCCAATAGGGATCATTTTTAGACTACTGATTAATGGATATAATATATACATACAAACCCAATTTGACTAAGATTTGTATGATTATTTGGATCTTATGGCAATATATGTTGATTTCATAGGGGTCATTTGTATGGGGGCTAGGTCTGAACATGGACCGATTCTCACCAATTTCAATAGCGTTCATCCCATGGCCGATAGAAGATCAAATACCAAATTTCATTAAAATATATTCATATTTGCGACCTGCAGTTTGATTACAAGCTTTACATGGACACACAGACGGACGGAGAACGGACGGACATCGTTAAATCGAATCAGATAGTGATTCTGATTCGATCGGTATAATATAAGATGGGTGTAGGTCAAATATTTTTGGTTGTTACAAACAGCAGCACAAAGTCATTATACCCAAACCACATAGTGGTATAGGGTATAAAAAGAACAGGATTAATAATCGACCAAGTTAAGTCTGTATAGGGCAATACGAATGACGGAAATACTGCTCGTCGATTTTTTTTTTTTTCAAAAATGAAGACGCGGCCAAATTAATTTATTAACAATTTTGGCATTATATTGAGGGTGTTAGCTTCAATTAATATAAAAACTTCAAGCAAATACTAACGATAACTAGAAATATGTACCTAATATATTATGGGTGGTGTTATATGCCTAGCAATGTCCATAAAATTTTAGTTCATGGATGTGATGTTATTGAGTTTTTGAATTTTCCAATAGGTATTTATGTATTTATGTATACTGATAAAAATTTATGAATTTAAATATAATTAACTTATTCATTCCAGGGTTTTTATCTGAAGATGTATTAGAAGCTAACCAAAAATTATAAGAAATGCACGATAGTCTCACACGAGGACAACATCGCGAGAGGACACAAATAAAGATTTAATGACCCATTTGTTAGTTATCTTCCGATCCAGTATTAACATCAATGAGGAATATAAAGATTAAATATAAATTGGTAGATGAAGAAATTGAAAAATATATACTAAGAGAAAATGTCGATAGTACAAATAGAAGAATATGAAATAAGTTCTTTATTAAGTGAAAATTGGTTTTGGGAAGGATCAAGTAGCGACGATGCTTATTTATAACTTATATTTTCTTCTGTTTTTGTCTAATAAATTACTAACAAATTATAAAAAAAAAATTGCCAAAGCAAAAATAAAAAAAAATTAATTTAAAAAGTTTTCACGATTTTTGTTCAAAATTTACTAACATACAAGGCTTTAATACAACATTGAATGTAAAACTATAACGAGATATGTTCTTAATTATTTAATATAAAAAAAAAGAAAGTGATGAATTTGTCACTCCCTCTATTTTAATGTCTTCCCGCAAAAGTATTTTAAACTCATTTCTAAAAAATTGATATTTTTATATATTCTATTTTTTCAGTTCGATTTTAATTTAATTTAGCAAAAATATGTGTTTAGTAAATATCAATCTACATATATGCCAAGTTTTCTGAAAATCGGATAGTGTTTCTATGCGTTATAGCGTATTAAAAATAAAAGATATATGGTAGGACCTAGAGTCCTTGTAGTAGTTACAATGAGGATTGACACACACATTACTAGGCTTATATGTATCATACATATGTATATACATATAGCCAAAGTAACAATTTATAATTTTAAATCATATGGGAGGTGGGCGTGTTCTTGGTCCGATTTTTCCAAAATTTCAGATTTTTCTTGATTAAAGCATTTTATGTTAGTGTACTATATTTCAAAATCTATGACAACTCCATCTATTTTTGTTCCATCGTTATATGGGGACAAAGCACTGTGCATCTGTCCGTCGTTGGAAATCACGCCCTCAGTTAGTTAGCTAGATTGTTCATTACTTCTTGAGCAAGTTGTCATATAAATCTAAATAATCATCAAAATTGGTTCAATAAGTCCAGAGATTTTAATAAAAAAGTAAAAACTATTCAAAGAATTATGATTTTTTTATGCTGTTTTTTGTAATTTTTTATGTCATAGCTGTAACTGTTATTGTTATTGTTGTGGTTATTGTGCTTGTAGCATTTGCTTATATATCGCTACACTCATATTAGCTTACAATGGTATTGGCACACTTTTTTTTAACGTTACCAGTGGCGGCCTTAGAACAAATGAGGTTGCAAAAATCAAAAATTTCATGTGCGCTTGGGATATTTCGAATAAACTCATCTTAGAGGATATTCTTTAAAGATTACAAATTTGCTTCCTTCAGTAAAATCAGATTCTTATTTTAGAAGATATATTCCCTCAAAATTTACCGATTTTCGGTTTTCAAGAAAAACACATAATTTTTAGGCAATTTCGTCCAGTTCGAGGTAGAATATAATAAAAAGTAGGTAATTTTTTTAATTTCTATTGCTTTGGGTGTTTATTTAGTATATTATAGAAAAAAAAATATTACTGTTTGCTTTATGTATCTCCAGGTAAATCGCTATTTACCAACTGTCTATTTTTAAACTATAAATAAAGAAAATGTACAATTTTTTATATCTGCCATAATTTCAAAATATATTCTTAGATTATTGTAGGTAAAGTAGGTAATTTTTTCGTTTCTATTGATTTATGTATTTATTCAGCATATTAGAAAAATTTTACTGTTTGCTTTGTATTTCACCAGGTAAATCGCTATTTACCAACTGTCTATATTTTTCACTATTTTTTATTTTTCAACATTCATGGAAAGTTAAAAACATTTTTTTTTTTTTTTTGGTTTTTAGTTATGGATAATAATTTTGAAAGATAAAAACCTAGAAAAAGAAACATAAACAAGTAAGAAAATTATAGTCGGTCTAGACCGACTATACGATACCCTATACCATGCGTTTAGAAACCCTATCTCTTAGGCCCAACTAACTGGACATAGAAAATAAGCAAAAACCAAATTTGAGTGGGATTTTTATTAATTTTTTTGGCTGCAGATATAAAAAAAGTTCATATCGGATGCTATATCTATAAAGGGGCTAGGTCCAAAAATGGACCGATCCTGATCATGTTTGGTAAAGTCTCTTGTATTTTGCAAAAATATGTACAAACAAAATTTGAGAAGAATCAGTGCAATATTTTTGTTTTTTAATAGATTTAACTGAAGATCGGGAAGCAGCTCTATATGGGGTCAAAGGGATCATTTTTGGACTACTCATTAGTGGATGTAATAAACGCATACAAACCCAATTTGAGTAAGATCTATATGACAATTTGGATCTTATGGCAATTTATGTCGATTTCATATGGGTAATTTGTATGGGGGCTAGGTCTGAACATGGACCGATTCTCACCAATTTCAATAGCGTTCATCCTATGGCCGATAAAAGCTTATATACCAAATTTCATCAAAATATACTCATATTTGCGACCTGCAGTTTGATTACAAGCTTTACATGGACACACAGACGGACGGACGGACGGACGGACGGACGGACATTGTTAAATCAACTCAGAAAGTGATTCTGATTCGATCGGTATAATTAAAGATGGGTCCAGGTCAAATATTTTTGGTTGTTACAAACAGCAGCACAAAGTCATTATAACCAAACCACATAGTGGTATAGGGTATAAAAATATGAAATTGTTAAAAATCATGATTTTTATTTAACATAAACATGATTTTTTCATGCCTTTGATAAATTTCAACGTAGCACCTGGTCCAGCCACCTATTTAATACGCCTTTTATTTTATTTGATTATCTCTTTTTATTACATTAAGCGGTAGCAAACAGCGTTTGTACTCCAAAAGGAGTGGCTGATTATATAGATGGAAAACTATAAATCCTTCATAAGGCAACGGGGGAAACCACTGAAGTAATATCCCTTGAAAACGTTTATGAATTACAACAATGATATAAGGCCCTCATTCTCCGGAAATACGAGGGTGCTAAGAATCCCCGGAAGTAAAGTTGAAAACACAACTGGGACGAACGATGTATTTTTCGTTCCGAATATTCGTCGTCAGAAATAAAACACATTTGTGTATATGAAAATGCACAGAATCAGTGCGTCAAACGAAATACGTAGTGCGTTACGAACTCTGCGATAGGTTTATTTCTATTTCTAACGCCGACGAACGACGAATAAATTGGTTTAGAGTGACCGTATTTTATTTTAGTTTTTCAAATGTTTTAGTAAATAAAGTCATTTTTGTCTTTAAGAATTGTTTTATATTTTATTTATAACTTATAAGATAAATAAAATCTATTTTTAATTATATAATTTTCTTCTACATAGTTTTTTTGTTAATATTTATTCTTTTTCATTTAGTGCTTCTTTTTTTTTAGATATGGTCACACTATGAGCTACAACATGTAAACAAAAATGACAAAATTAATTTATTACGAAAATTTATGTAATTTTTTCAGAATTAAAAAATTAAACGCTGCCTTAAAAAATTAAGGCTTTTACCATCGCACAGTGGCGACCGTAGAGCAAACGAGGTTGCAAAAATCAAAATTTCCATGTGCGCCGACGAAGTTTTGAATAAACCCATGTTATAGGAAACTTTTTAACGATTTCAAATATGCTACTCTTAATAATATCATATTTTTAGTTTAGAAGATATAACCGTTAAAAGTTGACCGACTTTCGGTTTTCAAAAAAACACACAATTTTTAGTTAATTTGTTGCGATTTCAGGTGTAATATCACGAAAAATAGGTAACGAATCGCCTTATTTTTTGTTTGTATTGATTGACGTATTTATTAAATGTATAATGATAAAAAAAAATTAACTGTTTGCTTTGTGTTTCTCCTGGTAAATCACTATTTAAAAACTATCCGTCTTTTCACTATTTTTCAACTTTGACGGAAAATAAAAAAATCCATATTTTTCTATATTTGCCATATTTGCAAAACATGTTCTTTGATTATTTCTTTACATAATTCAAAAGGTTTTATCTGCCCGTACGTGCCCGTTTGGCTTCTAGAGGTAAAAAAGGTTAAAAAGACATGGTTGCAGAAATTGTATGGCGTGCATCCCTTACATGTTTTGACTGACAGTAGTTTGATTTAATAGTTTGAAAATTGGATTTTAAGTCGATTGTCTACCTGTGAGCCTCTGCCAAAGTCTACTCCCAATATTCTGTTACAGACACAGGATGCACAAAAAACTCATAAGGACCACGGTGAAGGACATTGAAGAACAAATAAGCAAGATTAAGCCTACAAAGCTGCAAATTGGAGAAGGAAAATACATATATTGAATGCAATTACGAGTTCCACCTGACCATGGTTGACGGAAAAGTCGTAAACGAACTGACAGGAACAACCTCAATATTGTCATGCCCGATTTGCAAAAAAGAGTCAGAAGAACTTTGGTAATTTAAACGATTCTACAAACGAGGAGAATTACGAATATGGAATGTCACCATTGAACGCAAGGATAAGGTGTATGGAGTTCTTGCTAAAACTGGCGTATACCCTACCACAATAGGAGGAAAACTTCGATGAAAATACATCAATAAAGGATAAGGAAAAGATCAGAAAGAAGCAAATACAGGATGCTTTTTTTAAACAAGTTGGACTAAAAGTAGACTGTCCCAAGCACGGATACGGTAACTCAAACGATGGAAACACTTCTAGGAGATTTTTTGAAAATGATGAGGCAGTAACTAGAATCACTGGAATTGACAATCAAATCGTGAAAAGATTGGGAACGATCTTGAATGTTTTAAACTGCAAAGAAAATGTCAATTCTCTTTTAGCAGAAATGTATCCACAGAAGAAGTTGACCCCGACCGTCCATAAAATATTGGCGCATGGCAAAGATATAACTGAGTACCAGTCTTTGCCAATTGGAGAGCTTTCTGAAGAAGCACAGGAGTCTCTTAACAAATTTTATAAAAAATATAGATTGCAGAACACATTCAAAGCATCAAGGGTAAGGCAAAATGAGGACCTCTTCAACATGTTGGCAGCATCTTCCGATCCACTTATTTCTTCCCTGCGGCATGTGAAGTCACGAATAGAGTTAGAAAATAATTATAGTTTAGAAATGATTAGTCTTTTAGATATACCTTCTCTTACGAATTGTGATGAATATTTTACAGAAAATTGAAAAAATAAATTTAAAAAAGAAGTAATTATACCCTATACCACTATGTGGTTATTATATTATACCGATCGAATCAGAATCACTATCTGATTCGATTTAACGATATCCGTCCGTCCGTCCGTCCGTCTGTGTGTCCATGTAAAGCTTGTAATCAAACTGCAGGTCGCAAATATGAATATATTTTGATGAAATTTGGTATTTAATCTTTTATCGGCCATGGGATAAACGCTATTGATATTGGTGAGAATGGGTCCATGTTCAGACCTAGCCCCCATACAAATGACCTCTATTAAATCGACATAAATTGCTATAAGATCCAAATTGTCATATAGATCTTACTCAAATTGGGTTTGCATGCGCTAATTACATCCATTAGTGAGTAGTCTAATAATGATCCCTGGGACAACTCTTAGTCATAGGGCCCATATAGAGCTGCTTCCCGATCTTCACTTAAATCTATCAAAAAACAAAAATGTTGCTCTAATTCTTCTCAAATTTTGTTTGTATATATTTTTGCAAGATACAAGAGACTTTACCAAACATAGTGAGGATCGTTCCATTTTTGGGCCTAGTCCCCATATAGATATAGCATCCGATATGAACTTTTTCATATCTGCAGCCAAAAAAATTAATAAAAATCCCACTCAAATTTGGTCTATGCTTATTTTCTATATCCAGTTAGTTGGGCCTAAGACATAGGGTCTCGAAACGCATGGTGTAGGGTATCATATAGTCGGTCTCGGCCGACTATAATTTTCTTACTTGTTTTTTTTTTTTAATTTGTTGGGTAATAACTTAAAACATAAAACCCTAAAGAAAAAAAAAATAAAAACAATCTAAAAATGTAAAATAAAATTGATTTTTCTAAAAATTTTACCTTTGATAACCCATAAGTAGGCCTCTGCAAAGCGTAGCACCCTTTCCACCCTTTCATTTCATAGGCTGAACAGTTATCTATCATATGCTGTTTAAACTGTTCAATTATGTTATTCGGTTCAAAAGATATGATTTTTGCAACGAAAAAACTCAAATGGCGCCACTGTGCATCGTGAACATGATGTTTACAATTGGAATAACTCGTACCAAGTTAAAAATTCTTTTGTTCATATTTTTCCAATATTTATTTATGTACATTATTAGGGTTATGACTTTATTTTTTTTTTGCAAATATCAAATTTTATATGCCCTAGCCAAAAAGGCTATTAAAAACAAGTAAGAAAATTATAGTCGGTCTAGACCGACTATACGATACTCTATACCATGCGTTTAGAGACCCTATCTCTTAGGCCCAACTAACTGGACATAGAAAATAAGCAAAAACCAAATTTGAGTGGGATTTTTATTAACTTTTTTGGCTGCAGATATGAAAAAGTTCATATCGGATGCTATATCTATATAGGGACTTGGTCCAAAAATGGGCCGATCCTGGTCATGTTTGGTAAAGTCTCTTGTATTTTGCAAAAATATATACAAACAAAATTTGAGAAGAATCAGTGCAATATTTTTGTTTTTTAATAGATTTAAGTGAAGATCGGGATTCAGCTCTATATGGGGTCAAAGGGATCATTTTTGGACTACTCATTAGTGGATGTAATGAACGCATACAAACCCAATTTGAGTAAGATCTATATGACAATTTGGATCTTATGGCAATTTATGTCGATTTCATATGGGTAATTTGTATGGGGGCTAGGTCTGAACATGGACCGATTCTCAACAATTTCAACAGCGTTCATCCCATGGCCGATAAAAGCTTATGTACCAAATTTCATCAAAATACATTCATATTTGCGACCTGCAGTTTGATTACAAACTTTACATGGACACACAGACGGACGGACGGACGGACGGACGGACATTGTTAAATCAACTCAGAAAGTGATTCTGATTCGATCGGTATAATGAAAGATGGGTCTAGGTCAAATATTTTTCGTTGTTACAACCAGCAGCACAAAGTCATTATACCCAAACCACATAGTGGTATAGGGTATAAATATTAAGAAGCGCAATCTTACTTCTTCGCTGCTCTCCAAAAAGTTTCCGCACCTTTGGTTGGGTTGAAATTTTGTCTATATTTTTTATTTGATTTAAAATATTTCTTCTACGTTTTAAAGACCTTTTTGTATTTTAGGTGCGATGCCCCGATTAGTTTCAAATTTTCACCACTTATAACACATTTTGTTGCGATTCTAGCAAAATATTTTTTTTTCGACGGTCCAAATATTTTCCGAGTTATGGACCTCCAAAGTTTGGACATTGACTTGTGTATAACTTTTTAGTATCGGAATTGAGTAATATATATATCATTTTGAAGCTCACATGAGTGCCTTTTATTTGACATTTTTTTCATTATCTCACAAAACGATCTCTGCAATGTTGATATCTACAACAACTGAATAAAAACAATTTAAATTCACTAGCTTCATTTCGTTGTATATTTTGACCTCTTAACACTTTCCCTTCATAAATTTCAAAACTATACCACCAATAAGCAATGCTCATTGGAGTTCTAGAACAATTCTGGCAATATTAGCATTTATCCTAATTCCAAAATACCGAGCAGAACTACATATATAAAATATGTCAATTCAGACCATTGTTTCCGCGAAGACAATTTTGAAATTATTAAATTTAAAAAAGGTAATAAATCAGCAGCGTAGTAATATTTGATTTGCGCAGAACGTGCTATAAAAGTTTTCCTTTCTGCAAAAATAGTCACACTTTAAATCTTAAATTTATATCATACAATATTCAAATAAATAAATAATCATACCTCGTATCAAAATCTACATTGTTTAAATAATTTTTTTACTATGTATATATTAAATTAAATAAAAAATAAAAATAATTCGGTGAGTTTTTTGAAATTGCATTTGGTGCGGAAGGTTTTTCAGGCAAAATGACCTGCAAACACGATTTTTGTTATTGGTTTAGTATAGCCTATCACGTGGAGATAGGCAAAAATTTTGTAAAAAAATTAGTCATAACCCTAATGTACATATTACAAATTAAAAACAATTTCAAATGACGTTACAGCTGTTATGTGAATTCGCCTTAATTGTATTTCATTCGACGAATTTACGCAACGAATTGTTGCCGACAAATTCGTCGAGCTGTGCAAAATTCGTCATTCGTCCCAGTTGTGTTTCCACCTTAAAGCAAAAAACAAACTCAATATCGGAACGTGGAACGTACGAAGTCTTTATGAAGCTGGAAAATTAGCTAATACCACATCTGAAATGAATAGGCTCAAAATTAATATCCTTGGTGTATGTGAAACATGGTGGCCAGGTAGTGGAGAAATTGACACACAAAAAGCAAAGATATTTTACTCAGGCAATCAAACCAGAAACCACAGAAATGGCGTTGGAATAGTAGTGAAAAAAGCAGTATAGCGAAATGTGTAAAAGGATTCATTCCAACATCTGACGGGACCATGCTAATAAAGCTGGAAGCCAAACCACTCAACATACAAATTATTCAAATCTATGCGCCAACTGCTGATAAAAATAAGGAAGAAGTTGAAGTCTTCCATAACGAAATTGAGGATCTGATAAAAACTACAGAACCTCACGAACTATGTATAACTATCATCCAAGGAGATTTTAACGCAAAAATAGGTAATGATATAGTTCCAGGCATAACATTGTAATGCATTGCAGCATTACTTTTCGGCAAACATTAATTGAACGTTTGATTTTTCAATGTTTTTTAATTAATGTGAAAAGTTGATGCTCCAGTGGGGTATGGCTTTGCATATCCAGTGCAAAATTTTTTTACAAATGGATTGGGCGAAAGAAACGAAAGGGGTGACAGACTGATCCAATTCTGCCAAGAATTTAAAATGAAAATACGAATAAAATTTTCTGTCTGCCTGCAAGAAGACTGTATACCTGGAAATCGCCCCAGGATTGGGAAACATAATACAAAATCGACTATATTTTGATAAACCAGCGCAATTGCTCATCCATAAAGAAAAGATCAACTTACCAAAGAGCAGACGTACCGTTGGACCATAATCTCCTAATACCAAACATGCGAACAAAACTCTCCGCTATTATTAAGAGAAAGTTGAAGAAGTGAAACACGGAAAGGCTCGATGATCCAGCTATCAGAGCAAATATAAAGGAACGCATAAATGTAGAACTAAACAACGTTGATAGAGAAGATGTAGATAATGTATGGGATAAAGTTAAGCATACGCTTAACTTTACGCTTCAATTTATTCCAGAAGAAGCGTTCGCCCTATTTTGGGACTTGAAGTTGACCAACAATCAGCATAAGGAATTGCGGAAGCGAACCAATGAAAAGAATTGTGGGATTTTTCCAGAGTATTGAGATTTAGTTTCTGTCATAATAGAATGCTTACCTTCACAATCTGCTATTAGTGTCATTTCAAGTTCAGCAGAAATAAAATTGCAAGATCTCCTTGAACATACTGCAGAACGATTGCTAAATACGTTTGATACTGATCTTTAAAAAAAAAAGTTGGAAATGGCAGCATTACTTTAATTTCTAAATGGGAATGTGATGGGTCCTCTGGTCAGAAAAAATACAAGCAATTTAACCCCGAAAATTCATCAGATGCTAATTTATTTCTGGTATCTTTCGTTCCATTTCGCTTAACAAAAATTTATAGCGGCTTAGAGCCGTCAACAAGTAGAGCAACAGAAATTGATGTATGGAAAAGTGAAATTCCTTCTTCAACAAAGTATTGCAGACCAATAAAATTTACATTCAAAAAGGAAACCAAAGATGTCATAACTGAAGAAGTTCAAAAAATAAAAAAATCAGATTAAATAACTTCAACCAGTAATATTTAAATTTGATGACCAAGACATTGAAGTAAATTTTAAAATGTGTCTCACAATGATTGCTGGAAAGTTGCACAAGCTTTAACCGAAACAAAGTCATCGTCAAGCTGCATTATATGACAAAAGACAACAAGTCAATTAAGCAAACCCCCACCACAAGACGATAGTTTTAGGGAAGACTACGAATTTGGAATGTCCCCTCTTAATGCTAGAATACGTTTTACGGAGCATCTATAATATTAATAGGCTAGGCGGTTTCTTGTGACTAATGTTTTGTTCTACCGTTTTATTCCGATTTTGACCAAGCGTATATTATTTGAAAGGTCTTTCTTTTTAGCCGATTTGCAGATTTTTAGATTTTTAAATTGGTTCCTTTATTTTGAGTAAATTGCATTTAATGTTGCTACTAACACATACATAAAATTATACAATGCTATGTGTGTGTTTATTAAATTTGTTAATGTGTTTGTAATAAAAATGAGTTTGTTTTTTGTCTTGATTTGTGAATTGGCTATAATGGATTAGTATAATTTTGGGGTTCTTTATTTAATGAATTTCCTAGAATTTGCACTCGAATTTCGAGGGCCGGAATCTGCTAGTATTCTTAAATTGGGTTATGATTTGGAATTTGGCCCGTTAGGCGAAACAGTGAGAGGAAAAATGGAGAAAAAAGACGACTCTCAATTTTTTTGTAAACATATTATCATATTTGGAAAATTCAAATATTTTGTAAGTGCTGTCCAATTTTTAGATGCGACGCATAAAATATAATAACCAAATGTGTAGAAGTTTCGTTCCAAAAATTTGGGATAAATTGTCTTTTATTAGCTTGAGGTCATATGTGACCCCAATTCCAAAAGGGTTAATGGAGTCATATTATTTTTTCCGAAACCCTAAGCTATTAAGATAAAATATAACATGTAAAAGTAGAAAAGTGATTAATTTTTGATACAAAGTATTTAGAAAGAGTACATTTACAGAATATTTCTCAAAAATTCAATTTTTCTCGAATCCGCAAAAATAAAATCCATGTCAAAAAAATTCTGGCAGAGGGATTTACTTAAAAATTAACACAGTTAATTTGCAACATGTATTTAATAAAACCTTAAAGTGATCTATTCATTTTTTTAAATTTTGTTTAAGAAAGTTTTTTCAAACTTGAAAAAGGAGTTTTAAAAATTTTATAAAAAAAATTTCCAATTTTCGGTCTCAATGCGCAATAGGTTAACAACGTGGTGATAAAACAATCCTTCATAGCTGAATATCTATAAGTATAGAGACCAAAAAAGAATGATGGCTTTAAGCAATTTCTCAAAGTTGAAAAAAATGTCATCAAATTTCATGAACTAGTTTTTTTTGACACAAAAGTGGTCTGGGGCATTTGCTATTTCTTGGCGAAATTTCATTCGATTTTGAAGTTTTATAACCTGTTCAAAGGATAATTTAATACTGATCCCGAATTATATAACAGCTTGTCGTAAAAATTAAACTATAGAACGAAATTTTCGTAAAATCTGAAAAAAAAGTCATATTTTCCCCATATAAACACACTTGAAATTTTCAATCGCTTTGCGCCACGACTAAACGTTTTTTGATTGGCCCAAAACTTTGTATTTCTTAATTCTTTTGCTATTCCCATATCTCTAGGGGGTGAGACCGACAGTTTGAACACTTTTTTTTTCCCTCCATATAACGAAGGGCCACCGTAATGTACATACATATACATACAGTCATGTGAAAAATAATAGGGACACACTGGGCTTTTTCATTAGAATACAAATAAAAAGAAAATTTTCATTAAGTTTGGAGTAGTGTTTTTATTTTCTAATAGTCTTATATTCCTACAATAGGAACACAAGAGCAAAAAATTCGAAATCAATATAAAATAAGAAAAAAAAAATTATTCCAATAACATAATCGAAATTATGTTGTGAAAAAAAATAGGGACATTTGCAAAGTTTTTAAGAAAAAAAATATTATGTTCTTATTTTTTGGAAAATACTTTTAATTTTTAAATATTGTTTTTTTAATACTTCGTTGCAAATCCTTTACTTCGAATAACAGCTTTACATCGGCGAGGCATTGAGTCAACCAATTTTTGGCATGTGGCCTGGGGAATAGCTTTCCACGCATCCTGTACTAGTGACCAGAGTGTATCTTTGTTTGTTGCTTTTTTACTCCTCAAAGCTACTTTTACTTCTTGCCACAAGTTTTCGATCGGATTCAGGTCCGGTGATTGAGCAGGCCAGCTTAGTACGTTGATAATGTTATCCGAGAACCATTTTTTTGCTAGCTTCGATGTGTGCTTCGGGTCGTTATCTTGCTGAAACACCCATCGAAGCGGCATGTTTTCCTCAGCATAAGGCAACAATACTTCGCTTAAAATATTGCAATAAGTCACTGCTGTCATTGTGTCCTCAATTCGGTATATCGGACCGACACCTTGGTAAGAGAAGCATCCCCACACCATAATTGACCCTCCTCCATGTTTTACAGTTTTAACTGTATATTGCGGTTTGAAAGCTGTGTTCACTGGCCTGCGCACATGTTGAGTACCGCAGTCAGGGTAAAAAAGGTTGGATTTCGTCTCATCTGACCACAGGATATTGCGCCATTTCTCTACTGGCCACTTGGCATGCTCGTTAGCAAAAAGTAATCTTCTATTAACATTTCGTTTGGACAAAAAAGGTACTTTTCTGGGTCTCTTTGCTTTTAAATTTTGATTAATTAGCCTTTTGCGAATAGTGGAAGTGTCGACGTCCAAAGAAAATTCCTTTTTGATTTGACTAGAAGATGTAAAGGGGTTCTTTTTCACAAATCTCACTATATTTCTTTCAAGAGTTGATGATATTTTTGATTTTCGTCCACGTGTTTCTTTCTGGATCTTATATTTTACTGCATTCTCTACCATTCTCTTAGAGCAATTCAACGTTTCGGCTATTTTCCGGTATGAAAATCCCTGATTGTGAATGTTTTTTACTTGTTTGCGAAGCTCGGCGCTGCAATGTTGTCCTCTGCCCATATTGAATGACTAAATTATATTATATGGTTACTTTTTCAATTTATATTTATATACCATTTCATATACAATACCTTTATCGTCTGCAAATATTTAAAAAATCCAATACTTCAAATATTCAATCACTTCAATATTCGCGTCCCTATTATTTAGCACACTCTAAAATGACCTCACTACACAAAATGATCTACAACTGCGAAACTGTACAAAATATTTTTGCTCTGATAACGGTTCTTTTCCACATCGACATCCCAGCAAACAATTTATATTATCTGTTTGATAAATTTTTGAAAATTAAAACAGAATTGGGATTTTAACTATTTCGATATAAGTGTCCCTATTATTTTTCACATGACTGTATGTAAATATTACACACAAAAAATACAACATCAAACGTTATTTTTGTGTTTTTCTCTTTAAATAAATTAATACATAAACATTTTTTTGGTAAATTTACATTGTTTTTTTTATTAACAACTAGGTAGTTTTACATTATTTACTTTAGATGTTGGTGAATTTTTACTCCCTTTATATTAACTCGTAGTGTCTGCTTGTCGAAAAAATTTTGGATTGAGTTTTAACCCCTTTCCCGTGACCCAATCCTTCTGAAACTTTGCATGTAGGCTCATGGCAATGACAAAAATGATCTAGCAATTTTTTTTAGTGATGCCAAAACAATGGAAACTTTAAAATTTTTCTACCAGAGTTGATAGAAAGAATTTACAAAGGTTTAGTTTTTATAATATTATTACCACAACGACCACAAAAACAACAAGTCCAGCTATGACAACAATACAACATTTAGAATAACAACAAGAACAATATAGGAACATCATATTTTTAATATTTTTTTAATTTTTCAGAGATTTCCCTGGACCTGTTCCACCGATTTTAATGATTTTTGAAACAGAATACTTTCCTTGATGTTGGTGAATCATCCTCACTAATAATGATCACCCCAGCTGTCATAATGAGGCCGTGATCGTGACAAGAACAACATAGAAAATCATATTTTTCAAGAGTTTTTTTAGTTCTTCATTCAGATCTCGGGCCCTATTCAACTGATTTGGACGATTTTAAATAGCGATCTTCTCAGAAAGTCAATGAATCATTTTTTATGCAAACTAGCGCCTACCTGCTCGATTAAAGCTGTCATCGTGATTTCCACAGACGGACAGACGGACATCGCTATATCAACGCTTGTTAAAAGGTTCACAAATACATATATTTTTTGGGGTCCAGAATTTTTTTTCTTATTATTACAAACGGAATGACAAACTTATATATACCCTCTGCACACTGGGGTGGAGGGTATAAAAAAAATAATACATAAGAGATCTATAATATTAATAGGCTAGGCAATTTTTGTTACCGATTTTTTGTTCTACCGTTTTGTCCTGCCAAACGTATATTACTTGAAAGGTATTTCTTTTCAGCTGTTCGTATTTCGAGCGCTGGAATCTGCTAGTTATTATAAATACTGATAAAAAAAAAAGAAAAGTGATTAACTTTAAATTTAAGTGATATTGGACGTAAGAGGTTAAGAATCGGCAACTGTATTAAATGATAATGCAAATGATTTTCGTGCCAAACATTGTTCTTAATATTGACTTTAAAACACAAATGTGGGGTATCAAAGATTCACCTCAGTTGAATTTAACACTCTTTTTAAATTTTCTCTTTAAAGCATTATTTGACCAAATCATCCTTGAAAAATATATCAGTTATTATGCTTAACGAAAACTCTATTCATTTGTTGTTAGTTTGATTAAAATTAATGACGAAATAAACGTATGTGCTAAAATTTCAAAACTGTTTTCAATATTAATAAATAGTTGTATTATTTTCTATAAAAATAAAAAATCTTATTTTCGATATTCAAGTTGTTTTATATTTTAGTTTGTTATATTGGGAGAGGCTTAAATAGTATAACTTTTGCTCGAATTCTCATTTAGTTGTTTTCAGCAAATGTATATGAATTTAACTTTTTACCAAACATACTATCTACTGCTTTTGGTTACTGATGAGGGTTGGTGACTCTTCCCGAAACAGTTGTATAACCTGTCATGCAGAATGTAGATCAATTTTTGAAACAATTGTGCTAATATTTTTTTTTTTGCTTTATTTAAAGTAAGAACATTTGATCTTGAGCCGGAATAATTTCAAACTCAATCATTAACAAAAGTATGAGGGAATTTGACCACTGATAGGCAACATGGTTTGGGAAGAAAGAAAGGTCGACGTTTGTAGGGCGAAAAAATAAATAGCAAATTGAAAAGAGCTCCCATCATATCTGGTAGAGAAGCAGCCCCTTTAGCTTAGTGTTCGGAGCATTTGGAGCATTTGAAAACATACAAATGCCAAAAAGTTCCAGACAAGAAGGCTGCAAAAATTGAGAGGCCAAAAACAGAGCACGGAAATTGAAATCTTGCTTCATAAAAAAAACTGACAGATTTTTTTCCAGGAAATGTTGAAGCTAAGTTTAGGACCCAAAAGCAGAAGGGCCTGGCATGGCAAGCAATATGCAGTTGCGGTAAAAGAAGCAAGTCATTTGTTACAACTGTCTCTATAAAACCGAAATGTATTTTATGGAGTGTTTGCAATAAAGATTCGTTCCTTTTATAAGCCAAAACAACATGTCCACATATTTTAGGTATGATTTGACGTTCTATCACCACGGTAAAATAGCACTTGAGCAGAAAAAGAAAAATTACTTGATTTTTGTACGAAGGGAGGCAAATAATCCAAACCGTCTGAAGCTTATGCCAGTGGAGAGATATTAGGCTCTTGTAACAAAAAATGGTTTCTAAAATGTGATAGATTTTAAATGCAGAAGGCCTACCTGCGGAATTAAAAGTGGCAAAACTATAGGTTCATTATTACATTTTATGTATGTTACGATTTTTTTCGATCTCACTCCAAAAAATATTGAATTAAAAACTATATGAAACACAAATTCAACTCTTGTTTTATTTTGTAAAAATTTAATTTTTTTTTTTTAAGCGAACTCACTTAGTAACCCCAGCCGACCGAGAGGGCTTAACGTGGAGATCGCGTACACATCCGGGTCCTGACACTGGCGGATTCTACAAGATCTGAAAAGAAAATCGTGTGCTCGTAACTCCGCTACAGAACTATGTCATCAGCTAATATTAAGATAAATTTAAATTAAGCAAAATAATTAAAAATAGTTAATTCAAATATATCGCGATTTACTTGCAATACATTACAATTAAAATCAAAGAAATTGTGTAGCACATTATAATTATGACAAATTCTACGGAAAATATAACAATCTATACATTAATATGCGAAGGTAAATTTTTAGTTCCCTTTTGAAGCAATATGCGGGCACGGAGGAGTGTGAAAGTTGGCCTAGTTATAGCTCATGTGGAGGAGAAGCTGAGAATGATAAAATTTATGTTTAATCTGTCTTAAAAATATATTAAATTAAATAAAATAAAATATTTATAATAATTCGCTACACCCTGTTAATGCGAATGAATTAAATTATATATCAGACGCTCTGTGTTGAATTGTAAATTGTTAAAATTGATTAACATACCTTTAGGTATAAATTTTTATAAATTTTTATATATATCGTCCCCTCCATATAACAATAGCGTAACTGCTTATACGCCATTATTTTTTTATTGCATATTTAGAATCTCCATAATAGATTCTATGTCTGGTCAAAATTTCGTCAAATTCTACTTCCACAAAGTGGGTCAAAATGTCATTGGAAAAAATAGTGTATAATTTCTTGTTCAAAAATTTCCTTCAATAAGTGTGTAAGCTCATATGCGCTATTTTACTTGAAATTGCCACTCCAAAGTTGTTAAAAGAATAATAGTGTATACGCATTATACTCCATTTTAGCCTGTAGAAATAAATACAAGTTATCAAATCTTTAACTCATAAAATAGCTTATAATAATATACACTATTGTTTGAGAAATAGTTTTATTCCGACCATTTCTATACCCCACATAAGCTGTTTTATTTTCAATACAAATTCGAAAGTTTTATCAACAATTGACAAGAATAGTAGGCTATGCGATGTTTACGTTGTTTTGACTACATGAATGCCAAGGAAATATTGTAGTCATTTGAAATTTCAGTTTGCAAATTCAGTTCGCAGAGAAAGTTTGTTCATTAAAAATATGGATTTGAAAGTCTGAGTGAGTAAGGTAAATATAAACAGGCTGTGACATGAAACCACCAATAGTTGTGGAAATTGCTCCAAAGACTGATGAGTCTGATTTCGCCGTGGGATCGTCGGATATAGAGATACCTGAAACATATGATGAGAATGGTACAGACTTCTCTGCAGGATCGTCGGACGAGCATGTCCCCGATTCGGATGATGATGCACAGGCTTTGGTAGTTGAATTAGATAATTCAGTGATAAAGACAGCAGATATAGTTTTAGAAGAAATCGCAGACTGTGGTGATACTTATATCAATAACAAGAATGAAAAAGATAGAAATATACTAACGCGAAAGAGAAAGGTGAGTACAGCAAACAGCTTTTGAGAAATATTGTTTGGGTCTAGCCACGTCTAACTCTGAATTATTTCCGATCAATAGATTGAAAGTCAGAAATGGGTGCAGAAAAAAAGGAAGTATCATCGCAACAAAGGGAACCCGTATGTCACTAAGAGTGGCAAAAGAGTTGAAGAGCATGTTCCGAAACCCACTGACTGTAAGTGCCGCCATAATTGCCCAGAAAACTTCTCAGAAGAAGAGCGCATGGAGGTCAATGCAAATTATTGGAATTTAGGCGACTATTCGAGCAGCGACTGTTCCTGGCCAATTGCGTGAAAATTGAGAAGTGCAAAAGGACGTTGACACATTTAAATATACTCTCAAAGCTAAACAGGTATGCAAGAAGTTTTTTTTTAAAATACTTTGCACTTGTCAGACGGCGCAATATCTGTGTTAGCCAAGAAGATGTGCCAAAATGTAATTACTGATAGGAGAGGTCAACATGGCCACCAGAGAAAATTAGACGAAGAGACAGTTGCGCTTATCAAAAAACACATCGAGTCATTTCCAGCCGTCGAAAGCCATTACACTCGAGCAAAAAGTCAACGACTTTATCTTGCTTCCGACTTAACAATATCAAAAATGTACGATTTATTCTAAGAACTCCACCCGGACGCTATCATTAAAGAAAACGTTTATCGCCGGAAATTTTGCAATAATTATAATTATTCTTTCCACCGTCCAAAAAAGGACACCTGCTTAACATGCGAGAGGTACAAAAACGCTGAGGACAAAGACTCCATTCAGAAATCCTATGATGAACACATCTTAAATAAGACAAATGTAAGAACTAACAAGCAAAGTGACAAGGAATCAGCTAAAATTAACAGTAATATAAAAGTGTTTACTTTTGACCTCCAGTCAGTGTTAACGACTCCTTGTAGCAACGTAAGCACGATGTATTACAGTCGAAAGTTCGCAACGTACAATAACACATTTTACGACATTGCCAGTGGAGAAGGTTACTGTTTTCTATGGGATGAAAATCAGGGTCAACGAGGATCGGACGAAATTGGGACCACAATATGGAAAATGATGAACTCGTTAGACGAATCGGTAACCGATGTTATTCTCTACTCAGACTGCTGTGGGGGACAGAACAGAAACAGGTTCATTGCTACACTATTGATTTATATCAACAATACTTTGAAGCTAAATTAAATTACAATTAAGTATATCCAAAGCGGACACACACAAATGGAGGCAGATTCGATGCACTCTGCAATAGAACGTGCGAAGAGGAGTGTATGCGTCTATTCACCGGAAGAATGGCCAACTATAATGAGACTGGCAAGACGGAAAAACCCCTATGCTGTAGATAGACTTCAATACAGTGATATGATTGATCTGCCATGTTTTCGAGGTTAGGCCATAGCCTTAAGAAAAATATAAAAAATGACTCAGTTAATTGGCTTAATCTTAAGTTCCTCCAAGTGAACAAAAATCAACGAAAACAATTATTATACAAGGAGGAATGGGATGGAGACTTGAAAGTAATTGATATTGAAGGAACACGAAAAACAAAAGAGGTGATCAACTTTTCGTTTACTGGCAAATACAATAAAGAGCTGCCAATTTGTAATCGAAAGCGGGATGATCTCCAAAATTTGTGCAAAAATAATGTAATTCCTCGTGGCTCGCAGTCATTTTTTTTTTAACTTACAAGGTGGAAAGAAGCGAAATTATTTAGATGAGCCAGATGTAGCAGAGGAAGAGAAAGAAGACGAATGAATTTCTAGTTATTTTTGATTTACACAATGTCTACCTTAATTTGTCATAATTTTTTGTTTATAATAACCCAAATTGGAAAGTAATGAATATGTGCCACTGAATTAACAAAACTATGAATTAATCACTGTTTTATAATGTTACAAATTGATATTTTTGAGATCAAATATTTTAATAAACATACCGTAAAATTATTGAATAAAACAGCGTATACCATACAAAATAAAATAGTGTATCAGATACATCATACAAATTCCTTAAAAAATAAAATAGCCTATATGGAGGACTTGCGCTTTGAATGACATAATTATGGTCTTAAAGGATGCGTAGAATACAAAAACTTAGTCAATTTAAAGACAAGAAACGGTATTACGTATTCGTCGAAAAATACACTATGAAGAATTTTTATTTACGGCGATATTGAGGTTTTAATAGACATCCGACTTGACAAAAACTTTAAACTCGATTTTCTCAAAAACCCAAAATTTTATACGCTATTGTTATATTGAGAGGACGATATATAGATTAAAAAAATATTGGAACACAAAAATTGAAGGCAAAAATAATATCTCCTAGAATTTGCGCTCGAATTTCGAGTGTTGGTCTATACTAGTTATCGTAATTAGTTATAAAATAGTGCAAATGAAGCAGCTTGAAGTGTATTATGAATCTATAAGGTATGTTAAAAATTAAATTCGATAAAAGAATCAACATTACTATTGAATACAAAGGTAATACTTAGCATGATCCTTCTACTCTCAAGACTTAAGAGTCTAATAAGCCTTAGGTTATTAGTCATCATAACTCCAACCTAAACCACGTAGACATAACAACAAAAACATTTTTCGACACAGACCCTTTAGTCCCTTATGAAGGTATTAAGATCCCTTCTTTTTTCTACTTTAATAATTGAAAAACATTTTTCAGATAGAAACACCACCATAATCTTTATAAAAAAAAAAACAAAACAATAAATAAGAAATTATAATAAATACTGGTCAAACATGTAAACGGTATTCGAATTTAAAAGTTAATTATCGGCAACTCTATAAAAATTGTAATATGTGTACATGTAGAGGGTATTAAAATTAAACCATCACATTGTTGTTTCTTTCCTCATTCACAAAATTTTCTTTAAATCAACCTTGAATCGTAATTTATTTTTTTTTTTTTTTTAATAATGTTAAATCAATAATAGAGAGTCCAAAAAGATAATTTAATACTGTCAATCTACTCATTTTTCTGTGATTGTCTCTTTCTAGATTTCGCAAAATTTCAAAAATCGTTTAATGCTCATTTAATATTTATGGTAGAGCATTTATTTCTTAGCTAAAGTTTATTGCTCAAGCCTTAGAGTTGACTTTTGTCACAAATCATTTTTTCTTTTTTCAATTTTAAAATTTGCTCTAAATGTCTAGACATGCCAGGTGTTGGTATGCTATGATATATGAAGAACATAATAAGCTGCCACTGATTTAAGAAACCGGTGTCTGAAAAATATTTAATAATAATTTTGTTCAAGGCTCCGTTGGTTTTTATTTTAAACGTAAATGTCTGGGACCGAAAATAACAGTTATTTTGAAATTTTAAAACAAAAAGCATAAAGAAATAAATGTCGGAAAACTGATTCAATTATGCCATATTCATCGTTATGAACTAGTCTGTGATAAAATATATTGATTTTTAACAGTTATTTTTTTAATATTCTTTTTTCAAACAAAAATAACAGTTTTCTTTATTTTTATTTTCTCAAACAAAAATAACTGTTGTTTTTTCCTTTTTATTTTTTCAAACAAACAAACTGTTGTTTTTTCCTTTTTATTTTTTCAAACAAAAATAACAGTTATTTTTTTATTTTTATTTTTTTAAACAAAAATATCAGTTATTTTTTGATTTTTATTTTTTCTAACGAAAATAAGTTATTTTTTGATTTTTATTTTTTCAAACAAAAATAACAGTTATTTTTTGATTTTTATTTTTTCAAACAAAAATAACTGTTATTTTTTGATTTTAATTTTTTCGAACGAAAATAACAGTTATTTTTCGATTTTTATTTTTTCGAACGAAAATAGCAGTTATTTTTCGATTTTTATTTTTTCGAGCAAAACTAACAGTTATTTTTTGATTTTTATTTTTTCAAACAAAAATAACAAATATTTTTTGATTTTTATTTTTTCAAATAAAAATAACAGTTATTTTTCGATATTTATTTTTTCAAATAAAAATAACAGTTATTTTCTGATTTTTATTTTTTCAAACAAAAATAAAAAAATAGTAAAAAATAACAGTTATTTAAATCTATCAAAAAACAAAAGTATTGAACAGATTTTTCTCAAATTTGGTTTGTATATATTTTCTCAAAGTATAAGTGACTATATCAAATATGGTCAGGATCGGTCCATTTTTCGACCTAGTCCCCATATAAATATAGTATCCGATATGAACTTTTTCATATCTGGAGCGGAAAAAATTAATAAAAATGCCACTCAAATTTGGTTTATGCTCATTTGCTATATCCAATTAGTTGTACCGAAGAGATAGCGTCTCTTAACCATGGTATAGGGTATCGTATAGTCGGGCTAGACCGACTATAATTTTCTTAATCAAACCCATTAAAACAAGGTTTTTGTGAAAACTCTTTCCTTTCCTTATGCATATGAGTTTTGAATCTCTCCGTAACTGTGTGTGACTTTGCGTGACTTTTTTGAAATTAATCTTTGGTCACAATAAGTCTATGGAAAAAGTTTCAGATTGATTGGATGATGGGATATACGATTTAAATCTCTCCGTGACTATGCGTGACTATACGTGACTGTGAGTGACTACCCCAAAATTAATCTGTAGTCACAACAAGACTATGGGCCAAGTTTCAGATCAATTGGATAAGGGGGAATGGGGTTGCCCCACGACAGCAGACAGAGAGATTCAGTTAAAAGAAAAAGTTATTTTTGTTTGAAGAAATAAAAATTAAAAAATAACTGTTATTGTTGCTCGAAAAAAATAAAAATCAAAAAATAACTGTTATTGTTGCTCGAAAAATATAAAAGTAAAAAAATAACTGTTATTTTTGCTCGAAAAAATAAAAATCAAAAAATAACGGTTATCATCTGTCTTATATGGAAAAGGGAATAATTATTACGGTCCCTGGTAAATGTAATTTTTTTATATATTTTTTTAACATAAACAGTAATTTATTAGAAAAGAAAATAATCCTCGGTTTGCCAAAGAACCAAAAAAAAAAAAAAGAAAAAATCACAATTTATTCCATAAAAAAAAAAACGCTTTAATAACGCGTCCCTAAACATCTTGCACTTGGTTTGTTCGCTTTGTTCTGTTTGATTTCTTTTGATTGTCATGGCACATCCTGGATTTTATAAGCTTCTTCTTTTTTACATTTTTTCTCTGTTGTGTGTGGGGTTCATTGCCTTCAGGATCAATTATTATTGGCATTTGTATCACAACAACCACAATTCATTGGTCAATGAACTTAAACATTAATCGGTTATTTCGTTTTCAAGTTTCGTTATTAAAATGTGTATTTTTATTTATCATTGGTTAGTGATGATGGTAAGATGAGTACAACCCAATTTAATTTGAGTATTATGCCAAAATTGATCTTCCGTATTTTGAGGACTATGACTTTTTCCTGTTTCAGAACTTGAAGGAAAGTGCTAGGCAAACAAGCAGATATTATGATGTGTTATACACTATAGTTCTAAGGTAGGTTCTAGGTTCTAAGGTTCATTTGTTTATTATACAAATTATAAACTTTTAACTTTTTATGAAATGTTACTGAAATTTTTTTATACTCAACAGGCATCTAATAACTAATATAGCTAATAATACTAATATATACTAATATAGCTAAAAGGAGACTGCATAGAAAAATAATATGAATTTTACAAATTTTAATAAGTTAATAAAAAAAAGCTAAAATAACACATAGTGAACATTTTATTTTTGGAATAAAGATTAAGGGCCGTATGCAAAAAAATTAAAGTGTACTTCAAGTAGACTTTATTGTATGTTTTTCATACAAAATCTGTTGATAGAGTCTACTTGAAGTACACTTTATTTTATTTGCACACGGCCCTAAGTGATGAACGGAGGTAGAGTTCCATTAGTGAACTTTCATGTTTGAACACAGATAATCTGCTTCTATTTGCAGCCCCTACAATAAAAAGATTTAAGATTATCTAAGTCCGGTTACAACTTTATTATTCTTTACAGAACATCTTTGTACTGCGGATAAAATAAACTTCATAAAAATATTTATATTCTAAAACATTCGAATATTCTTATTGCAATATTCTTCACCACTACATAGGTGACTACAGGTTCAAATATTTGTGATACCAACATAAAATGCGGGTTGTATTAGGATTTTTAACAAATGAAATGAATATTTATTGAGTTTGTTTTTAGTTCCCAGACCGAAGATACGATACCCCATACCATGCGTTTAGAGAAAAGGTATTAGGACGAACTAATTGGATACAGAAAATAAGCTTAAAGCAATCATAAAACAGTTCATATCGGATGCTATATTTTTGTGGAGGCTAGGTCGAAAAATGGCCCGATCCTGGCCATATTTTGTAGTAAATTTTTTTTTTGAGAAAAACTTATATAAACCAATTTTGATATAAATCTGTTCAATAGTTTTGTTTTTTGATAAATTTAAGTGAATATTTGGAAGCGGATTTTTATGGGGGCCACGAGTAAGAATTCTTCTACAAGCAATATGTCTGAACATACACCGATTTTCACAAATTTCAATAGCGTTCGTTCTATGGCCGATGAAAGCTTATATAACAAATTTCAACAAACTATATTCATATTCGCGACCTGTAGTCTGATTACATGGACACACAGACAGACGGACGGATGGACCGATGGAAACTGCTAAATCGACACAGAAAGTGATTCTGACCTAGGGCCTACTCACTGTATCCTGACCACCTGGTGGTATATAGTACGGTTTTTGGTGAGCGAATACTTTATGGGCCCACTGTATATATCGTTCAAAACTTTAATTAATTTGATCGATTCAGGTCTCATAGGAAAGTTTTCAATAAAGAATATAAATTTTCTTATTTTTCTAATGACCTTCTACGTAAAACTGCCAACCCACTCACTCCTGTGGCAAAACTATGAAATGTGAAAGAGCGCTATTTCCCCTTCTGACTACAAAATCGCAACTTAACACTGAAAACAAATTGCTGCTATCTAATATCTGCATACGTCCTATAACGAAATATGGCTGTCCGGTGTGGTTTCCAAGAAGTGCCAAAACATGTCTTAAAAAATTTCAGTTTACCACGTAGGTACTCCACCAATCTCTTACATAGTACTTTTAATCAACCTATGTTTAATGAGATATTTAACCAACTAGCTACTAGATTTAAAAACAGATATAGATCTTCAAGATTTGCCACCATAAGAAATTTATTGAATTAATCCATTTTCCCAACTTCTGAGAAGTTCAAGAAAGGGGGGGTTAATAAAAAAAAAATTCTTAAAAATTCAAATATTTTGAAATTTTTTGTTAATAAAATTTTAGTTTTAATTTGTTGCAATACTTTTATGTAAACTAGCAGATTCCAGCCCTCGAAATTCGAGCGCAAATTCTAGGAACTTTTATGTTTTCATTAAATAAAGACCCTAAAAGTATGCTAATCAATTATAGCCAATTCACAAATCAACACAAAAAACAAACTCATTTTTATTACAAACACATTAACAAATTTAATAAACATTGCATTGCATAATTTTATGTATGTGTTAGTAGCACCTTTAAACACAATTTACTCAAAATAAAGGAAACAATTTTAAAATCTGTAAAACTGCAAAACGGCTAAAAAGAAACAAATTTCAAATAACATACGTTTGGTCAAAATCGGGATAAAACGGTAGAACAAAACATCGGTCACAAGAAATCGCCTAGCCTATTAATATTATAGATTTTAAGAATATTGTACGTTTTAAATAGTTTTTTTTAAGTGATTTGATGATAGTTAAATACAAAAATAAAAAAAAAAACAAAAAAGAAATTATATTATACGATACCCTATACCATGGTGTAGACACCCTATCTCTTTGGTCCAACTAATTCGATATAGAAAATAAACATACACCAAATTTGTGTGGCATTGTTATTAATTTTGGTGGCTGCAGATATGAAAAAGTTCATACCGGATGCTATATTTATATGGGGACTACACCGGAAATTGGACCGATCTTGACCATATTTGGTAAAATCACTTATAGTTTGAAAAAATATATACAAACCAAATTTGAGAAAAATCTGTGGAATATTTTTGTTTTTTAATAGATTTAAGAGCAGATCGGGAAGCAGCTCTATATGTGGCCTATGACTAAGAACTGTCCTATAGGGATTATTTTTGAACTACTAATTAATGGATATAATAAACACATACAAACCCAATTTGACTGAGATCTATATGATAATTTGGATCTTATGGCAATTTATATCGATTTCATAGGGGTCATTGGTATGGGGACTAGGTCAGAATATGGACCGAATTTCACCAATTTCAACAGCGTTCATGCTATAGCCGATAAAAGCTTATATAGCAAATTTCATCAAAATATATTCATAGCTGCGACCTGCAGTTTGATTACAAGGTTTACATGGACACACTGGGCGGACGGACAGACGGGCGGACGGACATCGCTAAATCGCCTCAGAAAGTGATTCTGAGTCGATCGGTATAATAAAAGGGGGTCCAGGTCAAATATTTCTGGTAGTTACAAACAGCGGTACAAAGTCATGATAGTGGTATAGGGTATAAAAACTTCCAACCCTATTTACTCTTTTGCAGACGAGAGCAATATTTATCCATCAATCATTCATTCGATCAAATGCCAAGTAGGTAAAATGGAGAGGCAGTATATGAATGGCACACGCAATCAAGATCATTTGACAATCTCAGAGTGGGGTCTAGTGAATAGGTTCGATTTGAAAGCGCGTAAGACCCAATGTTGTTTATTGACCCATTACGGGCCATAGAGTTATCAATGTCGTCAGTATCCATGGGTGGTGTAGACATTGATATAGACATTGAATAAAAATATTATTCAGTATCCTCGGTTTCCTAAATCGGGGTAAGAATTACTTCTCCCCATCTGATGTTCTTACTATTTACGTCACCAATATCCGACCAAAAATGTAATACAACTCCCATATATAGGTAGAGCCTTCACAGTTCATTTTGAAGCTACTGGACCGTGTGCAAAGGAGGGCGTTGGTGCTTATCAATGACACTAGGGTAATTAACTATATTGACACATTGGGGCATCGTCGAAATGATGGGAAGTGTTCTGCTGAGATAAGTAAATTCATCCCAGTAGCACATGTTTTTCTTCGCACCACCCGTTCATTTAGTAGATCTCATAAATTTTCAGACTCCCATAAATTATACCAGATAACAGCACAGTGCACTGCATTAATTGGGAACATACCCTGAGTGTCGATGTATGTATATAAAATGTATATATAAAAATGATAGTAGAGAACATGAATTGACGCTTTACATATCTGAACATTAAAGGCAATTTCAGTGAAATAATAATCCCAATCATACTTAATACGCTGATACAAATTAAAATCGGTCCGTATTGTAGTGCTCACTGACAGCAATTTTAGCCAATGAAAGTAAAAAGCGACGCACGATGATAGATGAAAGGGACAAGGGACAGTAAGCTTATTGATATATGAATTATTTCTTTAACACCTAATACAATATATAAATTTTTCTACAATGTACCCCATTTCAGTAACAAAGCAATCACAAACCCCTCAAATGTTTGTGATAGCAATAATAAAAGTCTCCAACCATTACGTACATACAAACAAAGATCAACAGCCATTGAAACGCCATTGAGACATGACTAATGTATATGGAATTACAAATTAATTGAGTTAATTAGAATATGATAATTCCAATAAAATTTAAATAAATGATCAGAAAATATCAACGAAGGTAACAAATGGACATCATCACATTATACGTTGTATTTATGAGAGTGTATCAGCAGATGAAGAAGAAAGTAAAACCAGTTGCTCTAAAACGTAACAGCTGCATCAAGGCGGCACTTTTAACAACTCATTATTGAGAAAGCATGGACAAAACTGTACGACAGATAAAAACTATAATCAACGCTTGCTAATAAAGGGTGATTATAAGAATGTTAAATATTTTTCAAATGTTAAATATTTTAAACACATTATTGAAGTAAATAAAATTTCAACAAACAAAAAAACAAAAACAAAAATGTTAATGTATTGTTAGAACGATTCTAAGAAGAGAGTAATATAAGTGAGAGTGAGATAATTTAAAAATGTATATACTACATATAATCAAAATAATTTTGCGCATTAGTTTTAGATGAATGAGACGTAGAGTTAGTGGTAATAAAAATCTTGAAATTAATTAATATTCAAGAAATATCAAAGTCAGAACAGAAATAAAATGAAAAAAAAAATATAATAATGATTGAAAAGGTGAGCAAAATGAATGTTTGAAATTGGCATGGGAAAACTTAAATTGAAAAGAGGGCCAATCCTAAATATTAAAGAGCCAAAGAAAAAGTACGTCATGAAAAGCCAATGAAGGCACAAATAGATGTATGAATTACGACTAACCATCGTTCGACTATAGATCATTCACACTTATGACAATGGTTTTATAATATACAGCGATTGAAATACAATGGAAAATTTTAACAATATACATATGTACATATATTTCTAATGCCGTGAGCTATCATCACCAAAAAAATTGGATCATAAAATCAAAAATTTATTATTAATTTAAAAATTTCCAAAAAAATTGGATCATAAAATCAAAAATTTTTTATTAATTTAAAAATTTTTATATTTATTTACAATCAGAGTTCAGAAAAAAAAACACACACTGAATAAAAAACTCGTACATATAAGTATGTAAACAATCATAGCTCAGACCAACAAACACATATTTTTATTTTCATATCAATTATGTGTGTTTCTAACACATAATCTTGACTTGTTTCGTTTTATATTTAGTTATATACACGAACATTTTTGTATAACGTATTTTTTGTTTCGAACACACATAAACCACACAGATTCGAGTGTAGCTTTATTTTAAGATGCACGTGTACTGCTAAAAACAGAACATGTTCTTGAATACGTACATCTAAAAACTAAAACATTATCCACTCTCGGACGGAAAAAAACGAAATTAAGTCATAAACAACATACAAAATTTCTCTGATTTCTATTTTATTACTATCCTTATATTTTTTTTTTTTATTATTAACTTTTTATTTTTATTTTTATTTTTTTATAACTGCTAATGAATTGTTTTAGATTTTTTAATAAATTTGGTTGAAACAATTGTTGTCATTATTATAGGGGTGTTTCAGATTTTTCCGATCGCGAGTGGATAATGTTTAATTTTTAGATGTATACGTTGAAGAACATGTTTTGTTTTTTTAACAGTGCACGTGCAAGAACACGAACTTAAAATAAAGCTACACTCGAACCTGTGTGGTTTATGTGTGTTCGAATCAAAAATACGTGATAGAAACATGTTCGTGTACATAGAAATATTAAAACGAAATATAGTCATGTTTGTGTTCGGCACCGTACAAAATTTAGAAACACACATAATTGATATCAAAATAAAAATATGTGTTTGTTGATCTGAGCTATATTTGTTTACATATATGTACGAGTTTTTGATGTGTGAACATCTATAAGCGCAGAGAGGTAAATTTCAAAAACAGCGTAACATGTAGGCGTAACATTTGAGTCGTAAGACAAAATGTGATTGTACTGGTGAAAAAATTATGATATTATCATAACCTGTTTGAAAATTAAAAATAAAAAATGAAAAAAAATGAAAAATAAAAAATGAAAGATGAAAAACGAAAAAAAAACATTAAAAATTAGGAATGAAAAACGAAAAACTAAAAATGAAAAATACAAAATGAAAAATGAAAACTAAAAAATTAAAAATGAAAAATCAGAAATGAAAAATAAAAAATGAAAAATGAAAAATGAAAAATAAAAAATTAAAAATAAAAAATTAAACATGAAAAATAAAAAATGAAAAACGAAAAATTAAAAATGAATAATGAAAAATGAAAAATAAAAAATGAAAAATGAAAATTAAAAAAATGAAAAATAAAAAATGAAAAATGAAAAATAAAAAATTGAAAATCAAAAATGAAAAATAAATTAAAAATGAAAAATGAAAAATAAAAAACGAATAATGAAAAACGAAAAATGAAAAATAAAACATAAAAAATGAAAAATTAAAAATGAAAAACGAAAAATAAAAAATGAAAAATAAAAAATGAAAAATGAAAAATAAAAAATGGAAAATGAACAAGTAAGAAAATTATAGTCGGTCTAGACCGACTATACGATACCCTATACCATGCGTTTAGAGACCCTATCTCTTAGGCCCAACTAACTGGACATAGAAAATAAGCAAAAACCAAATTTGAGTGGCATTTTTATTAATTTTTTTGGCTGCAGATATGAAAAAGTTCATATCGGATATCTATGTAGGGACTAGGTCCAAAAATGGACCTATCCTGATCATGTTTGGTAAAGTCTCTTGTATTTTGCAAAAATATATACAAACAAAATTTTAGAAGAATCAGTGCAATATTTTTGTTTTTTAATAGATTTAAGTGAAGATCGGGAAGCAGCTCTATATGGGGTCAAAGGGATCATTTTTGGACTACTCATTAATGGATGTAATGAACGCATACAAACCCAATTTGAGTAAGATCTATATGACAATTCGGATCTTATGGCAATTTATGTCGATTTCATATGGGTAATTCGTATGGGGGCTAGGTCTGAACGTGGACCGATTCTCACCAGTTTCAATAGCGTTCATCCCATGGTCGACGGAAGCTTATATACCAAATTTCATCAAAATATATACATATTTGCGATCTGTAGTTTGATTACAAGCTTTACATGGACACACAGACGGACGGACGGACGGACGGACGGACATTGTTAAATCAACTCAGAAAGTGATTCTGATTCGATCGGTATAATTAAAGATGGGCCTAGGTCAAATATTTTTGGTTGTTACAAACAGCAGCACAAAGTCATTATACCCAAACCACATAGTGGTATAGGGTATAAAAATAAAAATTTAAAAAAAATAAGAAAAAATGAAAAATAAAAATTAAAATGAATAATAAAAAATAAACAATAAAAAATTAAAGCTAAAAAATTAAAAAAAAATTTGAAAAATAAAATAAAAACATGAAAAATAAGAAATGAAAAATGAAAAGCTAAAATTAAAAACGAATAATTAAATATAAAAAATGAAAAATAAAAAATGAAAAATAAAAATTTAAATTGAAAAATAAAAAATGAAAAATGAGAAAAGAAAAATAAAAAAAGAAAATTAAAAATTGGAAAATGAAAAATGAAGAAAAAAAATTAAAAATGAAAAATAAAAAATTGAAAATTAAAAATAAAAATATAAAAAATTAAAATTAAAAAATGAAAAATTTAAAATAAAAAATGAAAAATAAAAATTAAAAATTAAAAAAAAAATTAAAAATGAGAAACGGAAAATGAAAAACGAAAAAATTAAGAATAAAAAATAAAAAACGAAAAAGTAAAAATTAACCGGTTACAATAATAAATAATAAATATTTTTATATTAACAGAGCCCCTGCAGTTTATTGCTATAAGTGATACGCTTTCTGTTTGATTTTAAGAAAGTGCTATAAAAAAATCTTTAATTACTAGATGTTTACACTTCTCTCCTGCGATCGGACTCACATGATTTTTTTTTTATTCAGTGTGTGTTTTTTTCTAAACTCTGATATTTTTACATCACTGTATACTACAGTGTTCCATACATCCTTCCAAGACATATGACTTTTAACAAAATTCATCCGATAGTCTCGATTTTTTATGTCAGTATTGGTTTTTTATTTTTTTTTTTTTTTTTTTTTGGAATTTGTTATCTTTGGCCAAAAATCTTGAAATGGTTGAATACACCTTAATTTGGTGATGAACATAATTATTTACTGCACATATACTCCGATTTATAATTTCAACGATTTTTCGATTGGATGTACATACCTTTTTTCATTACTCGCAAAAATATACTTTTTTCGGTTTGTTTAACCATTTTTCCACCGCTTACTTTTTATATCAAATCAAGAGAAAAATTATTTTTTATAAATGAACTTATATTTTGCAACGGGATATTTTTTAATTTTTTCTTAGATGTTTATATTTATTGGTATATAGAAGATAATTGTTAATAAACTAACAAAAATTTACAAAAAAGCTTATTATTGAAAAAAGGCGAAAACGTTGTTTTTGTACAAAAATGTTGAAAACAAGTAAGAGTGTTAAATTCGGCTGTGCCGAAGCTTTGATACGCTCCACCTCGGTTTGAGTATTGATGATAAATGTAAACAAAATATTGGAAAAATATGCATGCATTTCCTATATGCATGCATTTCCGGTTATATGACATAACTTCTCGTTTAATTTAGTTTTTGCTAATTAAATAGCTCGCCCTAACCTCCATTGCAAAGGTAATGGTTGTGTAGGGTGGCTATTTGCATTAAATCGTGCTTTTTTTTAGCTTTTAACTGGCCAAATATTTCTTCATTGCGGCCATATATGAAAAAAGGATTAATTCGTGAATGCACTGAAAAGCTTAATGAGGATCTCAATATAATATTTGAATGGGCTTTTTCAAATGGACTTTACTTAAATCCAAAAAAATCAAAATGTTTAGTTATAACTCAAAGAAATCAAACCATTCCTATAGATATTCCAGTATCATTAGGTAATCAGAATATTGAAATCGTGGAATCTGCTAGTAATCTGGGAATCATTTTTAATAAATCGCTCACGTGGAACAATCAGATTAATTCTGCATCTCGAAAAATATTTGTAATGCTAAGAACGTTGTATCCTATACAACATCTTACACCTTTAAACATTCGTATGCTTCTCGCGAAAACTTTCATTATGCCGAAGTTACTATATGGTTGTGAGATTTTTGTGATTCAGAAAGTAAAAGGGGATTATTAGTAGCTTACAATGCGATCCTACGTTATGTGTATGGTATAAAGAGATATGATGGAACTTCTCTATATTCTAAGTCTCTGTACGGAGTTGACCTCGTGGCCTTAATAAAAATAAGATCATTAATTCTACTTCACAAAGTAATATACACCAAAGGCCCATCTTATTTATTTGAACGCCTTCAATTTGCACGATCCAATAGAGGAAATAATCTTATTCAATTACGATATCGAACATTAATCTCTAGTTAGCAATTTTTTATAAATACCATATGTCTGTGGAACTCGTTACCCAACAATTTACAAATAACAGACAACGCTTTACAATTTAAAAATGAATTGTTTAAAAATGATTTGGTCTCTAATTTTCAACTTTCTTAATTATTGTTTCATTTGTGATTATATTATATATTCTATACTCTCCCATTATGTATTAATTTTTATACCCTATACCACTATGTGGTTAGGGTATAATGACTTTGTGCTGCTGTTTGTAACAACCAAAAATAGTTGACCTAGACCCATCTTTAATTATACCGATCGAATCAGAATCACTTTCTGAGTTGATTTAACAATGTCCGTCCGTCCGTCTGTGTGTCCATGTAAACCTTGTAATCAAACTGCAGGTCGCAAATATGAATATATTTTGATGAAATTTGGTATATAAGCTTTTATCTACTTATATTTTTATACTTTTGTAATTTAAAATTATTCTTATTTTTATATTTTTCTTGTTTCTTAAAAGTATTGTAACTACTATCACAAATTGATTGTATCATTATAAGATCACATACTGTAATTAAAAAGATTTATATCTTGTTGTATGTGATATCCACATTTAATGAATAAATAAATATAGGTCGGATGGAGTAACAAAATAATAACCCAAAAAAGCTCTCTCAACTTTTTTTCAAAAAAATATTGCCATATTTGGAAAACATAGAGAATAAATTTATAATAATAAATAATTAAATTAGGGAAATATCGCAAAAATTTTAAATAAAATAATTTGTTATCTTTATTTTTTGAAGAACTTCAAATATTCATCCAAAAAAAATTGTGAAAATTTATATATAAATAACATTCTAATCAATTTGTGTTTATTTATGTAACAATTTTTAAGTTCGCAATTCTTAAATATCATTTGAGGTTTTATAAAATTCATTGAATTTAAATTAATGTTTTCTGTAGTCCGATTCTGTAATTTTCAACGATCCGACAATGGCAAAATATATCGACAGCTATTGTTGTTTCCACTAAGGATTAAGTGATTCACTAAGTACATACATCTTAACGACAGTCGACAAATCTATTTTTCTATTTATTTAAATTGTAAACGAGTGGCATCTCTGTCAAAATAAGCGAAAAACACAAAGAAGAATAGAAAAAACAAATTACTTCGTGTTTGACAGGATGATTTTATGTTTATGTTTAATATCTCTATTTTTTTTGCTAATATTTCAGTTTATTTATTTGAAAATGAAATAATGAATTGAATATGCTATTTAATTTTTTTATTTATATAAAAAAGTTTTTTAATTAAAGCAAAGTATTTTCACTATTTTATGATTTTTGTTTATGTATGACGACATTTCAACCAAAAAATTTAAGTTTTTATCGATTGAATAAACAACACAAAAATGGTTGTCGTTAAGATAACAACAACAGCTGACTTTAACAATAGCGAATATCGTTTAAAAATTTTACTGATAATTTTGCAATTTTCTTTTTTTAACGATTCGACTATCGTTAAAAGAAGTTACTGAAAAGCTATTAATTTCTCCTGAATGCCAATATTTTTTTTAATGTAAACATTTTTTAAATGTAAACATATTTGTTGTTTTTTTTTTTTTTTGGAATTTGATGCAATTGATGTCTTCTAAATTTAAAATTGTTATTTCCGACGTTTTGATATGATTTTCTGAAATTCAATTAATATTTTATAATTTATAATTGGAAATTTTAATTCCAGCTTTTAGAATTGATATTTTCTAAAATTTGAATGGAAAATTTAAAAAGCGCGATTTTGTATTTATTTGAATAATACTGCTTTAGTAATTATAAACAACTAGCTGTTTTTACCCGGTCTTGCCCGGAATAAAAAGGCCTTTGACTTGAAAAATTGATCACTATGCTTACCAGGCGCTGAGTACTTAGTCCCCAATTAAAAAATTCCCCAATAAAATGAACTTTCTCCCCAAAAATTTGTATGGGCAGTAAATTCATTTTTTATTTCAATTAAAAATTTTTTGATTTTTTAATTTAGAAGTTTTTTATAAGATGCTGCAGCAAAAATGCTTCAAAAATAAGCGGCGAAACCGCTATAAGCTTTTTTTCAGTTTATTTATAAACATCAAATATAACGGAATGGTTTGCAAATTAAAGGAATCGGAACTTTTAAAAATTGAATTACTTCATTCAATAAGTGATCATCATTGAGCAGAGACGTCAAATTCAAGTTTCAGAAATGAAAGACTAATGCGACGTTTAATATTGTGTCGCAATGTTTCTTTAAGCAACTGCTTATAGTATATGTGTGGCCTATTTTGATCAACAGGTAATTATTTCACATACGTAGATAAAATTTATCATACGACATTTCACTATGCTGTGTTCCGCGAGCGAGTCGCGGCAGCCACACCCGTGCTACCGCGCAGTTGTTGTCAACTTATTTTAATCGCCAAAATATATTTTTCAGATCATTGCAATATTTTAGCTGAGCTGTGTTCCGCGAGCGCGTCGCGTCCGCATCCGTCGCGTCCGCGTCCGAGCGCCTCGCGCCGCTTCCTCGCAGCTACTACCTGTGCTGCCGCTTAGTTCTCGTTAACTTATTTTAATTCCTAAAACATATTTTTTAAAGCATTGCGATATTTTAGCTGAGCTGCGTTCCGAGTCCGCGGTCGCGCGCCGCGTCGCGTCCGCGCGCCTCGCGCTGCTTCCTCGCAGCTACTACCAGTGCTGCCGCTTAGTTCTCGTAAACTTATTTTGATTCCTAAAACATATTTTTTAGAGCATTGCGATATTTTAGCTGAGCTGTGTTCCGAGAGCGCGTGGCGTCCGCATCCGTCGCGTCCGAGTCCGCGCGCCTCGCGCCGCTTCCTCGCAGCTACTACCCGTGCTGCCGCTTAGTTCTCGTTAACTTATTTTAATTCCTAAAACACATTTTTTAGAGCATTGCGATATTTTAGCTGAGCTGTGTTCCGAGAGCGCGTCGCGTCCGCATCCGTCGCGTCCGAGTCCGCGGTCGCGCGCCGCTTCCGTGCATTTGGCATTCACACCAGTGCTGCCGCGCAGCTGTTTCCAACTTATTTTAATGGTCAAAATATATTTTTCAGATCATTCCGATATTCTACCTAAGCTGTATTCCCCGTGCACATAGCTTCCGCGCAACGAAATGATGCTATTGAAAAGAATACTCATTTTAAATGCATTTATTGTAGGACATATATTGAGAGCAGTATGCAAACGTTTACTAAAATAAATATTTAACAAAATTCATTAGATAAAAATATGTAAAAATTTAAGAATGAATTTGGGGAGTAAGTTCAATTTTTATTTCGATTAAAAATGGCGAATTTGTTCATTTCTTGTGGGTACCTTTTTTTAAGTTTGGGGAATTTGTTCACCGTGTAGTTATTTCCCTGTAAACCAAATTTCAGAGAAATCCGTTGAAAAGTACAAATTTGTATAGGGAAGAAATATACCACACAACAAAATATGAATTTTATATGAAACTTGGGCGTAAAAGTAGGCGTGGTCGGTAAAAATCATATGACGACCTTCCCTGGAATATGTACTCAATTTCGGAGAAAGCCATTGAAAAATTAAAGTTTATATAGCAATATAGTTTATATAGTTTATATAGCAATCAAATAGAGAAACAAATAAAAGGATAAAATTAGTTTTATATACATAGAAGTTGGCACAAAGTAGGCGTGGCCTGTAAGAAGCATATGGTGACCTTCCCTATAGTATAGAGATCGTGTGACCAAATTTTAGACATCCCTTGAAAAATAAAAATTTCTATAGTGCACAAATATACCAAAAAACAGAAAATTAATTTTGTATAAAAAGTGGGCGTAGAAGTAGGCGTGGCCGGCAAGAATCATATGGCGACCTCTCTGGAGTACAGAGATCGTGTGTAGCAAATTTCAGAGAAATCCGTTTAAAAAAAAATTGTGTAGAGAACAAATGTACGAAAAAACAGAACATTAATTGTATACAAAAAGTGGGCGTAACAGTAGGCGTGACCGGTACGAAGAATATGTCGACCTTCCCTGGAGCAGAGAGATCGTGTGTACCCAATTTCAGAGAAATCCGTTGAAAAATAAAAATTTGTATAGCGAACAAATATACCAAAATACAGAAAATGAATTGTATATAAAAAGTGGGCGTAAAAGTAGGCGTGGTCGATAAAAAGTATATGGCGACCTCTCTGGAATACAGGGATCGTGTTTACCGAATTTCAGAGAAATCTGTTAACAAATAAAAATTTGTATAGTGAACAAATATGAATAAAACAGAAAATGAATTTTACATAAAAAGTGGGCGTAAAAGTAGGCGTGGCAGGTAAAAAGTATACGGCGACCTTTCCTGGGGTATAGAGATCATGTGTACAAAATTTCAGGAAAATCCGTTGAAAAATAAAAATTTGTATAGCGGTCAAACAAACAAACAAACAAACAAACAAACAAACAGAAAATGAATTTTATATATATAGATTTTTAAAAATTAGATGTAATCGCAATCAGATATTTTGTAGGTAAAGCAAAATAATAATTCTATATAACTATGTAGAACTGTTTTGAAAGCAAAAAACTCATTGATGAACTCGGTAACTCTATTTTGTAAAGACAACAAAAAGTTAATATGCCAAACTTATGTTCATATTTGTAAATGAATAATGAAAAAACGTATGAAATAATAAAAGACCAGCCCGTGTATACTCTTAACATTGTTATGTATAATATCTATTTGAAAATATTGACATTCATGTTAAAATAGAAATAACTATTGCAAAGCTAATTAGAACAAAAATTGTGGCGCCATCTACTGTGGCATAGTCACGCTGAGCAAAATGAAGTGACACTCTGTTAATGCAAACTAAATGTATTTTCCCCACAACAAAATATTGCAGAATTTTATGTAAATAAAATAATATACCGATTTATTTCTAACATGCAGGTATATTATTTGTATTATTTAATATGTGTATGTATGTATATGTAAATATTACACACAAAAAATACAACATCAAACGTTATTTTTGTGTTTTTCTCTTTAAATAAATTAATATATAATTTTTTTTTTGCTAAATTTACATTGTTTTTTTTTTATTAACAACTAGGTACATATTTTAGCATTATTTGCTTTAGATGCTGGTGAATTTTTACTCCCTTTACATACATATATTAACTCGTAGTGTCTGCTTGTCGAAAAAATTTTGAATCGATTTTAACTCCTTTCCCGTGACCCAATCGATCTGAAACTTTGCAGGCAGGCTCGTGGCAATAACAGAAATGACCTAGTAAATTTTTTAGTGATGCCAAAACAATGGAAACTTTTAAATTTTTCTACCAGAGTTGATAAAAAAAAATGTACAAAGGGTTAGTTTTTATTATATTATTACCACAACGACCACAAAAACAACAAGGCCAGCTATGACAACAATACAACATTTAGAATAACAACAAGAACAATATAGAAACATAATATTTTTCATTTTTTTTTTATTTTTCAGAGATTTCCCTGGATCTGTTCCACCGATTTTAATGATTTTTGAAATAGAAATCTTCCCATGAATTTGTTGAATCATTCTCACTAAAAATGATCATCTTTGCTATCCTATTGAGGACGTGATCGTGACAAGAACAACAAAGAAAATTATATTTTTTCAAGACTTTTTTTAGTTCTTCATTCAAGTCTCGGGCCCTAATCGACCGATTTGGACGATTTCAAATAGCAAACTTCTCAGGATGTTAGTGAATCACTTTTTATGTCAACGCGCACCCTAGCTGCCTGATTGATGCCGTTATCGTGATTTCCACAGACGGACAGACGGACAGACGGACATCGCTATATCAACTCCGGTTGTTATAAGGATCACAAATATATATATTTTATGGGGGTCCAAATTTTTTTTCTAATTATTATTAATTATTATTCCACTCCTCTGCACACTGGAGTGGAGGGTATAAAAATGACAAACTTACATATAATTGCATTGGAGTGTAAAAGTCCTGAACAAACTAACAAACTACAAAGGCATAATTGTATTGAAAATATTAACCATATGATAACGGAATTTTATTGGAGCAAACGTGTCCAACAAATTATCATGTAATTAAAGTTCTAGGTCTTAACTGGAACCCAGCTTATATAAAATATTTGAAATGGAAAGAAGCTCCAATAATGTCGAAATGTTTGCTGTTTGGACAGACCAGATTTGTATTTAGCAAATAAAATGATCGAATGTAAATAAATTTTTTCTGTTTTTTTTTTTTGTAAACATTAGTGCTAAATAAGTGAGTGTATTAGGTGATAGTCTTTCCTCGTTGTGTGCTTAATGGGGCCACGAAATGAATTTTTTATTTTGTGGATGGTATTTTATAAATTCAAAATACAAAGTGAGCGACAGAGAGAGTACATAAATATGGGTTAACACACACTCTCATGCATACACCACAAATGGGGGAGCAGTCTTGTTTGGATACAAGAGCTCATAATCTGAGGCAGGCCTTTTTGTATAGATGGGGCTACTTTGGCTCTTTGCTATGTGATTCGTTTTCTTTTATACAAACATAATCGTATAAGTTGAGCGTTAGTAAAAGAAAAAAATCAACTACGAACGACAGACATCGGGTATTTGTGGTGCTTTGTGGAAGAAGAAAGAAAACAAAAATAAAGAAACGAGTATGCTGATTACTGAATTGTTTTTGGCTTTAATTTTACTATTGTTGTTGTAAATGCTGTAGTGGTATTTGTATTTTAACCACTAAATCGTGTCGTTTGTAGTTAGCTACGAATCAGTTGTCAGTTCGCATCCAACTTGTAAGCAGGTAGAGACCGTACATTATTTTTCAAGCTTAAAAGCCACGAGGTCGTTTGTTTAAAAAATAAAAATAAAACACAATTTTTGAACAGAATATTGGCAAACAAAAATATTAAATAAATACATCGCAAGTTTAAACAGTGGCATAAAGGAAAAATATGAAGAGAAAAAATAATTAAAATTGATTTGAAAATTACCAAAACAAAAATTGAATAAAATCTGAAACCTCTCAACTAATTCTAGCGCTAGAAAGTGCTGGTTTATTAAGAGGTGTGTGGTGGTGAGGTGGTTTCGATTATTTTTCCTAAGTGATCATCATTATATATACATATGTATATAAAAGTTATTGAAGATTGTAGGCAAAAAAAAAGCTAAATAAAAATAAGGCTGAACGATCTTTAATAATCGCTTAAAAAAAAAATATTAAAATTAAATAAAATAAGAAAAACAAAGTCATAAAAGAATGAAAATTAAAAATGATCGAAAAAATCTTTATGAAAGCAACAAGAGAAACAACCACGAAGAAATCAAAATATTGATGAGAATTAACGCGGGTTATATTTTTATGATTTTATAGCTTTTTTCAACCAACATCTACAGAAAAAAAAAGAAAACCAAACAAAATTTAATAAATGAAATTAAAAAAAGCCTAATATATATATATATATATGAAGACTAGAAGTAACAAGAAAAGCTTGTAAAGAATAAATAAATATGCAAATTTTTACTTGTTAATTTTTAAATTTTATGTTACGTGATTCCAAAAAATTTGTTATTATAATTATAGTTTTTTTTTTTAATATATTAAAAGTTGATCGTTTTCTTTGCAAAGCAATAAACCTTAACACTATTAAAAATGAGTACAAATATTTTCAAAAAATGATCGAGAGAGTGAATTGATACTCTCATTTTTGTTTCTTGTCTGCTTTAATATCACTTAAATTTACAACAAAAATGAGTATATTATTAAAAAAGTCAACAAGTTTAATTCGCTACATTTCTGTTTTCATTTTATTTTTATATAATTTTTTGCCACACTCTTTTCTTTTGTGGCAAATATTTAAGAAAATTCTAAAAAATAGAAAGAAAAAAATAATAATATTATCAAACACTTAAACATATACAAACAAACGTGCCCGATGAACGAGTGCAAAATTAAATTCAAATTACTTATATTTATGTGGAACCGAATAAAAAGCAAAACAATTTGTAAAATGTACTTTAAAAACTAAAATGAATTTTAAGTTAAAAAAGATATCTAAAATATTAGAACAAAATTTTAACTGAAAAAAAAACTACTTTTGAGTTATTTCAAATGCGAATTTATTTACATTTAATTGATATATAATTTTAAAAGGATTTATAGTTTACAGTTGTATGGATAAAATGAGAAGTGATTGATAGAAATAAAACAAAAATATTTATAAAATTTTGTGGAAATTGTAATAAATTAAACTTTCTAATATTTAAATGCATTCCCCGAAGGGTTAGAATAAATGAAATCAAAGGTTGTCATATATGTAGAAGTGTTGTGGGTTAAAGTTTTAAAAAATTGCCAGTTAACAGTTTATTATTTATTATGTCATTGCCATGAAATAAAGAATATTCTTTTAATTTTTACTAAATGTATAGAATGTAAAACGGACAAACTGTATCTCAAACCAAATTTTTTATAATTCTATATTTTATTTAAAAACCTCAAAAATATTAATATTTATCTCTTAAAAAAATTAATGTTTGATTTATTTTTTTTTTTTTTACAAACCCGTTTTAATTTCCATATTTGGTTTGTTCAAATTTTAGTGACCGCCATATAAACCCTAAAATAAATTAAAAATATGTTTAAAAAATCAAATTAAAAGAATTTCTAATGTACCTAAAGGTCTGGTAAGAAAGTAATTTTGTAAAAAAAAAATTGAAACGTAATAAAAATCTAAAAAAATAATCTAAATAACAGAACCCTAAAAAAGAAAATAAACAACAAAAACCATAATAAATATTATGCCAAAAGAAAGTACGCAAAACAAAAGATTAAATAAATAACAAAATAGTGTTGTGCAGTAGAATAGACAGCCGCTCATCATATAAGTTGATATTGATGAAAACCCTCAAAAAAAAAAAAAAAATACTAAAAATAACGCACAATATATATTTTGTTTTAAATTTTACATCAGCAAAGTGAGCAAAATAAAAAAAAAATAATAAATAATATTAATTAAAGATCAATAACATCATCAGCTTGATTAATTAAATCAAACAATATTGTATTTATAACAACAACAACAGAAATATTGGTTTTCCAGAAATTATTGATTGAAAATATAAATTTGGGTAAGTTGATTGTAATATACTCTACATATATTTTATTGCTGGTATTAATTACATAGTTTAAATAGTGTTATTCTGTTATTTCGAAGAAAATTTTGCTTTGTTTTGTTTTGAAAAACAGAAAAAAAAATTGAAAAACAGGCCTGCAAACATTTTTGAGTTGAATAACCTAAAATGTTATTTTAGCAAAAAAAATTTGTTTGTGCGGGCATTTTTCTATTTTTTTTTTTTCTTTATTAAAAGTTTAATAACTCAGTTAATTTTTACCCAATTTTTTAATCCAAAGCTGCATAAAGCTACTCATAAATAAACATACTTTTATAATAATTTAATAAATTATACGGTTCCTAATTAAAAAAAAAATGTGTAAAACCATCCCCAAACTTAAAAATATAGGGTATTTGTAAGCAAAATGAGTTTGCTGGAGGAATACGCACAGATGTCTCAATATTACTTAAATATCGTGTTCATATGTTCGAAAGGCCTCATTTTCTTGTTTCCAGATTCGCTGAGAAATTCGAAATCTGTTGATATTCAACAAAGTTATTGGCTTGACTCAAGATTTTGGAGGTGTTTCGCAAATTTCAAGGATAGGGTGTTGTTGTACTCGACAAGACCAATCAGAAAAAAGGCTTCGCTTCCCAGATATTTTTTTCTGTCACACGGTGTAATCCTTGAAATTTAAGTTCTTTGTCTGTATGTTATGTTGTTAACTTTTTATATTATTACTTTATTTATGTTAATGTTCATATTTAATTCCATTAATTTCATTTTACTTTCATTTAATTTTTATTTAATAATTAAATTTTCATTACACATTTCTTCAGTGGCTGCTTCTGTATTTATTAAGAAATTTTTCATTATCGTTAATATCTATAATATTAATAAGCAAGGCGATTTCTTGTGACCGATGTAAGTTTCACAGTTTTACCCCGATTTTGACAAAAAATTTATCATTTGAAAGGTATTTCTTTTCCGCTATTACCCAGATTTACAGATTTTCATCGTCTGGAATATTTTTTTGGAGTTACGATCGTTTAAAGTTGCTACTAACACATACATAAAATTATACAATGCTATGTGTGTGTTTATTAAATTTGTTAATGTGTTTGTTTTCTTCATTTAAAATGAGTTGAATTGTGAGGCATACCTTTAGGGTCTTTATTAAATGAAAAAATAAAATTTCCTAGAATTTGCACTCGAATTTCGAGTGCTGGAATTTGCTAGTATATAAAATTGAGCCTTAGGGCACTCCAAAATCATTCTCTATTGCATTTGGTTCAGCATTATCATCTTTTGCCATTAATCTGCTGTTAGTTATATATGATTCAAGCCAATACTTTATTATTCCTCTTCTTGTATTGCTATCTATAAATAACATAGTTGATCGCTGTTTCGCATGAATATCTCTTTCTAAAAACCAGATTGATACTTTGACTTGTGTTGTTCCATATAATTCTGCAATTGATTTTTAACTATCTTTTCAATAATTTTTTTACGGTATTTATCCGATCTGACAGTAATTTTTACTTCTTCGATTCCTTCAAGTGGTTGGGAAAAACTCCTGTTATGTCCCAGTTATTTAAGATTATATTGTTAGATATTTTACAGTAGTCTGGTTTGTTCTTCATATTTATACCCTATACCACTATGTGGTTTGGTTATAATGACTTTGTGCTGCTGTTTGTAACAATCCAAAATATTTGACCTACACCCATCTTTAATTATACCGATCGAATCAGAGTCACTATCGGATTCGATTTAACGATGTCCGTCCGTCCGTCCTTCTGTGTGTCCATGTAAAGCTTGTAATCAAACTTCAGGTCGCAAATATGAATATATTTTGATCAAATTTCGTATTTAATCTTTTGTCGGCCATAGGATGAACGCTATTGAAATTGGTGCGAATCGGTCCATGTTCAGACCTAGCCCCCATACAAATGACCCCTATGAAATCAACATATATTGCCATAAGATCCAAATTATCATACAAATCTTAGTCAAATTGAGTTTGTATATATATATTACATCCATTAATCAGTAGTCCAAAAATGATCCCTATTGGACAAATTTTAGTCATAGGCCCCATATAGAGCTGCTTCCCGATCTTCACTTAAATCTATCAAAAAACAAAAATATTGCACTGATTCTTCTCAAATTTTGTTTGTATATATTTTTGCAAAATACAAGACTTTACCAAACATGGTCAGGATCGGTCCATTTTTGGGCCTAGTCCCCATATAGATATAGCATCCGATATGAACTTTTTCATATCTGCAGCCGAAAAAATTAATAAAAATCCCACTCAAATTTTGTTTATGCTTTTTTTTCTATATACAGTTAGTTGGGTCTAAGAGATAGGGTCTCTAAACGCATGTTATTGGGTATCGTATATTCGATCTAGACCGACTATAATTTTCTTACTTGTTTTATTTATCATTTATAGCTCTTGTAAAGCTATCGCACGGAATTTAGATTTTAAGTCTCTCAAATATATTTTATTTCTATATTGAACCTTTTCAATGGAGTTTCTTATTTCCTTAATACTATTCACAAAATAATTATTAAAACTGTGATTAATCTGTAGAGGACAATGACAAAAAACAATGAGCTGTTCACATTACAAGACTTGTAATGTAGAGAAAGTTAAAAATTGGAAAAAAAATTCAGCTTGTTCATACTAACTCTCCTATATAAAATAAAAATAAACAAGTAAAACATTTTTTTAATATCCAACGTTTTTAAAACGGACTAGAAAGTATAAAATAATTTTCATTGCCATGAACAGATTTCGAAACCAATATAGATGGTCCTGATAATGTAAATAAGATTTAAAACTAATAACTTTGGTCGCAAAATAATAGTAAGGAGTAGTTGTGTTAAGAAAACAGTTCATATAATTTTCACTCCAATAAAATTGTACTTAAGTGGTTTAATAATAATAGTCGAACTTAAGACTTTCAAAACATAAATAACTAAAATTCACCAAAAAAATAGTTGGGATTTATTTATTTATTTATTTATTTGGTTTCCTGCACAACAAGACTAAGAGTCTTATAATTAAAGTACAGGATCGGTATAATTTGTATAAAAATAAGATAACAAAAATTATTTTACATATATTCAAAACAAAGCAAAGTTTAAACAATATTTAAATGGTATTGAAAAATTGGAAAACTTGTTTCCTAAAATGTCCTGCGTTGCTTAAATATTGTAATGTTGGCGGTAGCAAGTTCCAAAGACGTATGCAGTGTATATAGAACTGCCATTCAGAGACCAAACTTTTATGTCTTATTTGAATTATAGAATTATTTCTTCTTGAATTACAAAAGGATATTCGATTAAAAAGATATGTAGGCTCACGTGTAAATATAATCTTATGCATCAGTATCAATGATCGTATCTTCAAGAGATCGCAAAAATTCACAAAGTAAAGTTTTCGTGCATACGGTGTTATGTGGGATGATCTTTTCAAATTGTAGACGTATCTTAATATAGAATAAAACGTAGTTGTTAATTTCCTAGAGCTAATAGAATCACAGCTAGCAAATAGTTCGCATCCGTACAACAAAGTTGGAATTAGATAGATTTTATAGGTTTTTGCAAGTAGAACTCGTACATGGACTGGTGTAAGATGTTGAGTTTTCCACAGTGATCGAAACATTGAATACGTTTTTCCCGAAGCGACATTTATATGATCAGACCAGGTGAGAGTTTTATTGAAAATAATTCCAAGATTTTTGGTTTTTTGTGTAATTTCAATAATTTGACGGTTAAGCATAATATCGGGTATAACAAGGGAAGGCACTGATCTTCGAATAATAACGATGCATTTAGACTTTGAAGGATTGAGACATAGCCCATTTGCCAGAGCCCATAAGTAAATTCGATTAAGATCCACATTTAGGTTCGCAACACAGTTATTTAGTTAATCGAAACGACTACAAACATAAACACATCGAAACACAAAGCTTGCAACAAAATTCTAATTACGGCTAAATTTTAATTTACTTTTTAGTTGAAACAAGTTTAAATCAAAGAATAGGCGGTACAAACTTAGGTGAACTACTCACGCATCAATTACCCAATATTGCCCATACGCACATGCTTTTAATCTTCTTGAAAATCCAGAAGAAATTGTTGAACAAGAACTTCTTCAACTTTTCAGGTGAAAACCTGTTCATATCCGAAATAGAAAATTATTATATCTATCAATCTCTTTATTTCTGCTGAAATATAAAATAAGGAAGCTAGCAAAATTAAGTTTTTAAAAAATTATATTTCAATTAAGTTATATTAATAATATTGCAGTCTTATGGTATAAGTTTTCGCATTCTCTGCATCTACTTCAATGCCTCTTCATTGCACGGTTTCTTGCCAGAGAGTTGGAGTGTGGTGTGTTTGAATGTGTTGAGTTTGCGTGTGATGAGTTTTGAGTGTGGTGAGTTTGCGTGTGGCGAGTTTGCGTGTGGTGGGTTTGAATGTATTGAGTTTGCGTGAGGTGAGTTTGAGTGTGGTGGGATTGAGTGTGGAGAGTTTCAGCGGGGTGAGTTTGAGTTTGGTGAGTTACATCATACCACATATGACAGGAATGTAGGAAACGACTTTTAACACTATACAAAATTTCATTTAGATTGCTGTAAAATTAACCGAGATAAGGCATTCCTAAAGTTTGAGTTGTATGGCCGGGGTCACGCCCCGATGTCCAACGCCAACCACATTTAGGATAAATGTTGGAAACGAATGTATGTATCAATATTCCAAAATTGCTATTACAAGTGCCAAGAAAAAGTATTTCATTCTTTATGGGCGGTGCCACGCCCGCACAGAAAAAATTGTTGATATAATATTGCATTGTCATCCAGCTGAGCTATGGTGAAAATTTCAAGTCTCTAGCTTATCGGGAAATTACTTTAAAATCAATTCCAAGATTCCTACGGAACATACAAACAGACAAGAAAGCGACCTAATAAAAACGTTTTAAAAACAATCCTCGTGTTATTTTCTTTCAAATGTTGAGTTAAATAGTTGATTAAGTATGAGTTGAAGCAATTCGCTTTGTTCGAAAGTAGTTACTCCATTTAGCGCTGTCTTCAATTTGTCCCAATATTTCTCATGCATTACAAAAATTATTCAGCCCTGTTCTTGAGACGTTGTTTTGTTAATAAGAATGAATTTAAAATAACATGAAATTGAAATTTTAGGTTTCTTGAAAACACAAATTTTATATTTTCGAAGTATTTTTCGAAATCATTTTTTATTGTCAAATGACATAAAATATATGGTTTAGCTTCAGACCTATATGTTATCTAGAAACCGAGGTGCCATATGGTTGTTTAGTCAGTTTACAAAAAAATCTTAACTAACTTTTGCATGTTTTTCCTTAACTTTATCAAAAAAGTAAAAAAAAAAATTTCTTTTAAAATAACATTTTACTTGTTCATTCAATTTGATTCAATTAAGAATGACTTCTCTTTTTGAAATAAGCTAGGCTTCACCAAAGAAAATTCGACTATCAAATAAATTGGATTTGATTGGCATCACTACTGAAAGTTTTTGTTATAGTTATAGAACATCATCTCTAAAAACGTGTTTTATTAACATCGACCAGCGGAAAATGTAGACGTGTTTAAAATCATTTTTTTTCATAAAACCAATGTCTTATTTATTAAAATAATGACATGGATCAATAAAAAAAATGTTAAAGTTTAAATATCAATTGTTTTTTATCTCTTAAGTCCTGTTTAGTAGAAAAAATGGCATTTGTTTTGATTTTACAAAGCCTTTTCTATGTGAATTAAAACAAGAAAAAATATTCTTATTGAAAGCATAGAACAGCAAAAAGCTCGTAAATTTAAGAATTTTTTCATTTACGAGTTTTTTTTTTTGTGATAGTCAGCCCTGTTCTTGAAACGTTGTTATTTGAATAAGAGTGAATTTAAAATCATATGAACTTGAAATTTTGGGTTTCTTGAAACCACCTTTTTTTTTATTTATTTAATGGAAACATATGTTTGAGTTAAGAACCATATGTTTGAGTTAAGAACATATGTTATCTAGAAACCGAGGTGCCATATGGTCCTTTATTCAGTTTCACAAAAAAAGTTTTAAGTATTTTGTGCATGTTTTTTCTTAAATTTATAGAAAAAGTATAAAGAAAAATATTTTCTTTTAAAATAACAACATATTTGTTCATTTAATTGTTTTTGTTCTTCAATTTCATTCAATTAAAAATGACTTTTCAATTTTTAAAAAGTTAGGCATCACCAAAAAAAATTTCGATATTCAAATAAATTGGATTTGACTGGCATCACTACTGTTTCGAACATAAGCAAAAAAATAAAAATAAGTGATTTGATGAAAAAATTTTTTTAATTCCTTAATTTGCAATAATTAGTGCATTAAGAATCTATGTTATAATTGAAAAAATTATAATGGAAAATTGATTGTGTAAATAAAACGTTTTTATTATAGCTATAGAACAGCATCATCGCGAAAAGTGTGTTTTATTAACATCGACCACTTATTACGAGTTTTTTTTTAAATCAGCGCAAAATGTAGACGTTTTTTAAAATCGTTTTTTTTTTTTCATAAAATTAGTGTCTAATTTTTTAAGATAATGACAATGTTCAATAAAAAACATGTTAGAGTTTAAATATCAATTGTTTTTTATCTCTTAAGTCCTGTTTAGTAGAAAAAATGGCATTTCTTTTGATTTTACAAAGCCTTTACTATGTGAATTAAAACAAGAAAAAATATTCTTATTGAAATTAGAGAACAGCACAAAACTCGTAAATTTAAGAATTTTTTCATTTACGAGTTTTTTTTTTTTGTGATAGTGATTGCAAGAACAGGGGTGATTATCTTTTCTTTCATTAGAAAATGTATACATGATCTCAAACCGAACAATAAATAACTAATTATTCCAACACAGATCAACAGCACATAACATTAAAAATTTTCGGACATTTCTAAATTGTCCTTATACTCAGCTTGTTTAAATATCATAGTTTTTATCATATTTTTGGGTTTTAATAGTACTAGTTCTTTTATTTTGCTCCACGTTTCATTCAGGTTAGTTACATAATCATTTTTTTTTTCATTTTACTTTATATCTATTTCTTATCAATTTATAACTATTCCATACCGCAGCGGTGTTTTCAATAATTTTGAACTTTCTCTCTTTTCGGTGTTCTGAGTTCTTTATTAAACCATTTGTTATTATTGCTTTCATTTATTTTCCTTTTAAGAGTTAATTTTTTTGTTATAATATTTTTGAAACAGGTGTCAAAATTGTGGGCATAATCATTCAAATCATTTTTTTCATTACATTATAGCATTGAACTTGTACTTCCTTAGTTTGTGTTTCCCGGTCTCTACTTTCATATTTAATAGATGTGTCTATGGATTCATGACTCGCTATTTTATTATTTATAATATTTTTTGCCGAAATCATTTATTTTTTTATTATAATACGAGTATAGTCCATTAAGGTTTTCGAATTTTATTTTATTTTGGTACATGCGTTTATTATTTGTTTTAAGTTGTTACACTTTCAAATTTATTTTTAGAAAAATCTATGTTCCAATTTATATTGAAATCTCCAGTTATTATAATATCGCAAATTTTTCACATATTCTAAAAAAATCTTGAAACGTTTTACAAAATTCCGCTTTATGACTGCTTGGTGATCTATGTATGCATGTATATACTATTACTATTATAAAACAAGTTTTTACACATTTTGCTTTAAATGCACTAATCCAATATTTTCAGTCATTTACATAGCTTTTATCTTTCTATAGAGAAAACACCAAAGAGTGATTTTTGTTGATTATTAAAAACCAAAATTGGCAAATTCAAAATTTTGTAAAAGTTTCTTATGCATTAGCACCCACTGTATGTCTGAATTTCGTTAGTTCTTTAAAGATTTTTTTTTTTTTTTGGGAAATAACAAAGTTTTCTAATAGACCATTTTTTAAAAATTAATTCTAATTTAACAAAAGGATAACAAAGGTTATATTAAAAAAAAAAAAAAAAAAGTCGCTAATCATCACTGCTTTACAAACATTCCATTGTGTAGGCAGGAATGACATTAACATTGATTTTAAATTGAATAATAATTTCGTTGTAGTCTTTATTGACATATTAATGTAATAAGAATAAGTTTAAGGACATTATTGCTTATGCATATCCATATATGTATAAATAACACTGCGCGCTTAATGCACCTTGTAAGTTTTTTTTTTTTTTAACAATTAAGGGCAAAACTTTAATCAAGACAGTGTTGCCACATATGTTTTGGAAAAAACTTTTTATTTCTGAAAAAAAAAACTTTTTTTTAAAAAGTGCTAAAATCAACAAAAAAAAAAAAACATATATAAACAAATATATATATTTTGAATTCAATTTTATTAACATGTAAAAAAACATAACATAAAAAACATTTTTCTATAGTACTATAGATAAAATAAAAAACAACATATTTTTCACTTTAACTTTTTACATATAAAGAACTTATACAAAGGAATTAAATTCACATTTTGAGATCATAAAAAAAATAATATAAAATAAATAAAATTATATAAAAATATTATATATACATGGTCTTATTACATTTTAAAGCCATTTCTATTGATTGTATAAAGTTTGTGCAATTGTTGCTATTTTTTTTTTAAAAAGTCTTATTCTTAAATTACCAAATAAAGTTGGAATTTCTAATTTGTTTCTTGTTTTGTTTTTATTTAAATTAATTTGGGAAAATATTAGCTCTACGTTAGCTATGGATGCAGGTACCGATAAAATTGCATAAACTAATATTTGTAAATTAGGAAAAACTTTAGATCCACCACAACGTTTAACTTTAAAAATGACCTCCCAAAACTGTTCAATATTTTGCTCGTCCAATAAATTAAATTCCGCAAAATAAAAATGCAGCAGCTCTCGCCATTCATCATCAGTTTTTTGAACATTATTCAAATCAACTACATTTGGTACAAAAGCACATAATTGCACAATACTCTTTTTGTTACCTTTTATCACATTAACGGGTGCTAAAACCTCAATACATTTGAGGAAATCATTTTCAAAATCAAACTTTTTTAAAGTTCTAAAATCCATTTCATTAGCCTCAGATAGTTTGTTTGAACTTATTGCTAAAGGTACTTCAGCACCTAAGTAAATATCTTTGACATCTTTAAGATATGTGCTATTGTTAACATCAATTTGTTTGAATTTTCCAAAACTTATATATTCATCCTTTACTACATATTAAAATATTTTATTTCGCCATTAAGCAAATGTATTTGTGCACTTTCGCCTTGAAAGAATCGGTTCAACTTATTGATGTGGTTCAATATAGAAATAATAAATATGGCTCAAATTCAGGTTTTTGTATAATTTCGATAATTCTTTTAGTAGACTCAAATTTTTCTAAATCTTCGGTCAAAAAAAAAAAAATAACATTAAAGCATCCAATCGGCTAAGAAGTTGGATAACGATATCTTCGAGCGAAAGCCAACGTGTTTGCGAAGGGTGCAACACTTTTCGGGATTATAATCCAATAATATTTGAAGGTCTGCAAATAAATCTACCCTCTTTGGGCTATTTTCAATAAAATTGTAAATATCCCTGGCACCACCTTCAACAAATTTGTGCAAAAATTACATGCATATTTAGCACAAAGTGCAAATGAATGACAAGTAAATTTAAATATAATAAGATTACCACACTCGTTTTTTAAAAGAGTGACCACTGAATGGTTACCAAAAAAATGTTTGAAAAAAAACAATGTACATATATCATTTTTGCATTAAAATGGTAGTAACAAGAATTGTTACATAGATGCAGTAAAAAGGGTGTAAAAAAGTGTGATATCGATGCAGTACAGGATAGTACAAAAAAATAGTCTTAAATTAAGTTTAAAAATATATTTTTTTTATGAATTTAAATTGGCGGATTAGTTCTGTATTTTTTGAACCAATTAAAAAAACTTTAAAAACTTAATAAATTTCGAAAAAAAAAAACTTTTTTTTAGAAAAAAACTTGAAAACTTTTTAGCATCTCAAAAAATTTGCAAAAAAAAAGGGAAAACTTGATATATGGCAACGCTGAATCAAGAAGATATTTTTTGGAATTTTTGCAGAATAATTTACAAAAAAAAAATAAATAATAAACATGGTTATTGATACATTCGGAACAAATATATAAATATGGGGGGTTTCATGTCAAGTGCACCAACTTTTGAAACCGATGTCTTCCGATCGGGATGAAATTTGCACCAAGGTTAGTCCTATTGGATAGTAGTTTGAACACAATTTTTCAACAAGATCGGTCAAGATCTCTCTGAGTTAGAGGGGATCAAAATTTGACATTTTGGCCAAACAGGTATTTTTCACATCCATGTAACTTATTAAATATTGTTCTTAGAAAATTTTCTCCCAAATAGTTTAGATAGCTATTCCTTCAATATTTCGGAAAAAAATACTTTAAAAAAAATTTTTTTTTTGATTTTTTTTTTGCTAAATCAAAGCATTTTTTGTTTTTTTTTTTTTTTTCAAAAATTGCATTTTTTTTTTTTCATAAGAGATTTTTGGTCACTTAGTGGGATGGACGTGAGATGTCTATCAAAATATATGTTTTGTAACTCAAGACAACGGTTTTTCAATTTTTCACAAATGCAGTATTTTGAATTTTTCCTATTTGTGTGAAAAATCTTACAAATAAAACTTATACGGAGAAAATTGACAAATTAACCTTTCCGAAGGTATGTAACATACCTGCATAACATAACTGAAGAGAATGGTTTTCTGTAACCTGAAAAAGTTATTTGCAACATTTCAATCTGAACACGAGGATGTCTAAATTGGCTTCACAAAATTTACCCAAATAAGGCCAAAACATTGCGTTTTGGCAGGAAGCAGCGGAACTCACACAGTATGCGTTTGCCTTTAACATGAAAATGTTAAACTGATGTTGAAGGAAATCAACTTAAAGTATTTAACGGATGATTCGGCAGAAGATTTACACGATTACCGCGATTGCCTTAATGTCCTAATGCAACAACTTCTTGCCACTTAGGTGAATGTACCAATTGCCCGGAAACCACATTCAGCAAAGAAAATTTAATCAACTCTTTAGATCGAGAATATATAGAGGAGGTCAATGATTCTTGGATTCAGACTGACAGATGCACATTTAAAACAATCATTTTAAATGTGGATGCTTTTGTGGAAGAAATGTGTACAGGATTGCTAAACTTGAGAACCCATGACTTTTTAGTCAAAGAGCAATGGTCATTCTTCCAGGATTTGAAGATACATTTGAAGTCTGGTAAATTCGTTATTTCATATGATTTCGCAGAAAATTATAAATATGTTCTTCAGGATGCCATACAAGCATTCCACTTCAATAACGACCAAGCAACTATATTCACAGTAGTTATTTACTACATGAAAGATGAAAAACTGGAACACAAAAGTATGGCAATCATATCCGACGATTTAAAACATGATACCGTTGCAGTTTATGAGTACCAGAACATAATACTAAAATATCTCAAATCTAAATTTACAGTGAAGAAGGTATACTACGTTTCGGACGGAGCTCGTCAACATTTTAAAAACAAAAGTAGCTTCGCAAATCTTATGGCTCATGAAAAAGATTTTGGAATGCCAGCTGAGTGGCATTTTCATCCTACTGCTCATGGTAAAGGAGCATGTGATGGTATTGGAGCAAACCTTAAAAGAAATGCAGCGAAGTATAGCCTCCAGTTCTCTCATCAAGATCGCATCTTAGATGCGACTGCTTTATTCCATTGGGCAAAGAATTATTGTAAAGAAACTAAAATAGTTTTTAGTAGCAAAGAAGATCATCAGGAAACATTGAAAACACTGAAGAGCAGATTCGATGCTGCGGTAACAATCGATGGCACCGCTCAATATCATGCTTTTATACCGCTTGTCGATGGAAGACTCAAGTTGAAAAAGTTTTCTGCCTCTATTCAATGCGATTTCTTTCCAAAGCCAACAAATAAACCAGCAGCGAAATCAACAGCTGAACCTAGTAACGCCAAGAAAGGATTGACAAAAAAACGCAGTAAATAAAGGCGACAAAAAAGCTGGATGAAAGACTGGGTATTTAAAAATTTACAAGACTTAAATACTTCATCAGCTACAATAAATTAAGTGTAAAATTAGTTATGATATAAATGGATCTAATGCAATTAAGATTAAATTTTATTAAATTATTTATCTTTTTATTTTTAATATTATTATTATTATATATTAATTTAATTATTATTGTTACAAATAAATGAAAAATAATAACTTTTCAAAATTTCTATAGAAAAAAAGTGATTTTTTTCCTGAGGTTAACATATTCTCGATATTACAGGATCTAGGGTATGAAATTTTAGTTAGGTATGTTACATTAGGGTTGCCCTTAATAAAAAAAGTGTTCAAACTGTCTGTCCACCCCCTAGAAATATGCGAATAGCAAAAAAACTGCGAAATAAAAAGTTTTGGGCCAATCAAAAAACGTTTAGTCGTGGCGCACAGCGATTGCAAATTTCAAGTGTGTTTATATGGGGAAAATATGACTTTTTTCAGATTTTACGAAAATTTCGTTCTATAGTTTTATTTCTCCGACAAGCTGTTATATAATTCAGAATCAGTATTAAATTTTCCCTTCAAAAGGCTATAAAACTTCAAAATCGAATAAAAACTCGCCAAGAAATAGCAATTGCCCCAGACCACTTTTGTGCCAAAAAAAACTAGGTCATGAAATTTGATGGCATTTTTTTCAATTTTGAGAAATTGATTAAAGCCATCATTCTTTTTTGGTCTCTATACTTATAAGTAGTCAGATATGAAGTATTGTTTTATTACGACGTTGTTAACTTATTGCGCATTGAGACCGAAAATTGGAAATTTTTTGATAAAATTTTTAAAACTCCTTTTTCAAGTTTGAAAAAATTTTCTTTAACAAAACTTAAAAAACTGAATCTATCACTTTAGAGTTTTATTAAATATATGTTGCAGATTAAGTGTGTGAATTTTTAAGTAAATCTCTCTGCCACAATTTTTTTGACAAGGATTTTATTTTTGTGGATTTCGAGAAAAATTGGATTTTTGTGAAATATTCTGTAAATGTATTCTTTCTAAATACTTTGTATCAAAAATTCATCACTGTTCTGCTTTTAAATGTTATATTTTATCTTAATAGCCTAGGGTTTGGGAAAAAAAATAATATGACTCCATTAACCCTTTTGGAATTGGGTCACATATGACCCCAAGCTAATAAAAGGCAATTTATTCAAAAAATTAAAATATTTTGTAAGTGCTGTCCAATTTTTAGATGCGACACTTAAAATATAATAAGCAAATGTGTAGAAGTTTCGTTCGTTTTAATTTATATTCGCGAGCAATAAGCAGATAATTGCACCAAAGATTTATCACAATGGATTATTTTGATCCCAGGAGCATTGAATGGTTAAATAAATAAAAATAAACCGAATTATTTTTCTTAAATTCTAAATAGTGGTATCAACGAGTTTAATAGAAAAACTCGTTTTAGGTCATTTTTATATAAAAATATCTTAAAATCCAAAGCTTGCCTTGGCAAATAATGGGTTAACGTTCTCAGATTTATCCCAAATTTTTGGAACGAAACTTCTGCACATTTGGTTATTATATTTTAAGTGTCGCATGTAAAAATTGGACAGCACTTACAAAATATTTGATTTTTTTGAATAAATTGTCTTTTATTAGCTTGGGGTCATATGGGACCTCAATTCCAAAAGGATTAATGGAGTCATATTATTTTTTTCCCAAATCCTAGGCTATTAAGATAAAATATAACATTTAAAAGTAGAAAAGTGATGAATTTTTGATACAAAGTATTTAGAAAGAGTACATTTACAGAATATTTGAGCCAAATCGGACAATGCTTTCTGGACGCGCATGGAGTTCAAAGTTCAAATATGAATTTATATGTAAAAATTATCACAAAAAAAAAAATAGTTTTGCACAAAAATTTATATATTAATAATTGCGTTTCAATTAAATTAATTAATAAAAAACCGTAATCCAGAGTAAATTTTCTTTCCAATAAAAAACAAACTCTATTGCCGGTTGAAAAACAGCCAAGTTATATCTAGTTCCCCAGGCAATAAATGCGTCGCAGACCACTTGATTAAGAAAATCGATCTCACATTTTTAAAGATATTGAAATATTTTTCAACAACAATATTTTTGCATTCTTCTGATCCCGGCATATGTAAAGTATTTATGTAAAGTATTTTGCATCTCGTCTATTGTTATGCCGTTCTAAATTAATGTCAAAACGGTACGTATTTTTAAGCACTATTTCAAAATCTCCAATTTTACATTTTAAAAAATTTTGTTCAAGAAATTTTCCGAAAGCAACGATCGGACTTTAAGGTCTTATTAACAAAATATATGTGATTAAAAATGCCAAATATAGTAGGTATCCTATTCTTAATTTGGCGAGGGCAGCATTTTTATTTCAGCGGATTAGAAGAAAAATGTGTTTTTTCATACTTTTTCAACTTTTAGGCTATATCTTTTCGGTGCTTTCATATTTCAAATATCTTTTATCAAAATATTATACCTGTAAATTAAGGTCAAAATAAAAGACTACAAAGGTCATAAATCAAATTTAAGGAGATTTATATTTTTTTAAAACAAAATATCGATATCTATATATATAAAATTCATTTTTTGTTTGTTTATTTGTTTGTTTGTTTGACCGCTATACAAATTTTTATTTTTCAACCGATTTCCCTGAAATTTTGTACACGCGATCTGCATACCCCAGGAAAGGTCGCCATATACTTTTTACCACGCCTACTTTCACGCCCACTTTTTATGTAAAATTCATTTTCTGTTTTATTCATATTTGTTCACTATACAAATTTTTATTTGTTAACAGATTTCTCTGAAATTCGGTACACACTATCCCTGTACTCCAGCTAAGGTCACCGTATACTTTTTATCGACCACGCCTACTTTTACGCCCACTTTTTATATACAATTCATTTTCTGCTTTTAGCATATTTGTTCGCTATACAAATTATTATTTTCCAACGGATTTCTCCGAATTTTGCTACACACGATCTCCGTACTCCAGGAAAGGTCGCCATATGTATACAATTCATTTTCTGCTTTTTGGTGTTATTACAAATTTTTATTTTTTAACGAATTTCTCTGAAATTTGGTACACACGATCTTTTTACCCCAGGCCAGGTCCCGCGTGATTCTTGCGGCCACACATACTTTAGCGCCCACTTTTTGTATACAATTCGTTTTCTGTTTTTTGGTATATTTGTTTGCTATTCAAATTTTTATTTTTCCACGGAATTCTCTGAAATTTGGTACACACGATCTCTGTACTCCAGGAAAGGTCGCCATATGCTTCGTATCGGCCACGCCTACTGTTACGCCCACTTTTTGTATACAATTCATATTCTGTTTTTTGGTACATTTGTTCGCTAGACAATTTTTTTTTAACGGATTTCTCTGAAATTTGCTACACACGATCTCTGTACTCCAGAGAGGTCGCCATATGATTCTTGCCGGCCACAACTACTTCTACGCCCACTTTTTATACAAAATTAATTTTCTGTTTTTTTGGTATATTTGTTCACTATAGAAATTTTTATTTTTCAAGGGATGTCTAAAATTTGGTCACACGATCTCTATACTACAGGGAAGGTCGCCATATGCTTCTTACAGGCCACGCCTACTTTGCGCCATCTTCTATGTATGTATATAAAACTTATTTTTTTCCCTTTATTTGTTTCTTTATTTGATTGCTATACAAACTTTTATTTTTCAATGGCTTTCTCCGAAATTTAGTACATATTCCAGGGAAGGCCGTCATATGATTTTTACCGACCACGCCTACTTTTACGCCCAATTTTCATATAAAATTCATATTTTGTTGTGTGGTATATTTCTTCCCTATACAAATTTGTACTTTTCAACGGATTTCTCTGAAATTTGTTTTACACGGAAATAACTACACGGTGAACAAATTCCCCAAACTTAAAAAAAAGGTACCCACAAGAAATGAACAAATTCCCCATTTCTTTTTTAATCGAAATAAAAAATGAACTTACTCTCCAAATACATTCTTAAATTTTTACATATTTTTATTTAATGAATTTTGTTAAATATTTATTTTAGTAAACATTTGCATACTGCTCTCAATATATGTCCTACAACAACTGCATTTAAAATGAGGCAGCCATACCCATGCGCGGCAGCGGCGCGCGAACGCGGACGTGAAGGATGCGGACGCGACGCGCTCTCGGAACACATCTCAGCTAGAATATCGCAATGCTCTAAAAAATATGTTTTGGGAATTAAAATACGTTAACGAGAACTAAGCGGCAGCACGGGTAGTGGCTGCGACGAAGGACGCGAACGCGGACGCGACGGATGCGGACGCGACGCGCTCGCGGAACACAGCTCAGCTAAAATATCGCAATGATCTGAAAAATATATTTTGGCGATTAAAATAAGTTGACAACAACTGCGCTGCAGCACGGGTGTGGCTGCCAAACGCGCGGAAGCGGACGCGACACGCTCGCGGAACACAGCTTAGTGAAATGTCGTATGATAAATTTAATCTACGTATGTGAAATAATTACCTGTTGATCAAAATAGGTCACACATATACTAAAGCAGTTGCTTAAAGAAACCTTGCGACACAATATTAAACGTCGCATTAGTCTTTCATTTCTGAAACTTGAATTTGACGTCTCTGCTCAATGAATGAATGAAGTAATTCAATTTTTAAAAGTTCTGATTCCTTTAATTTGCGAACCATTCCGTTATATTTGATGTTTATAAATAAACTGAAAAAAAAAACTTAAAGCGGTTTCGCAGCTTATTTTTTGCTGCAGCATCTTATAAAAAACTTCTAAATTAAAAAATCAAAAAAATTTCAATTGAAATAAAAAATGAATTTACTGCCCATGCAATTTTTTGGGGAGAAAGTTCATTTTATTGGGGAACTTGTTAATTGGGGATTAAGTACTCAGCGCCTGGTAAGCATAGTGAACCATTTTTCAAGTCAAAGGCCTTTTTATCCCGGGCAAGACCGGGTAAAAACAGCTAGTAATATATATTTGTGGAAGGATTTCGATAAAACTTGCTGATAATATTTTGATAATTCCAAAAATAATATTCTGGACTTATTTTCTGAAATTAACCTGTGGGATACTAAAAATATGTCCTAGTTTTAATTTCTTTTTTTCAGAATTATTATATTCATATAAAGGTATATATATCGAGGGCCTATATTCGAAAAGTGCTATCTACATTTGTAAAATTTCAAAATGGTGAGAACGTGAAGAATATAAAGAACATATGTTTTCATGATGTACAACACTAAAGTATTATAAAATTTAAATTAAATTCAATGCGCGTATTTGACTAGGAATAGCCACAAATATTAAAAATATAAAATGTTTTTTTTTTATTGTTCTTTTTTTATTAATATTTTAAAAGAATATATATACATTAGGGTGACAGCCATTTTTTTGGATTTTCAAGACGTGCAGGTCGGATTATTGTGACACTGGATCTAAAAGAATTGACTTATTACAAAGTTATTATTGACTTACGATAAAAACTAATATTACAGAGTTTACTACTAACCATTTAGAGATTCACTACTATAAAAAATTAAATCAAAACAAGTGGCAACATTGAAAACATTCTCTCGAAGGTGAAAATGCATCAGATTTTACACGACAAAATGAAAGTAATTAGCGGTAACATTTACTTTGCGTTTTAATATTTCGGGGAAGAACCTCAACTTATTGTGACAAATTTGTACTGATCACGTGTTCTGCTTTAGGTTTGGGTTCAGTAATGGTATGGGGAGCAATATCAGCCGCTGGGCCTGGAAAGCTTCATATTGTTGAACATTTTACGTACAAACCTGGCTGAAACTTTGGAAAAGTTAGGTCTAGTGAACGATTATTACTTCTACCAAGACAATGACCCAAAGCACAAGGTATGTAATGTTAGGAGCTGGTTACTCTACAATTGCCCACATGTGCTTGAAACAACACCACAGTCACCGGATCTTAATCCGATAGAGCATGTGTGGAGTCATTTGGAAGAAAAATTAAGGAATCGTCAAATTCATAACAAAAATAATTTAATTATAGCTCTCAAGGAGGGATGGGAAAATATATCTCCTGAATATTGCCGGAAACTTGTTGAATCAATGCCAAATAGACTGAAGGCTGTTATACAACAAAAGGGCCTTCCAACTAAGTATTAAACTTTAAATATAAAATTTAATTTATTATTTACTTTGTTTCCCCTTTCATTTGTCCCATTATTTCTTTGACCTGGAATTTCAATATTTATTAAATTATTTAATTTGGTTCTTTTTTTTATAATAAATCAATGAATTTACTTTTTATGTTTTTAATAAACCTATAATATTAGCATTAAAATATTTTTTTTTTAATTTACAAGTTTAAAAAAACAGTTCAAAATCTTTTCACTTTTGTAAGTGTCCCATTATAAAGTTGAGAAACTGTATAAAGCATTTTAATTTGATTTGTACTAATTAATGATAACTATAAAAATGTAATCTCAAAACGGGAAAACAAACAACGTCTGATACTCGGAAAGTTATATTAGATTTAAACGAAAAAAGTAAATCCTGGCGTGAAATTGGCGGAATTGTGAGTAGTGGTACTGAAGTTAAAGCTGTAGTAAGAGAACTAAACACATATCCATCCTAAAGTGCAGTTAAGTTATCAGAAAAAATAACTCAGACATCACAAATAAGGTCTACATGGAAGGATACCACGCAAGAAACCATATAGCTTATGGATTTCGATAAAAAAAAGAAGAAAAATGAGGCTTTATTTGCTTGGGAAAACATATTATATACATATCAGAGCGAATTCGAAAATTTTGATGAGAATGGGACCCCAAAATATGGCGTGCTAAGAATAAAATCTTCAAAGTAAAGTGTGTTACCAATACTGTCAAACACGGTGGAGGCTCAAAAATTGTGAAAGAGTGGCTACTGTACCACACTCCTAAACACATGATCATCCGCCGCAGTTCCTGGACTTTAACCAGATCGGGAATCAGTGGGAACATCTTGACAGAAAACTCAGACAAAGGGCCATTTCAAGCAAAGCAGACTTAAAGAAGGCTCTAAGGGAAGAATGGAGCAAATCTCCCCCGATATAAAAAAAAGTTGTCTAGTCATTGCCTAACAGACTAGATGAGGTGCTTAAGGCCAGGAGAAAATAAACCAAATATTATAATATTTAAAAAGTTTACTCTCTTGCCTTTTTTTGTTGCTTATTGAATTTATTTTTATTTTGTGTTACTTTTGTTTAATGTTTATATAGAGTTTAGCTATCATTAATTTTTGAATGTCCTATATTTATTTTTGATTTTGCGTTAAAACTTTTAATAACTAAGGTGTTTACTTTATTTTGACGCTCACAGTATTTTATTGTGCTATCATCAAAATTTAAGTTATTAATCAAATAAGATTAATATTTTAATTGATAGTTTTTCTGTGAGGATTTTTTTTTGTAAGAATTGTATATTTTATTTATTAAATTATTTATCTATAATATTAATAGGCTAGGCAATTTCTTGTGACCGATGTTTTGTTCTATCGTTTTATCCTGATTTTGACCGAGCGTATATTATTTGAAAGGTATTTCTTTTTAGCTGTTTACCAGATTTACAGATTTTCAAATTTTTTCTTTTATTTTGAGCAAATTGCATTTAAAGTTGCTACTAACACATACATAAAATTATACATATGCTATGTGTGTTTTATTAAATTTGTTAATGTGTTTGCTAATGAGTTTGTTTCAAAATAATAATAAACCATAAAAGTGTTGGTTTGTGAATTGGCTAAGTTAAAAATTAGAGCTGCCTAGAAATTGCACTCGAATTTCGAGCGCTGGAATCTGCTAGTTTTATTTAACATGTTCGAATATTTAGGCTATTGAAAATAAAACTTGGCTGTTGTCGAAATGAAGCTCATATTCCCGAATCAAAGAGATTAATAATTTTTGCTTGCAAATTCCAAACTGCGTAGTAGAGTGTTTACATTTGCTTTGAAGTCTCAAAAATTTGATTTGTATGAAAATCCCGTCAAAATATTGAGATTTTCGATACAAATTGTTCTCTAGACAATTACCGATATTCACTTTGTCACGTTTGTAAAAAAATATATATATAACTTAATTAAATAACTAATAATAATAATTCATTAAAACTTATGAATTAAACTACAAGGAATATTCCGTGAATTTTTCGTTATCTTTTTATATATTATTTAATATATGTTCATAAGATACGAGTATCAAGATAACAAGAAATAGACAGATTTTTGAGAAATGAAAATCTTTATGTATATAACAATATTTCATGGAATTCTTAAAGGTGACTTAGTAACTGAAGAGTTTAGGATTAAGTACGATTCTTTTCTATTTTATTATATATAAATTACTATTAATATTTACACCAAAATGAATAACATATATAACAGGGGTGGGCACGTAAATGGCTTGTTGGGCCAAATTTGGAATTTCACCTACTAACGGTGGGTCGCACTAGTTTATTTCTGTACAAATATTAATTTTCAAACATAAAAGCAAAAAAAAAAAAAACAATTTTTAAACACACATAAAATTTATTAATTCATTTCATACACATTACAAATAAATTTTATACTGAAATATTATTAGTATTTATAAAAATAATGTTATATTTTAAAATTTTTTGAGATCAAAGAATTTCATTTTAAATAAAATAAAAAAAAGGAATTATATAAAAATAAAATAAAAATATAGGTAAGAAAAAATAAAATAGAAATTAGGAAGAATTTTTGATTATTTCTTTAAAATCAGGTGTGTAGTTTGTCAAAGTTGTCCGAATGAGTTCCGTAAGATGTTGATTTGTTAAACGTGAACGACTTTTGTTTTTAACATTTTTCATGGTGGAGTATAGAGATTCACAACAATACGTTGTGCCAAATATTGAAAATAAACGAGCAGCACCTTTTTTCAATTATGGATATTGGGTTTCGTTAACAAGTTTCCAAAATCCAACTAGAGAAGTTGATTTGTGATGCATTTTCAATACAATATCATCCTTCATTTCTAACAACTCCAATTTTCCAACATCTGGTTTTGCAAGAATTATATCGGATAACAAAAATTCATCATTTAGGACATCACACAAAAATGGGTTAACAAAAACTGAGAATGTTGCTTGAAGTTGTTTGAGATCCTCAAATCTACATTAAAAATTTTCATGAAATTGTTTTAAATTATTTATGTATTCTTCCAGCTTATCGTCTTGTATATTATTTACGTTCAATTTTAAAAGAGGAAAAAATATAAATTTTTTACATTCGAGGTCTTTTATCTCGTGGCAATTCAAATTTGTTAATTACTTCGAAAAGCGCATTTTTTACATCAATGCCTCGCGTTGTTTCAGAAAGACCAACAAGGTCTAACATTTCTTCAGTGATATTAAATTCAACTGATACAGACCTAATGAAGATCGCCAATTGAGGAACGTCGCTAACATCTGTGGATTCATCAAGAGCTAAACTAAATGCTGCAGAATTTTTTAGTTCGTTTTTTAAACTTGTTTCAATAAAAGTGCTGATATCTCCAATCCCACTCTCGGTTGTGCGCCGTGATAAAGAAAGCTGATCTATCGCTTTATGCAGCTTTTTGTTATCAGGGTCGAGAATGCTCATAACCTTCTTCATAGTGTGTTTTCTTAACTCTTCTTCCCCATAAGGACGTTTATCACGGGCAATATCCCAAGCTATTATGTAACTTGCTTCAATTGATCTGTCATTTCCATGGCTAAAAGACGAAATAATGTTCTGTTCTTTTGCAATATTTGACTGCAATGCCTTCAGTTTAGTCTCTCTAAGATTAGTATTAAGGGGATAATCTTTGACAAATTGTGTGTGAAATTTTATCCATTCGGACTGGAATTTTCTGTTTTCATCACCTATCTTACGTTTTTTATTGCTCGTTGATGCCATTTTAATTCCGTAAAAGTAAAAATCGGGACCGATATATGTTGAGTATTACCAGTTAATTTCAATAAAATGAACATGAGATATAATTAAAAAATCGTCCAATTTGCCAATTTTAGTTTTTAAATTTTTTAAACAAAATTTTAAAGTTCAATTGAATTATTTTTCAAATCATGCTTTTATGAAAAAATTTTTATGAAGTGGTTGGTACAATATGTATAAAAAATTTAATGGTTTCTGTTCCAAAAGATAAAAAATTTCTAGTTTTAATGAAACATTTAATTATCGGGACTGCTCTCCCCAAGCATTCAGGACAACAGGGCTTTTACTGAAAAAAGCACAAATAAAAAAATGGAAAATATAGTGTTTTATTTTCAAATTATGCGATTTTTGTCGGTTTAGTGCTTTTTGATATTTTAAGTTGACAACCCTGAAAATAATGAACTACAAAAAACGAGAGAGAAAAATTATTATGCTCTGTCGTTTGCATTTCAAATCATGGGTGTGTTTTGCAAACATACAATTTTTAAAATGCATTTTTTTTGTACATGCTACATTGTTTCTAATAGAAAAAATGAGGCATGCTAACAGTAATTACATTCAAATAATTTGTATTATTTTTGTGGCCCCATTGAAAATATATACTCGTATTAATGCTATTTTTGAACAATACTTTGAAATTTTGGTATTAATGTTTTGATTTTTTTTTTTTTTAAATTAAATCTGAATTAAATTTTTTAATTTTTTTTGAATTTATATGGGTCCGCATAAAATTCGTTCGTGGGCCGCATGCGGCCCGTGGGGCCGCATTTGCCCATGCCTGATATATAACATGGGAGGAAAAATATGAAAAAAAACTTTTTGAAAAAATTTTTTTGGTATAAGTTAAAAAAGAAGGCTACAACTAGTCAGTCTAAAGTAAGACATCTTGTATTGAAATTCTAAGTCTATTTATCAACTTTTATCTTTAAGAACGTAGACGTTGTGTGAAAAAGTGCAATGGCAAGTACTATGGACGGTGAGAACATAATTGCGTGGAAATTGCTTTAAAAACTAAAATATTGGTATTCATATTCTGTTCTGAATTTCTATTAATAAGAGGGTACTTAATTCACATGAGTTTAGTTATCTTAACTATGATGTATGAGATGTGATCCTTGTACTTCAATTTTTGGTCGTGAATACCACATAAATATTTATCCCTAGTAACACTGCTGTTGTTAAACCGAAATGGATATAAAAGTATAACGCTGGGCATTTTCTGAGTGCTTACGATAATTTTTCATCTATCAAAATACTCGTGAATTTCCTTCAATGCTTCCTGCAGCCTCAAAATAACGTCAGCAGCATAATTTTTTTTTTTTGAACAAAAATCTAAGTTTTACACTGAATTCAAACGGGAAAGTCTGCCGTGAAAATATTATATAGAAACAGGTATAAACGGGAGCCCGAGTACTGTGTATACAGTAAAATATCTCTCTGTGAGGTAGCATTGACTAATTTTAATAATTTCGGTCGGAAAATTTAATGACATTTTAAAGATTAGACCATTATGCCACACTGAATCAAAGGCCGCCCTTGTACAAGCTAAATAATTCCTGTCTGTGAGTATCATGTTCCAATTCTAATCAGCGGTTGGACAGGGCTATGCTCATTTCTAAAACCAAATTGATAATTTGGCATTGTTATTTGTTATTTTATGTTATTTTTCCTAAATGTCTTCATTCCATTTCCATTCCATTTCCACATAAAAACGATTTGATTATCAAAACAACAAGGAAAACAAAATATACAAATAATAAAAATAAAAGTTGTGCTTAATACTAACATTACCTTTCTAAGGCCGAGGCCACGCAATGAGGGGCAAAGCGGCAAGCGGCAGAGCGGTGAGCGGCAGAGCGGCGAGTTTGAGCGGCAAGTGGCTTATTACTGAGCGTCATTTCTGAGCGGTTAGTTGTCAAAATGCCATTGCCAATGTTATTATTTATTATTTATATAAAAAGTTTTTGTAATAAAAGCAAAATATTTTCAGCATTTTATGATTTTTATTTATGTATGACTACATTTCAACCTTTTTAACTTTTTATCGATTGAAAAACAACACAAAAATGGTTGTTGTTGAGATAACAACAACAGCTGACTTTAACAGTAGTGAATATCGTTTAAAAATTTTACTGAATACCAAAATCGATAATTTTGTTGTTTTCTTTTTCTAACGATTCGATTATCGTTAAAAAGAAGTTACTGAATCGCGCTACAGATTGACAAAACAAAGAAAAGCCATTTTTGTTTGCCATTTTTATTCTTTGCCGCTCAGAAAACAACTAAAAATTAGAACAAGTTCTATTCCTGAGCGGCGCCGCTTAGACACTCAGAAATGCCGCTCACATGCCGCCAATTGCGTGGCCACTTCAGTAGTATTTGATATGTTTTAATTTTTTCCGCTCACCGCTCTGCCGCTCGCCGCTTTACCGCTCATTGCATGGCCTCGGCCTAATGCAGACATTAATTTTGACGCCTAAAATTTAAATCAAGCAATTTTTTATTATTTCTTTTATTTTTTCAATTCTCTAACCAAATCTACTATAATTACAGAACATAAAAGGGAAAGATACAAAAGTTTTACTGGAAGAAAATGTGAAAGAAGTAGATCAATTCCTTGGAGATTGGTGAAGAAGAACAATAGAAATGATGTTATCACAGTACATACGCCCAAAATTTAAGTGCAATATGATAGACAAATTATTTACTGTTAAAAAAACGCAATTTAAACCATCCACATAGTTTGTAAAGCCGAAAAATTTGAATGCAAATGCATTCAATAGACAAGTTATTCGAAAAAGGAAGTTTTTTGCATTTCCATTTTTTCTCTACTTAAAATATTCAGTGTCGGTCTTTTTTTCGTATGTATTAATAAATTGAATTTTCTTTAAACTCATCTTTATTGGATGCCTTAAAAAGAGACATCTTGCAAGGCAAGGTGTACGTACGCCTTTATTCACGTAAGTTTAAAAATAATTCAAAACATGCATGACTACTGTACATGCATTTCAGCTAATGTGCTAATTTCCATGCTTTGAGTTTAAAACCTAAAAAAATCTTTTACAGTTTAACAAATTGTAAATGCTATCGAGAGAGTCTTCTCTGTAGGTTCTAATTTTTAATAAAAACATGTCCTGAAAGAGAATGGAAATAAATGCTAAATGAACATGTGTTTCTTAAATAATTATTTTAAAGAAAAACCTTTATATTACCAAATTCGAACGCCATTGAAAACGTTTTTGGAATTTACAAGTGAAATGAAGCCGGTCAGAAGTTTTCTAATAAAAGTAAACTGTGTGAAGTTTTTAGAAAAAATTATAATGTGTTGTTAATGTTTTGCACTCTGTTATTTTTGCGTTTTTTAAAAACACAAATTTAAGTTCTTTTAAAGATTATGTTATAGTAAATGTTAAAAAAAAATAATTTTCTTTCTTTTTTACAAATTTAATATACTCTCAGTATAATGTTTTGTGTATGTGTAAATAGCATGTGAAGGTGACAGCGGTTTGCATGAAAAAAATTTTTGGTCGAATTTTGAGGTGTGCGGGTCGGATTATTGTGACACTGGACCTTAAATTTTAGTGCACAAATTTTAAGCCAAATCGGACAATGCTTTCTGAACGCGCATTGAGTTCAAATTTCAAATATCAATTTATATGTAAAAATTAGCAAAAAAATTATTTTTCACATAAATTTTGATATTAATAATAGCGCTTCAATTAAACTAATTAATAAACCATAATCTAGAGTAAATTATCTTTCTAATAAAATAACAAAATCTATTATCAGTTGCAAAGCAGCCAAGTTACATCAAGTTCCCCAGGCAATAAATGCGCCGCAGACCACTTGTTTAAGAAAATCGAGCTCACATTATTAAAGACATTGAAATAATTTACAACAACAAAATTTTTGCATTCTCCTGATCCCAAAATGATCTTATGTAAAGTATTTTGTATCTCGTCTATTGTTATGCCATTCTAAATTAATGTCAAAACGGTACGTATTTTTTAGCACAAATTCAAAATTTCCAATTTTACTTTTTCAAAAATTTTGAGGAATTTTATGAATACATTCAATTTGTTTTATTAAACAAAATCCTGATGAAGAAAATACTTATAGATTTTCATATAGAGTCAATTTGACATCAAGAGTACCCCACGGGTTAATTTCATAAAATAAGACCAGAATATTATCTTTTAGGATTATTAAAATATTATCAAAAACTTTTATCGAAATCCTTCCACAAATATATATTATTTCGATATTTTGTTTAAAAAAAATTTAAATATCCTTAAATTTGACCTTTGATCTTAAAGGGGTACACTTTATAGTATTTCAATTAAACTTTATTTTTCAGGATTGAGAATTTATATCAAGTAGTATAATATTTTGACAAAAGATAATTGAAATATGAAAAGAGGGACAGTTTATAGTGCTTCAATTTAACCTTAATTTACAAGATTAAGAACTTATATCAATTAGTATAATATTTTGACAAATTAAGAACAGGATACCTACAATGTTTGGCATTTTTAATCACATATATTTTGTTAATAAGACCTTATAGACCAATCGTTGATTTCGGAAAATTTCTTGAACAAAATTTTTTAAAAAGTAAAAAAATTTTGAAATAATGCTAAAAATACGTACCGTTTTGACATTAATTTAGAACGGCATAACAGTAGACGAGATGCAAAATACTTTACAAAAGATCATTTTGGGATCAGTAGAATACAAAAATATTGTTGTTGTAAATTATTTCAATGTCTTAAAAAATGTGAGCTCGATTTTCTTAATCAAGTGGTCTGTGGCGCATTTATTGCCTTGGGGAACTTGATATAACTTAGCTGCTTTTCAACCGATAATAGATTTTCTTGTTTTATTAGAAACATAATTTACTCTTGATTATGGTTTATTAATTAATTGAATTGAAACGCAATTATCAATATCAAAATTTTTTTTAAAAACGATTTTTTATGATAATTTTTAGATATAAATTCATATTTGGACTTTGAACTCAATGCGCGTCCACAAAGCATTGTCCGATTTGGCTCAAATTTTGCGCACTAAAGTTTTAGATCCAGTGTCACAATAATCCGATGCCTTATTTTTTAATGTTGGAAATGTTGAAACGATACCCGCTAATATTTTTCTATTTGACTTGAATATAACTCATGTGAAATTTTATGTCCCTACGACCATGCCCTCCCAAAGCGACGGGGCCTTAAAGAGTGAAATATGCGTTTTTCCATGATAGTAATGTTTTTGGACCTGGAATTTTTTTTTTTATTGATTTTTATAGTACAAAATAAGAAAAAAATAAGCATTTAGCAGTTGCAGTATATTTTCTTTTTAAAGTAATTTTTGTACAATTTGGCTATATTTTTCTGTTCTCTTGAATACATTGCAATATACATACATTGCTTCTGTTCTTCTTGCACTGTTAGAAGCCCATGGAATTGTTGCATGAGGATAACAGCTCTTTCAGCACTGTCATTAACTGCTTTCAAGTGATTTAATTAAAAATTAAAAATTAAAAATTAAAAATTAAAATTTAAAATTTAAAATTTAAAAATTAAAAATTAAAAATTAAAAATTAAAATTAAAAATTAAAAATTAAAAATTAAAAATTAAAAATTAAAAATTAAAAATTAAAAATTAAAAATTAAAAATTAAAAATTAAAAATTAAAAATTAAAAATTAAAAATTAAAAATTAAAAATTAAAAATTAAAAATTAAAAATTAAAAATTAAAAATTAAAAATTAAAAATTAAAAATTAAAAATTAAAAATTAAAAATTAAAAATTAAAAATTAAAAATTAAAAATTAAAAATTAAAAATTAAAAATTAAAAATTAAAAATTAAAAATTAAAAATTAAAAATTAAAAATTAAAAATTAAAAATTAAAAATTAAAAATTAAAAATTAAAAATTAAAAATTAAAAATTAAAAATTAAAAATTAAAAATTAAAAATTAAAAATTAAAAATTAAAAATTAAAAATTAAAAATTAAAAATTAAATTTTATTATTTTTTATAAAAATAAAAAATCTTATTTTCGATCTTTATCAATTTAATGATTGAGTTTGAAATTGTTCAGGCTCAAGATCAAATGTTTTTACTTTAAATAAATGAGAATTCAAACAAAAGTTATACTATTTAAGCCTCTTCCAATATAACAAACTAAAAATAGAACAACTTTGAAACAAATATGATTGTATACGAGTACACATTGCATACTACAATATACATGTTTATTTTTGTCTTGAAAAAACAAGAAAAACAATTTGTTTTTGCTAAACTTACATTTAGCGTTAACGGCGTGCCCTCCGTATTTTTAATTTTATTATTTTTTATAAAAATAAAAAATCTTATTTTTGAAATTTCAAGCCTAAGCCTAAATGGGATGCACTGTCTTCCCAAGATGATGGGCCTTCGATGAGAAAATCAATATTTATTTTCAAACAATAAAACATATTTCTGCTTTTTATTGAGTCATATAGATTTTTATAATTAGAAAATACTTACCAAATAATGCGCAAAAAATTTCTCTTTCGGTGGTGCATACCGCTTTGCATTTTCAAATTTGCTTTCTTTTGTTAAATTAGCCACAATATTTTTTTTTGTCTCAATATCAACCATATAATCAAAAAGAGATAAAATAGCGACTTCTTCAGTTAAATAATATAGATATTGACAACATTTTTTTACAACAGGTTCTGCAATTAAATGGTCCACACATTCATAGCCCTTAACAGCTTTAATATAAGACAAGCGAGCTTTTAAGGTCAATTTGCATTGTATCCATGGTTTAAGGTAAGTTGTTGCAATGTTCGCGAAATAAGAACATTTTTATCGCATTAATAGCTCTCGCCATCCATCGAGCTTGACGTATAGCCCCAGGAAGCTTTACTTTAAATTATTTGTTATCATTTATGTTCAAAAAAAATATCGAAAACTCAATCAATTCACGGTTTTGGTTTTTCGAATTCGGAAAATGAAAGCTAATCAAATTGTCAATCTGCGATGGTAGAAAATGCTGGCTTGCAATGGACGTACCATTTTGAATATTGTTATAATTAATATTGTTCCGGTTATTTTTCAACTTTTAAAAGAGCTGTACATCAGCGCTAACCGTAACTTTTTGGTTTCAAACACAGTTTTCAACACCAACTCGTATACATGATGCCTGCACTCAAATAAAAGTAGTTCCCTTTCTCCATTAAAGCGACCCATGTTGGAAGGTGTGGTGCCACAGCACAAAATTTGAACTTTAGCGGAAAGTTTCCAATCATTTATTGCATTAAATACAGCTACAGACTGCTCTTTTCCACTTGTGTGATCTAATTTAGGTACTGTAATAAGTTTCTCCTCATATTCTTACGTGATCACAATTGAAAGTCGTTCTTCTTTAACATTTTGTGCATTTATTCCAGCCAATAACTTACCATCCGAATCAAAAGTGACCATTTCAGGAATATGATTTTTAAAATCTGCTTTAATATTTTCGGCACGTTCTTTTCTCATCTGTGTTCTTATTCCTTGCATGGAAGGTTTATTCGTTATGTCGTCGTTCGTAAGTTATTGTGTTCTATATGCTTTTTTTTTATTAATCCATGTTTAAGTTCTAATAGTTCTTACTACTAAAGGCGTTTTCAAAGAGGAAATTTTTTTAAACAGAAAAAACCACAAACTATAGTACTTTCCTTGGTAGGAAGGTCGCAACAATTTTATCGGTTCAGTTTTTTTTTAATTAGCAACTAAACTTTAGCAACTAAACTTTAACAAAAAGCATATAGAACACAATAATTTACGAACACATTATGTGTTCGTCTACATTATGCCCAAGTGCTGATAATGCGGCTTCTAGAATATACACGGAGTTACGCATACTCAATTGGCATCCATCGAGGACAGCCACAAGTTTCGGAGAAATAAATTCCTTTTTCCCCTTTTTTACAAAGGCATTAAATTTTCTTCCAAAAACTGTGGACTGTGATCTTGAAGATTTTCAACGGAATTGATGGTTGATGAATCTGATAAGAAACTAGAATTTGGTGAAAGAGTTTTTGTTTTATTTTATGTTTTGTTCTCTCTTCTCTTCGCCATAGATTTTTATCCACTCCTATCAGAGATCTCGATCTACCAGGTTCTCGCTGCAGTGGCAAACAAATTTTGTCCTCATCGATTTTCATTATCTTTAAAGCTTCAACGTGCACTATGTCGAAGAGATTGTCCTTGACTGATCTTTTTCGATTTTTTTTTTTTACAAATTTTGCCAAACTCCCTGTAATTTAACCAATTTTTCCACAATATTCCATGATATTCTGGCTTTTTCCCAGAAAATCACGCACTCTTTTATAGTTAGATTAGCACCTTCTTGCGCGGTTAATTTCCCTTGGCCAATATTATAAAATAAAACTGCAAGAACTTGTCGGTTTGTAGGAAGTTTCGTGTCCGTTATTCGGTGGTTAACATTTCCAATTAAATAAAGCTTATATTTATTACAGCTACGTAAATCTTCGGACATTATAACTTCTTGAAGTCTTAAATCAGAAATAGTCTAACAGAATTAAATTTTTTACGCGTTTAAAACACAAATATATAATGTAACTGTGATCAATTAATAAGAACCCTCAAATCACACTACTATCGATTTCTCCCCGTTATTCTATCGCGCTGATATTTATGTACCGTTAATTTTTATTTTTTGATGTATGCTATTTGCAATTCTTTTCACTTTCTTTTTTTTCGAATTGCATGCAAACCAAAGACAAACTTAAATCTATAAATTGGATGGTAGCTGTAGCTTTGATAACGTTTCGTTTTAATTAATCGTAATAATAATTTTATTTTTAATCAGATCGAAAAGAAAGTGGTATCATTTTTTCTAATTCTCTTTATTATCAAGTCCAAAAACAGTGCGGTCATGCAAAAGACGATATATCGCCGTTTAAGGCCCCATCGCTTATGGGCGTGAAATTGCACATGAATTATATTCAGGTCCAATAGAAAAAAAATTTCTGGGTACCCCTGAACTTTAATACCAAAAAAAGAAAAAAAAACGCCCATGTTAAGGGACGCTCTAATATACATATACATATATTGTATGTATGTATATATAAAAATGCATTTGTGAAATAATAACAATATTTTTTTTTTTTTTGCCAAAATTTTATTTAAAATCTGAATTAAAATAACAAGTCTTAATAAGAAAAATAATCGAAATCTTACGATAAGTGTTGTATACATATGAGTATATCCCAAATGTAATCCGAAATGACATTTTGGAAATGTTTACAATTCTGTAAATTAAACATAAGATATAATAGTTGTTTATCTTTGAAAACGTGTTGAATATTTAATTCCTGTAGTTAAACGTGGGAACAATTAAAAAAAAAACCATATTCTTTATGGATATTTGATGAAATTTATAATCAATTACGAACGGATTTTAAAAAGTTGTTTAGATAAAATAGAATGACTTGTTTTTACAATAATTTTTTTAAACTTTTTTCTCAAAATTGAGACAGCGAGATTAAACCCTTTTGTATGTTTATTTCAAGTTTAAAAAATGTGTGAATGCGATTTTAAATACTTGTTTTCCTATTTCTAGAAATGACTATTTAATAATTTCATTAATATTTATTTAAACAAGTAAGAAAATTACAGTCCGTCTAGATCGACTATGCGATACCCTACACCATGTGTTTAAAGAATTGGTCTTAGGTCCAACTAATAGGATATAGAAAAGAAGCATAAACCAAATCTTAGTGGAATTTTCATTAATTTGTTTGCCTGCAGATGTGATAAAGTTCATATCGGATGCTATATTTATATGGGGTCTAGGTCGAAAAATGGGACGATCCTGACCATATTTCTTAAAGTCACTTATTTCTTGCAAACAACACATATACAAACAAAATTTGAGGAAAATCTGTTTAATATTTGTGTTTTTGATAGGTTTAAGTAAAGATCGGGAAGCAGCTTTATATGGGGGCTATGACAGATTAATGGCTGTAATAAACACATACAAAGCCAATTTGACCGAAATCTCTATGATAATTTGGATCTTATGCCACTTTAAGTCGATCTCATCGGGGTAATTTTTATGGGGACCGATTTTCACCAACTTAAATAGCCTTCATCCTATATAAAAAATTTTATCAAAATATATTCATATTTGTGACCTCTAGCATGATTAAAAGGTTTACATGGACACAGACGGACAGACGGACGGACGGACATGGCTAAATCGACTCCGAAAGTGATTCTGAGTCGATCGGTATAATAAAATATGAGCCTAGGTCAAATATTTTTGGTAGCTACAAACATCAGCACAAAGTTATAATACCTTCTAATAGTGGTATAGGGTATACAAAAAATTAGTAGAAAAAAGTTTAAAAATGTTAAAAACAATGTCATTACTTATGTGACCAATTGACATTTAGTGTAAATTTTAACCAGTAATTAATAATGAAGTATATCACAATTACTTAAGTTCATTATTGTGCCCAATAGTTGGATTTAACCAGAGTTCAGAAAAAAACACACACTGAATAAAAAACTCGTACATATATGTAAACAAACATAACTTAGACCAACACACACATATTTTTATTTTCATACCAATTATGTTTGTTTTTAAATTTTCTTCGGTGCCCAACACAACCATGACTGTGTTCGTTTTAATATTTCGTTATTTACACGAACATTTTTGTATCACATACTTTTTGTTTCAATCACACATAAAGCACACATTTTTGAGTGTTGCTTTATTTTAAGTTCATGTTCTGGTACGTGTACTGAAAAAAAACACAGAACATGTACAATAAACAGGTTCGAGTTCAGTTATATTTTAAGTCGTGTTGTGGCTCGTGTAGTAAGAAAAAACAGAACATGTACAATAAACAGGTTCGAGTTCAGTTATATTTTAAACACATACTTTTTGTTTCAATCACACATAAAGCACACATTTTTGAGTGTTGCTTTATTTGAAGTTCATGTTCTGGCACGTGTACTGAAAAAAAAACACAGAACATGTACAATAAACAGGTTCGAGTTCAGTTATATTTTACGTCGTGTTGTGGCTCGTGTAGTAAGAAAAAACAGAACATGTACAATAAACAGGTTCGAGTTCAGTTATATTTTGAGTCATGTTTAAGTCATGTTTAAAATATAACTGAACTCGAACCTGTTTATTGTACATGTTCTGTTTTTTCTTACTACACGAGCCACAACACGACTTAAAATATAACTGAACTCGAACCTGTTTATTGTACATGTTCTGTGTTTTTTTTAGTACACGTACCAGAACATGAACTTCAAATAAAGCAACACTCAAAAATGTGTGCTTTATGTGTGATTGAAACAAAAAGTATGTGATACAAAAATGTTCGTGTAAATAACGAAATATTAAAACGAACACAGTCATGGTTGTGTTGGGCACCGTAGAAAATTTAGAAACGCACATAATTGATATGAAAATAAAGATATGTGTTGGCTGCTTTTGAACAGAACATTGTGTGTTTCATGTGTGTATTTTCTGAACCTTGGATTTAACCAATTATAAATATGGAAACCTAAAGCTGTTTGCCAATTGATAACATATTTTTTGTTTCAATCATAAAATAATCTTACACATAGAAACAAAGTTTTTATTAAAACTCTTTCTTTCCTTATGCCTATGAGTTTTGAGTTTCTCCGTGACTATGCGTGACTATCTTAAAATTAATCTTTGGCCAGAACAAGTCTATGGACAAAATTTCAGATGGATTGGATGGGTGGAAATGGGGTTTAAATTACTCTGTGACTGTGCGTGACTTTGCGTGACTATTTTGAAATTAGTCTTTGGTCATAAGTCTATGGACCAAGTTTCAGATTGATTGGATGAGGCAAAATGGGGTTTAAATCATTCCGTGACTGTGCGTGACTATCTTTAAGTTAATATTTGGTAACAAGAAGTCTGCGGGGCAGGTTTCAGATTGATTGGATGAGGGGAAATGGGGTTTAAGTTACTCCGTGACTGTGCGTGACTATGCGTGACTGTGCGTGACTATGTAAGAGCTAATCTTTCTTCACGGCAAGTCTATCGACCAAGTTTCAGATCGATCGGATAAGGGGAAATGGGTGTTAAACCACTCCATGCCTGGGCGTGACTATGCGTGACTGTGCGTAACTATGCCAAAATTTATCTTTTTTCACAGCAAGTCTACCGATCAAGTTTCACATCGATCGAATAAGGGGAAGTGAGGTTTTAATCTCTCCGTGACTGTTAATCTTTCTTTCACAGCAATTGTATGGACCAAGTTTCAGATCGATCGGATGAGGAGAAATGACATTAGATCACTCCGTGACTGTGCGTGACCATGCATGACTGCCCCAAAATGAAACTTTAGCCACAACAAGACTATGGACCAAGTTTCAGATCAATTGGATAAGGGGTTGCCCCACGACATACAGACAGAGAGATTGAGTTAAAAGTAAGAGTTTAAAAATGCATTTAGCTCATTTGAAATTCAAAACCTTTTCTGATAGTTGTCAATTTTTTTAGTATGTTTTTGTTTATACTAAAAGTGGTTGTTGAACCTGAAATCTAACCTTTTCATAATGCACACATGACTGAATGTATGTGTAGATAGCCGGTTTAATGTTTGCTATTTGATTAAAATTTATTTAAATACATTTATAGAGTTATTATGTGGTTTGCTATAAGTTTAGATTAAAAGAAATATAAACAACACGTTTACAATTTTCGCAAAAGTTTGATTGCAGAACTATTTTAATGTTAACTGTTAAAATTTTAATTTACTCCTACTAATTTTAAGAATAATTTTAATTTATTTCTTTTTTACGATTTTGTATGTGCAAATGTCATTTCAACTTTAAACAAGTAAGAAAATTATAGTCGGTCCGGACTGACTATACGATACCCGATACCATGGCTTTGAGACTGTATCTTTCGGTCCAACTAATTCGATATAGAAAATAAGCATAAACCAAATTTGAGTGGCATTATTATTAATTTTTTTGGCTGCAGATGTGAAAAAGTTTATATCGGATGTTATATTTATATGGGGACTAGATCGAAAAAATGGACCTATCCTGACCATATTTCGAAAAAACCCTTATATTTTGAAAAAATATATACAAAAAAAATTTGATAAAAATCGGTGCAATATTATTGTTTTTTTTTTATAGATTTAAGTGAAGATCGGGAAGCAGGGCCTATGACTAAGAATTGTCCCATAGGGAATATTATTGGACTACTGATTAATGGATATAATAATCACATAAAAACCCAATTTGACTGAGATCTATATGATAATTTGGATCTTATGGCAATTTATGTCGATTTCGTAGGAGTCATTTGTATGGGGACTAGATCTGAACATGGACCGAATTTCATCAATAGCGTTCATCCTGTGGCCTATAAAAGCTTATATACCAAATTTCATCGAACTATATTCATATTTGCGACTTGTACGTTGATGGTACGGTTAACATTTTAATTCAAACATTCAAATTCTAATACCATTTAAATTTATAATTAATTAATTGTTTTTCTTTTTTCACCAGTATTAATATAACATTTTCTAATTTATTGTTTTTTTTTTTTAATACACTGATAGTTTTTTTCATAGTAAGAATTAAAATTGTATAATTTTTCTACTGTTGTGGGTAACCGAGAAAAGAAATCGGCTAAATTAATCAATTATAAAACAGATATTCGATATTAATTTTAAGTTATTTCAGCCATTAAAAGATTCAGGAAAAACTATAGAGGCGCCTCTAGAAAATGTTAAAAATTCAGTATGGTTGTTGTTATAATTTAGTATTAAATTAATAAAATTGTTTACTTTTTTCAAATTTTTTTTTATACATTTGTTATAAATAGGGCAATAAGTTCATATATAATAATGTAAACGTAAAATCCAGGTGAAGGTTATAAAAGATTCGGTATAGGATAGGATCATATAGAACAACAAAAACCAAAATTTCGTTATTTTGTTCATAAACTGTTGCAGTTATTAAATGTTGGCTTGTGTTATTCATTTGTGAATTTATAAAGTTAGAAAGTTATAGATGAGCTTGAGCGAAAATAAAATATCGAATACCAATAACTTTTACCAAAAAGAGGTCGAACCCCAAATCATATAGGGTGAGGTCATAGAAAATAAGTATAAACCATATTTTGGGTGAGTTGGCGTGTACTATTTTCTTGCTTTTATATTGTCTTCTAAATAAAGTCTAACCGTGATCAGATATTGTGAGGTGATTAGCATGATTTTAAAATATAAACCAACCAAATTTAAGAAAAATACTTTTTTTTTTTGTTTAGATATATCGGGAATACGCCAAAAATCGTTCTACACAGTTTCTTTTTGGACTGGTGGTTTACGAATGTAATTAACACACATAATGTAATCAACAAAACTTTATAAATAGATAAAATTTAAAGATTAGGTCCAGGGATGTCGGTCCCAAAAGAAATGTCACCTCTGACTTCGAATCAAATTACCCTTACATATCTACGCCAAAAATCGTTCTACACAGTTTCTTTTTGGACTGGTGGTTTACGGATGTAATTAACACACATAATGTAATCAATAAAACTTTATAGATAAAATATAAAGATTAGGTCCAGAGATGTCGGTCCCAATAGAAATGTCACCTCTGACTTCGAATCAAATTACCCTTACATATCTATAATATTAATAGCCAAGATGATTCCTTGTGACCGATGTAAGTTTCACAGTTTTGCCCTGATTTTGACAAAAAATTTATCATTTGAAAGGTATTTCTTTTTAGCTGTTACCCAGATTTACAGATTTTCATCGTGTGAAATATTTTTTTGGAGTTGTGATCGTTTAAAGTTGATACTAACACATATATAAAATTATACAATGCTTGTGTTAATGTGTTGAGTTTGTTTTCTTCATTTCAAATGAGTTAAATTGTGAAGCATACATTTAGGTTATTTATTAAATGAAAAAATAAAATTTCCTAGAATTTGCACTCGAATTTCTAGCGGTGGAATCTGCTAGTCTTGATTAATATGTATATTATATCGAGGGTTTATATTCAAAAAGTGCTATCTGCAATTTTCAATATAATTTATGTTTGGTTTTAAACTATTCTTTAAGATAACTCTATCTATAATAATGATTTTAATTTTCAACATCAATAGTAGGATTAATTCGTAATAGATATTGTACTAAACCGATCGATGAATACATTTAGATCTAATAAAAAAATTGGTTTTCCTCACTCTCTTCAAACATTTTGTTAAAGCAAATAGCACTTTTTTGAATATAAACCATCTATATAAACCATAAATCAGTATATATTCCTGATATTCAATTAGATCTTTCCAAAGATATGGTGTCCATATAATAATCACATGCGATATTAAATTAAAATAAATAACATTTATTTATGAGCCCCTGCTGCATAACTTCTTCAATAGTAATAAATACAAAATATATGCCGGTTATAAATTTATCAAAGACGTCACTATTTGAATTTTTCTAAAGTGAAACAACTGTATTTTCGATTGTATCAACGATATATAAATATTTGATATTATAATCATACAAAAACCCGAAATCCGTTTATTAGCATCATCATAATTCGGTCGTCACAATGAATGCGAATCTGTTTTCTGTGTGTATGTTTCTTTGTATACAATAGAACCATATGGTTGACATACTCGTACATACTGTCGGCTGAGGCAAAAAAAAAAAAAAATTGGAATAAGTAAATCGTAAGGAAAAACATAACTACGTCGTTGTCTGGAGCTTGGAAAATCACAGTATTACATATATGTTGCGCTGCTGTGTTGCTGCTCACCTTACACGTGTAAACTTTTTTTTTTTTTTTAAATGATCAAAACTACTAAATGCGATGCAGTCAATTTGTGTTCGTTTAACATACGATATACATAATATTAAAATTTTTATTTTTCTAGAATAATGCATTAATTATTTTATATATAGCTAGTAATAAATTATATTTACATTGCATTGCCAACTCTACTAGATTTTGATTAAATTATTCGCTGAAATCTGTTCATTTACACCACCGTCATGTACTCGTATGGAATTGAAATATACGGGTACCGAATTGTTTTGTCTTTAACATGGCAAAGATTTTTTTAAGTTAAATTATTTTTTTTTTTTTTTTTATAACAATTCCGAGATTTGCATCGAAATCTAGTTTAAAGTATGCACATTTGAGCTTAAGTGCAAATGTACTATAAGCGTAGAAAATATTGTGAATAAATTATAAATATAATTATAATAAATAAGCTCGTGGTATAACTTCATAGAATAAATAAAAAAATAAGTATATGGAAAATTCCAAAAGAAAATTTCAAAAAGACAGAAAAAAAATTAATAATTAAATAATTAATTTTGACATGCAATATTTGTATTAAAATGAATGCCAATGGTGTAAAGATGTATTCAAATAAATCTCCCTGATCAAGTTTCTAAGTTCTCCAACTTTTTGCTGAAAGCTTCAGTTCAATAACTACTTCATTCCATTTTCCAGTTTTAATTATTCTCACCGTTTAGTGAGAACAACCAAATTTCGTAACTTTCATTTTGTAACCTAAAATATGAATGCAATAAAAATACTATATACAAGTCAGAAAAAATTATATCCTAAGCCATTAGTTTCGGAAAAATATCACAGGTCCAAAAATGCTAAGATGCCAAACATAGTGGCATCTTACACTTTCCACCATAGTAATTCTTTACAAACTACTGCCGCCATCTATACGTCAGTTCGGGTACCATTGGCATCGCTCTCGTGTTTAACTGGCATTTGTAACTTCACACTTTTCTTAAAAATCCCATCAAAAATATTTTATACTCATTATATGAAATATTTCAGAAGAAAAGTGTATAATGCTATCAAATAAAGTGTTCTAGGTTGTTCTAGTTGTTCTAAACATTGTTCCAAAATAGATATGTCGTATAACCGTAACATACGGAAATGAGAACGAAAAACATTTTTTCCGCGATATCAAAAGTGTGCGAAGTTAGCCCCCCATTTTTGGAAATAAAATTTTTTGAAGATTGTTCTGAATTGTTCTAGGATTGTTCTACAATGTTCCAGAACGATGAGTTTCGAAAATATAATTTGTACCGGTAAATCGAAATCTTTTCGAAAAAAAATTTGGCAGTTGTTCTAGTTATTCTAAACATTGGTCCAAAATAGATATGTCGCAAACCGTAACGTATTTTTTATTTTTTTTTTTTTTGTTTTTTTGTGATTTTTGTAATTTTTTCTTTTTTTTTTTGTGATTTTTGTATATTTTACGTTTTTTTTTTGGTTTTTGTGATTGTTGTTTTTTTTTTTTGTGATTTTGGTATATTTTATGTTTTTTTTGTTTGTTTTTGTGATTTTTTGTAATAACTATATATATTTTAGAATCAGGTGCCATTCAGGACACCTTATATGAAAGAAATTTTGGAATCTGTACGTTAACTTTTGTGTTGCATAAAAATATTGATATCGTTTAATAACGTTGATATCGCGGATAAAATGTTTTTCGTTCTCATTGGCGTACGTTACGGTTTGCGACATTATCTATTTTGGAACAATGTTTAGAACAACTAGAACAACAACCAAATTAATTTTTTCCAAAAGTGGGGGGGGGGGGGGGTGTTAAAGCTTAAAATTCTTTTTTTTTCGATTTACCGGTACAAATTACATTTGAGAAACTTATCGTTTTGGAACATTGGAGAACAATCCTAGAACAATTCAGAACAATCTTCAAAAAATTTTATTTCCAAAAATGGGGGGCTAACTTCGCACACTTTATCAAATACTATGAAAAAACTAAACCCACAGACAACATTATTGAAAAAGGCATAGAAAGACGAACGAGAGAACCGACCATGCTATACTTCGGTAAAGCGGATCCCCTTTTGTCTACAAGCACAATGCGTGAAAACAATTTATTTGGGCACATTGCCAGGGAAAACCACACGTGTCTCAAAAATAAAGCGAAAGAAACGTTTAAAATTTCATAAGCATCATTTTAAACAATCTGAAAATAGGTGGAACAAAATTCTTTTTACGGATGAATCAAAGTTCAAACGCTTCGGATCAAATGGAAAAAGGTATGTGAGAAGTAATCCGAATACAGAATTTGATCATGTATACGAGTACACATTAAAAACGGTGAAACATGAGGGTGGATGTGTATTGATCTGGGAAAGATCCTCCTGGTATGGAGCAGATCCAATTACGCGTATATACATATATGGATCAAATAGTATACAAAAAGTTATTCGCATACATTTTTATGCCTTATGTAGAGGAAGAAATACTTAATAAATGGAAGTTGGTACATGATGACGATCCTAAATATACTGCAAAGTCTGTACAAAAAAGGATCACTGCCCGATCTAAGCCCGATCGAGAATCTTTGAAGCGATGTAAATATGAGAATTGGCTATACTAAACGTAGAAATTTAAATCTATTATGGGAAGAAATCGAAAAGGCATGTAATTCAATACACCTGGAAATATGTTGGAAATTTAACACGTCAATGCAGCGTCGATGCACTGTAGTTATTAAAAATAAAGTTGATCCAACAAAGTACTACTCTAAACTCTTAACTAATTTAAAGAGCTTCACTGATTTTTTTAAAGAAAATAAAAGGATTTTTAAGTTTAACTGATATGTGCTATTTAATTTGTCGATCAAACGGGTAAGTCGTTCCGAAAAAATTAAAAAAAAATACAGTTTGAGCAAATTTAAAAATTTTGATTCTATTTGATAAATAAGTCGTTGAGGATAACGAAAATATAAAAGGGGCTTAAAAACTGTGATTTGTTATAGAACATGATTATAAAATTATTCGGTTTATTATATTAGTTCTTATATTTGTTTTTTCAATAATATTATTAATTATTAGACCAAATTTAATTAGTATTTTATTAGGATGAGATGGATTAGGTTTAATTTCTTATTGTTTAGTTATTTATTTTCAAAATATTAAGTCTTATAATGCTGGAATATTAACTGTTTTATCTAATCGAATTAGAGATGTTGCTTTATTAGCTATTGCTTGAATATTAAATTATGGTAGTTGAAATTATATTTTTTATTTAGAAGTTATACAAAATAATTTAGAAATGAAAATTATTGGTATATTTGTTATATTAGCTGCTATAACAAAAAGAGCTCAAATTCCGTTTTCTTCTTGATATTGATTTAGTAACTGTAAAACTATAGTTACTAATTCGGCGTTAAAACTATTCTAATATTTAAATTATATCCAGCATTTTAAAATTTTTTATTGTTATGACTGTCTACTTGTCTAGATTGTATCATCTAATTAAACCACTTTTAATGTGATGATGTTAATAAAAAATATTTTAGTACCGTAAAATTTTCCGAACACTACGAAACACATCACAAAAACATAAATTACAAGAATAAAAAAAAAAAGAATAAAAAAAAAAACGAAGAGGCGAAAAGAAAATAAAAAGCAAGCATGCTTTTTGTACAGGTAGATTTATTTTATTTTTTACTGCTAAATACATATATTCTTTACCACTTAAATGCTCTCTACAATTTATGTTGTGGTATTAAGTAATAAACAGAAGTACTAATTACAAGAACAAAAACAAAAGTGATATATTATTTTTATACCCTCTATGATTATAGAATAATTTTTTACGAGATAAAATAATTTGGCTAAGAAAACATATTTTACGTCACAAAAATTAACCGCAAAACAAATGAATTTTGTTTGGGTAGGAGGGCAGGCGTACATACTTCCATACTTTTCTGATAACAAGACCACTCTCTTAGTGCGGAGCTCATGGTCATGGACATCTAAATTTTCATTAAAATGTTTTGATGTTCTTCAACTGCGGTCCAGCTGGAATAAAGTGACCTGATTTTTAAATTTCCGGTAATCCTGGATATACGCAATCGCGGACCAATTAGCTAGTTTGGCATTTGGTTAAGCCTATTGTGGAGTAAACTGATCAACAGAACATCCAGAAGGTAATGCCACAAAAATTGACAAAACACCCTGGGATTTGATAATACTTTTCTAAATGCCTTTGGCTCACTGAATTCGAATATGATTTTTAAGATTCATCCAACTCATCATCTCATCTCATCCACGTCAAACTTATCGTGCACTTAGTCCCCTTTATGGTTGCCATAATCGTCCATCATTTTTCATTTTTTTATTTTTAATTTTTATACCCTATACCACTATGTGGTTTGGGTACATTGACATTGTGCTGCTGTTTGTAACTACCAAAAATATTTGACCTAGACCCATCTTTTATTATACCGATCGAATCAGAATCACTTTATGATCAGAATCACTTTCTGATTCGATTTAACGATGTCCGTCCGTCCGTCCGTCCGTCTGTGTCCATGTAAAGCTTGTAATCAAACTGCAGGTCGCAAATATGAATATATTTGGATGAAATTTGGTACATAAGCTTTTATTGGCCATGGGATGAACGGCGAGAAATTGGTGAGAATCGGTCCATGTTCAGACCTAGCCCCCATACAAATGACCCCTATGAAATCAACATAAATTGTCATAAGATCCAAATTATCATATAAATCTTAGTCAAATTGGGTTTGTATGTGTATATTACATCCATTAATCAGTAGTCCAAAAATGATCCCTATTGGACAACTCTTAGTCATAGGTCTCATATAGAGCTGCTTTCCGATCTTTACTTAAATCTATTTATAAAAAAACAAAAATATTGCACGGATTCCTTTCAAATTTTGTTTGCATATATTTTTACAAAATACAAGAGACTTTAAAAACATGGTCAGTATCGGTCCATTTTTCGGCCTAGTCCCCATATAGATATAGCATCCGATATGAACTTTTTCATATCTGCAGCCAAAAAAATTAATAAAAATCCCACTCAAATTTGGTTTATGCTTATTTTCTATATCCAGTTAGTTGGGCCTGAGAGATAGGGTCTCTAAACGCATGTTATAGGGTATCGTTTAGTCGGTCTAGACCGACTATAATTTTTTACTTGTTTATTTTTCATTTTTTATTTTTAATTTTAGATTTTTTTGTTTTTAATTTTTTATTTTTCAGTTTTCATTTTTAGATTTTAATTTTTTGTTTTTCATTTTTAATTTTTTATATTTCGTTTTTCATTTCCCATTTTTCATTTTTAATTTTTAATTTTTAATTTTTTTTATTTTTCATTTTTTTATTTTGTTTTTCATTTTCTATTTTTCATTTTTCATTTTTTATTTTTCATTTTTAATTTTTTAATTTTCATTTTTTATTTTTCAGTTTTCATTTTTAGATTTTAAATTTTTTGTTTTTCATTTTTCATTTTTTATTTTTAATTTAAAATTTTTTTTGTTTTTCATTTTTTATTTTTCAGTTTTCATTTTTAGATTTTAATTTTTTGTTTTTAATTTTTAATTTTTTTATTTTTCGTTTTTCATTTCCTATTTTTCATTTTTAATTTTTTATTTTTCATTTTTAATTTTTAATTTTTTATTTTTCATTTTTAATTTAAAATTTTTTGTTTTTCATTTTTCATTTTCTATTTTCTATTTTGCATTTTCCATTTTTCATTTTTTATTTTTCATTTTTAATTTTTTAATTTTCATTTTTTATTTTTCAAAATCAAACTAAGATTTTTTCTTTTGTATCGAAAAATATTCACGGACATTCCCTCTACTATCGGATACGTAAAAATCTACTTCTAGTAACTATGAGCACGTACTTATGTATTGGTTATATTTTTTTGCAAGTCCTTTAGTGGGCAGCTTTTTTAATTTATACGATTTAAGTTCTGCCGAGCAATTGATTTTAATACCCTACGCCCCAATGTGCAGAGGGTATATATCAGTTTGTCATTTCATTTGTTACTCATCGAAAAAGAATGTAACGACTTGAGTCTGTCTGTCTATCTTTTCAAATCACGCTCATTTATAAACTAAACCGTTCATCTGAGCAAACTTTTTTAGCCTTCTTTCGAGCGGGTTGCTTTTAAAAATGGGGTAAACAGGATATCATTGTGCCAAGATATTACCTAAAATATAGGAGACACCCCAAAAATTATAAAATCAGTGTGTTTGTCGTAATAATTTAGTGTTAAGCTTATCATATTGTTTACTTTTTCAAATGTTTTGTTTACATTTGTTATAAATAATGTAATAAGTCCCGATATTAATGTAAACGTAAAACCCGGGAGGAGGGTATTAAAGATTCGGCATTGCCAAATTTAAGACTCAACACGAAATATTAGAGTTTCTCTTAAAAAGTGCCAATATCTTTCCTTCGTTATAATTCCTTAATTACGCTGGTAACCGCCTGCCGAGAAACTTTTGCTTCAAAATTATAGTTTTAAAAGGCCAGTTCGGTTTTTAATAATTGTTAATGTCCTTTTTCTCCACAATCCACTTTAAAGTAAAATAGTTATTAAATATTTATTTTATACGGAAAACACTTTTTATATTATTTTAATGAAAAAAGCAAATTCAACAAACCTTACAACTAACCGATTAAAGAGTCGATTATCTAATTAAAATGTATCTAAATATGACGACACTAAACAGTAGGTCATAACCAAATATACAAAAAGAACATTAAATGTAGATAAAGTGTTCAAAACAAAATTGATAAAAATAATAACAAAAGAAAATTTTTGTAACTCTTTTTGAAGTTTTGAAAGACTTCACTGCGAGCGAATTGGTGGACAACATGTTTGATGAAAGTATTGTTGTAATAATATATTTTATCACCATATGGTGTGTTTGTATTTACCAAGAATATTTGTTATCAGTTTACTGTATACCGAACACAGATAGTGATGATAAATAAATTTTATGCAACATACATATTATATTCGTTTGAATTAAAATTATATTTAGCACTATAGAACCTATTAAAATATTTAATACCTCAATTCCTAATAACCCAGCAAAAACTCTTTTTATCGAATGGATTTTTCTAAAACCTTCACTGCTTAATTTACTAATTATTTTTTTAACTTATTTCTGTCTCATAATCCACTTAACCATATTAGCATACTAAATTAGAAAAGGGTTACCATAATGATAACCAAAATCTTCAAAATAATGTGATGAAATATAGATCTTCAAAGTCAAGCAAATTTAAAAAGAAAAAAAAATTGCTGAGTTTAAATTAAATTCACAAAAACTTTTAAGCCTCAACCAATCCTGGGGCAAAAGGTATTTATTTTTTTTTTAATTTTTGTATTTATCCGGAGTCTATATAGACTCCATCCAATATTTATTTGTATTAAAATTAAAATCCATTTTATTAGAAACAAAGCGTTGCACAATCAACGCTTTGCACAAATTGTGTTGAATCTAATACTTTTATATGAAAGTGCTATTTTTCCTCACTTTTATCTAGTATAATTGTAAATGATAGAGTTACATTATTTAATATTTGGCTTTTAATGATATACAGTGAGTGAAATACAATGGAAACTGGAACAAAATATATTTTTGACGATTAAAAATTGGAACATAAAATAAAAAACACTTTTATTAATTTAAAAAATTTTTATGTTTTATTTATTTAACAAAGAAAAAATATTAACATAAAACATATTTAAATTTAAAATTCAAATTTATTGAGTCTTACCATTACATGTAAAAATATGATAACTTAAGACTATAGTGAACATCCATGCCTTCAATGTAGAATGAAAATTGTATAACAAACTATCTTAAACTTAAAGCTAGCTTAAACCTAACTGTACATACTAATTAAAAAAAAAACCAAGCATATAACTAAGAATAAATTTAGAAAAGGTAAATTCAACCAGGAGTAGTTTTTCTGTAAAAATTGCTCATAGAGTCTCGTTGAGAATTAATTATAAACTAGTATAGCCCAGCACTCGAAATTCGAGTGCAAAACCTAGGAAATATTATTTTTTCATTCAATTTTTGTCTTCCAATGTTTTTTAATCTATATATATAAAAAATTTATGAATATTTAAATGAGCTAAATGTATGTTGATCAATTTTAGCAATTCACAATTCAACACAGAACGTCTGATATATAATTAAAATCATTCGCATTAACAGGATGGAACGAATTATTAGAAATATTTTATTTTATTTAATTTAATATATTTTGAAGACAGATTAAACATAAATTTTATCATTCTCAGCTTCTCCTCCATATGAGCTATAACTATGCCTATTTTCACACTCCTCCGTGCCCGCATATTGCTCAAAAAGGGAACTAAAAATTTACCTTCACGTATAAATATATGGATAAATTCGAAAAACGTTTGGAAAGATAAAAAATATAAAACAACTTAAGAACAAAGTTTTTATTATAACTCTTTCTTAACTTATATCTTATATATATGATTCGAAAAACGTTTGGAAAGATAAAAAATATAAAACAACTTAAGAACAAAGTTTTTATTATAACTCTTTCTTAACTTATATCTTATATATATATGAGTTATGAATCTCTCCGTGACTGTGCGTGACTATTCTAAAATTAATCTTTGGTCACAACATTTCCGTGGACAAAGCTTCAGATCGATCGGATGAGGGGAAATGGGGTTTAAATTACTCCGTGACTGTGCGTGACTATGCTTGACTGTGTGTGACTATGCCCAAGTTAATCTTTTTCAACAGCAAGTCTATCGACCAAGTTTCAGATCGATCGGATAAGGGGGGAAATGGGTTTTGAATCACTCCGTGACTGTGCGTGACTGTGCCTGACAATGTCTAAGTTAATCTTTCTTGATCATTTTGATCACTCCGTGACTGTGCGTGGCTACCCCAAACTTAATCTGTAGTCACAACAAGACTATGGGCCAGAGCTGTGAAAAACTGCAATCAATTGGCAGTGAACTCAAAGTGATTTCAACCAAACTGATTTCATTCTTTGATTTCAAAATGATTTCAGATTTCAAAATGAAATCTAGTCAAAATTGCAATATTTTGTGATTGCAATCATTTTGAAATCATTTTTTTTTAGAAATCATTGATTGCAATTAATTTAATTTCAATCAATTCGATTGCAATCAAATTTTTGTTGAAATCATGCGATTTCAATGAATTGCACTGAAATCACAACTAAAGGGAAAGTTCTACGAAATAATATACACTTGGAATCTAGAATCTAGCAGTTTCCACTAGAATATGGCGGAAACCTCAAATTTTTGGTGGAAACCACCAGATTTTAGTGAATACCACTAAGTTTTAGTATAAAACAACAGATTCTAGTAAAAACCTCCACTTATATTTAACTCATTACTTTGAGCATTTTTTACATTAGTTAGCTCTCTATTGGCTTTTAATAGAAGTAACTTTTCAAAGTTACCATCTGAAAGCGATCCACGACGCGGATTATTTAGCAAAGTTGCAAAAGAAAATAACCTTTCTACCGCAGCTGATGACGGTAAAGGTGCGTTGAATTTCATAAATGTGGATTTCAGAATCGGATAACGATCAAGCATTTCAAACGATGTGTCCGTATCTGACGTCATACGAGTAAGACGTCAAAAAAAAAAAACAGAAAAGGGATGGGGGCTGGGATGGCGTAACCTTGTATACATAAACCTTGATATGAACAATTAATTTATTAGCAATATGACACAAAACTGATTGCAATTAAAAATTATGTTTACCAATTTTACAAAACTTTAAACTTCAAACAAAAATTTACATTGTTGGTAATTCAAAATTATCAGAGTCATCTTTGTTTCTAGAAGAAGGAGTTTTATTTGAAGAGAACGAAGATTTTGATTTTGATTCTGATTTAATTTTGATTGCAGTTACTGGATTTGATTGCAATTAAAGTAATTGCAATCAAATCGATTGCAATCAAATTTTATTGCAATCAATTAATATATGAATTAATTTCAAAAAATTGATTCAATCATTTTTGCCGTATTGATTTCATGATTTCAATTTGAAATCAATTTAGGATTTGGAATGCAATCAAAAAATTAGCAATCATTAACGAGAAATCATGTGATTGCAATTAAATCGATTGCAATCGTTTACAGCTCTGCTATGGGCCAAGTTTCTGATCGATTGGATAACGGGGAATGGGGTTGCCCCACGACATACAGACAGAGAGTATGAGTTAAAAGAAAGAGTTTAAAAATAACAAAATTTAAAAGTATTAATTTGTATGGTGTTGACAAAACATTGGAAACAATAACTTTACAGTTCATGGAGACTTTCCCTCTATGTTTGGCTTCAAAATTTCTTTGAGTGTCTATTATTTTTTAACCAAATTGTTGACGATATCTGTTGAAGGCTTTTACCACTCTGAATTAGCTTTCTCTTTGAGATCTGTCTTGTTTGGTTAATTTCGTGTCCGTATTTTTCTATCTACAATTTCCCATAGATTGAGATCTGCTAATTGGCTGGCCATTCCAAAATTGCATTGTAGCCATTCGGCTACAAATTTGAACGTGTGTTTTGAGTCATTGTCGTGTTGGAATGTAACTTAGAATTTGCCTGTATCCAATTCTAGTTAGATTATTTTTTATAACACAAATTGGACCCAATTCTTGGCCGAAAAAGCAAACCCATATTACCACCGCCAAACTTATTATATTTTGGATCTATGTTTTTCCTTTGGTCGTTCTACAAACGTTCTTCCATCATGGCCTCTTAAATTAAACTTGAACCCATTTGAAAAGAGAACTGTATTCCAATTCTGTTTTTACCAGGTTAAGTGTTACTGAGCATGATTTATGCAAGACAGAAGATTTTTCTCTGATATCCACCAAGATCAGTCCCAATTGCTCATATGAAACAGGTTCGAGTTGATACATTTAATTTCAGATTATTAATGACCTCTTTAGGTATTAGTTTTGACATTTTTTTAAACTCTTTTGCTATTATATTATCCTGTCTTTGACTCATGTTACGGGTCCTGCCGCCTAAATGTAGAGTCGTCACCGTGTACCGTATACCATTTTTTTACAAAATTTTTCAAATTATGAATTTAGTCGTAAAATATTTCTGACAAATTTTCTTTTGCTTAAGACCAGCAGTAAAGTCATCTTTTTACTCTTTAAAAACCTTTATGCTTGCCATTATTTTATAATAATTAATTATAAGTTAAAAACATTGAAAAATGCAATTGTGTTTAAAAAAAGTTGAAAGATAGCGTCAGAAACTATAAATATTTAAATAACGGTGAACATTTTCTTTCAGACCATATTCAATTTTAATTCTTTTAACTTTGATACCGAAGTTTAAACGTTTCCATTGCTTTGGCAACACTAAAAAATACTTTTTTTTCGGTAATCTACTTTTTAAATTGTGTTTTTAATAACAAATTTGTTATCTTTCGATAGAGAACACACCAAAGAGTGATTTTGCTAAAAAAAAAAACGTAATTTTAGGCGTAATTATTCAAAACCAAATTACAAATTTAGAATTTTGTTAAAGTATGCAATGTATAGTCACCCATATTGAATGGGGTCCATAAAGACTGCGGTTATTTTTTAATTCAATAATAGATTGTAGGGTATTACTTATCAAAAATTAGACGGATGTAGAGTAATCAAACATTAAGATACAAATACCAAAAAATCTGATTTTTTTAAACGAATTTTTTACACTTTGAAGAAAACTAAAAATACTCATAAGAAAGAACTAATGACAAAAATAAATTTTAAGAACAAGAAAATAAAAAACATAATATGTATAATGCAAAATAACTAAAAAGTATAAAAAAAAGAAAGAAACAAGAACATTAAATTCACTGCTCTCAATGTGAGTGTAATTCGGCTGGCAGAATGGCTAAAATATTGTGAGTGAGCACGTTCGTTCTTTTTTTTCGTTCGTTCGTTCATTTGTTCATTCGTTCGCTTGTTCGGTCATTACACATATTAAAAATGTATGGTTATGAAGATAGTTGTCGGTACTGATGAACCGGCTGAATTTGTCTGATGTGCGTAATAAATATGAATGTTCATATATGCCAATTTGAGTGTGCGTTTGTGTAAGGGTATGTGTCTAAACTACGTATATCTCTATAATTGTAAGCAAGTTCTATAAATTTATAGAACAAAAATCAACACCGAAGAAAAAAAAATAATGTTGGGATGTTCATACATATGTAAAAAGAAATCGACAAATTTCCAAAAAAAAAAAAAGTGAAAAGAGGAATGTTGTTAAATATCGTCTGCAGACTGTTTGGAGGAAAAAATGATATTTGCAAATTTACTCTTATTGTAGGTACTTGCTCAAATATGTTGTAGTTTTTAAACATCACTTCAACAGTGAACAGAAAAAAAAAATTTGAGAATATCAACAATAATATTTAAATATTTATACATATATAATAAAGAGCTAATTTTGGTGGTGGTCAAAGTCCAAAGATTTTAGCTTAGACCATAACATTGCCACAAAAAAAAAAATAAAAATATGTGTGTACATTTAATCCAAATGGAATTTGAGAAATTTGAGTTTCACATTTTGCAAAATTTAGTGGAATAACTGTTGATATAGAAATTTTTGATAAAGACTCAACATTTTGTTTGACTCACATCTTATAGCATATTTTTTTATATAAACATCTAGTGATAGTGAGATCATATCACTTCATTTATTGTACTTTATATGGCATGTGCCAGTCCCACTGGTACGACCACGTCCAGTTTAGGTACGACTAATTCCATTAATAATTTACGAACTTACATAGTTTCGAGACTCTCGATATCATAGTACTCTAGATATTTTATGATGTTTTTTCTGCATGGGAGGTGTCATGCCCACGAATCTGATTCAGCCCATTTTTGGCTCACTACGTAGAATTATAACATAAAATAAAACACAAATTTTAAGACACTCGCTGTTATAGTACAAGAGATATTTGATGATTCCGCATATTTATAGCTGATAAAGTCGCACAATATGTCAAAACCATCGCTGTCATTATACTCTACATACATATATCGCAATACTCTAGAAACAATGTGTATGGTAAGTTCCACGCCAACTAATCAACATTTAATCCAAAAATATCTTCAAGTTTGACATAAAATTAAAAAAAACTTTAAATCTGTTGAATAGTTCGCGAGTCAACAACCTACATAGGAACAGCAATTAATTTGTATACATACAGTGGGTGACAATAAATTGCATACTTCAGCAAAATTCGAAATTTGACAATTTTGTTTTTTAAAAATTTCCTAAAATGATGTGATGTCTTTTTTTTGTGAAATCACTTCTTTGTGTGTTTTCTATCGAAAGATAACAAATTGGCCACAAAAATTACAACTTAAAAAAATATAAGTAGACGAAAAAACAATGGAAACTTTTAAACTTCCTTGCCAGAGTTGACTAAAACAAAAAAATAATAGATGGCATGAAAGAAAATGTATAATATCTTAACCGTTATTTAAATATTTATAGTTCCTGACGATTTTTTTTAGCTATGCTTTAACCGCACAATTGTGTTTTTCAATTTTTTAATCATATAGTTAATTATTACAAAATAATGTCCAAAATAAAGTTACGTGAAGAGTTAAAAACCAGAATAATAGTTCATTTTACTGTTGGTCGTAAGCAAGACAAAGTTTGTATGAAATATTCTATGAATAAATCCATTATTTCAAAAATTATCAAGAAATATTGTGAAAACGGCACGTCAATATTTAGCAGCAGGCCCCGAAAAACCAATCAGAGACCAAATAATATAAAAGCAAAAGAGTTTTAAAATGTCCAAGAATTTGCAAATCTGTGATATGTTTTCCGACGAGCAATTGAGGCTGATCTTGGTTGTTATGGTCCTGCGAATAAACCACTACAGCACCACTGACTCGTAAAACACATGAACTGGTCAAGACGGAATTGGAATACTGTTCTCTTTTCAGATGAGCTCAAGTTTAATATAAGTGGGCATAATGGAAGAGACAACACTAGACCCAAAATGTCTATAATATTAAAAGCCTAGGCGATTTCTTGTGACCGATGTTTTGTTCTATCGTTTTGTCCTGATTTTGACCAATCTTATATTATTTGAAAGGTATTTCTTTTTAGCCGTTTTGCAGATTTACAGATTTTAAATTTTTTTCTTTTATTTTGAGTAAATTGCATTTAAAGTTGCTACTAACACATACATAAAATTATACATATGGTATGTATAGAAACACAGAACATGTTCTTCAACGCGCGCATCTAAAAATTAAAACATTATAGAGGTGTTTCAGATTTTTCCGATCATGAGTGGATAGTGTTTTAAAATTTAGATGCACGCGTTCAAGAACACGTTCTGTTTTTTTTTTAGCAGTACACGTGCAAGAAAACGAACTTAAAATAAAGCTACACTCGAATATGTGTGGTTTATATGTGGTCGAAACAAAAAATACGTGATAGAAATATGTTCGTGTAGATAACTAAATATTAAAACGAAACACAGTCATGATTGTGTTGGGCACCGTACAAAATTTAGAAACACACATAATTGATATGAAAATAAAAATATGTGTTTGTTGGTCTGAGCTACGTTTGTTTACATATATGTACGAGTTTTTTTTATTCAGTGTGTGCTTTTTTTCTGAACTCTGGGAAAAATACACGAAATTAATTAATATTAAATTAATATTAATTATTATTAATTAAAATACACGAAATTAATTAATTAACTTCATAACTCGGCTGTACTAAAATATAATGGATACCCAACAAAATATTGAAACCAAAAATAGTGGCAAAGATTTCCAATATTGTATAATAACTGTTTCCAATGTGTTGTCAAGTTTAAGTTGTTATTTTTTTCTGAACTTAAGTTATTTTATGTTTTTTTCTTTTTAAACTCTTTCTTTTAACTCATACTCTCTGTCGTGGGGCAACCCCATTCCCCCTTATCCAATTGATCTGAAACTTGGCCCATAGTCTTGTTGTAATTACAGCCAAATCATCGCATTCGCTATCGAAATTTTTCGATCGAATTTTTTTTTTTATATTCCAAAATACAATACTAAAAATAATGTTACTCTGACACAGTTAACGAATTATGGCCACTAGTTAAGAGTAAAAGTGAAACGTCTTCTCTAAATAATAAACCAAAATATGGAATTTCGATTGACTAATTTTGGGGTAGTCACGCACAGTCACGCATAGTCACGTCGCGGAGTGATCTAAATGTCATTTCCCCTAATCCGATCGATCTGAAACTTGGTCATTACACTTGCTGTGAAAAAAAGATTAACTTTGACTTAGTCTCGCACAGTCACGCATGGTTACGCACAGTCACGGAGAGATTTAAAACGGATTTCCCCTCATCCGATCGATCTGAAACTTTGTCCATAGACTTGTTGCGGCCAAAGATTAATTTTTTGATACCAACGCACAGTCACGGAGTGATTTAAGCCCCATTTCCCCTTATCCAATCAATCTGAAACTTGGTCTATAGACTTGTTGTGACCAAAGATTAATTTTAAAATAGTTACGCAAGGTCACGGAGTGATTCAAAACTCATATGCATAAGGAAAGAGTTTTTTTATGGGTTATATTATTTAAATAAGCTAGCAGACTCCAGCGCTCGAAATTCGAGTGCAATTTCTAGGCAGCTTTATTTTTCAACTTAGCCAATTCACAAACCAACACTTTTATGGTTTATTATTATTGTGAATGAAGATAACAAACTCATTAACAAACACATTAACAAATTTAATAATAAACACACACATAGCATATGTATAATTATACCCTATTCCACTATGTGGTTTGGGTATAATGACAACTAAAAAAAATGGATTCTATCAAACAATTAATTGATTCTATCAAAGTTATAGTCAGTCGGTTGTGAAGGCGAAATAATATATGCTATACCAACAGTTTAGGCAGTCTTAGGTTCATGAATGGTCACGTCCCAAGCACACTGGGAATGATCCAGAATGGACATATAAATTAAACATAAGCCATATATAATTGAGATTTTCATATTTATAAGGGACGGAAATATCAAAAATGGAGTTTGCTATGAACATTCATCGATTTTCTTTATCAAACTTATTTAATGAAGTCCGTTTCTTGTGGAGAAATTTTTTTATATTTATTTTCATATCGTTCGTCACTGTCCTGATAAAATACAAATATGTATACTAATACAAAGAGAGCCATCCGTCATTAAACAAGTCCGGAATTTTATTTAAATTTGTATATAAAACAGTTCACCATTTTCAATTGATGTCGAGACTATACATATAAGAATTGAACAAGTAAGAAAATTATAGTCGGTATAGACCGACTATGCGATAACCTACACCATGAATCTAGTGAAGTGACCTTAGGTCCAATAGCATAAAGTAAATCTGAGTGGAATTCTTATTAATTTTTTTGCCTATAGATCTGAAAAAGTTCATACCGGACCGCTCCTGAAACATATACAAACCAAATATGAGAAAAATGTGTAATACTTCAGTTTTTTGTCCTGTAGAGTTTATTTTTGGACTACTGATTAATGGATGTAATAAACATCCAAAAACCCAATTTAACACAGACGGACGGACACCGATATATTTATGTAAAAAATTTATGAATATCCAAATGAGCCTAAAGGTATGTTAATCTATTTTAGCAATTCACAATTCAACACAGAGCGTCTGATATATAATTTAAATCATTCGCATTAACAGGGTGTAACGTATCAATATAAATATTTTATTTTATATAATTTAATATATTTTTAAGACAGATTAAATCTAAATTTTAACATTCTCAGCTTCTCCCCCATATGAACTATAACTATGCCAATTTTCACACTCCACCGTGCCCGCATGTTGCTTAAAAAGGGAACTAAAAATTTACCTTCACGTATTAATATATAGATGGTAAATGGCACTGTAGATGGTAAATGGCACTGATATTGAAAAATTAAAAATTGGAGCTGAAAAAGTTTCAATTATTATTGAGAAAATATTAATTTACATACATGCATACGCATTTTGGGATATGAAAAATTAAGATTGAGAGAAGCCAAATTGAAATTGAAAAATAATATTAAAAACAAAAACTAATTTTTGCTTGAATTATTTTTAAACTAAAATATTTAGAGCCGTATGCAAAAAAATTAAAGTGTACTTCTTTCAAGTAGGCTTTGTTGTATGTTTTTCATACACAATTTGTTGCTAAAGTCTACTTGAAGTACGCTTTAATTTTTATGAATACGGCTGTTAATGTTTATTATTTTATTTTTTTACTACATTTTTTTCAAAACATTTACCCCGTAAAAAAAATTTAAAAAATCCCCACGTGGAAATTTACCGTTATTTATTTCAAAAAATATGTCCAAGAAAAATATTTTATTATTTTTGCTAAGTTTTTGGAGGTTCATGACGTTAAAAAAAACTTAAAACATTTTTTATAATGCTGATCACAGTGACAACTAACCACAGACAGTTGGTTACATTTTTGCTTATTTATTTATTTATAATTTATATATTTTTTTGCTTTTCGACAATATATTAATTGTACGTTGACTTACTTTACTTAATAATGTTGTCTGGTGAGTTTGTTTTTAATCTTTTTTTAAGATGAACATTTTAAAAAAGGAAAAAGAAACAGCTTTAAACCAACATCATTATCATTATAATAATTGCCTCTCTTTGCGTACAATTCTACCTTTAGAGTTTTATTAAAACATGGTGTGTTTTTTTTATATAGAAATTCTTTGCTTTTTATTTTTTTATTTATTGAATTCTTTTTTATGTAAAAATGATGACGTGATTGTTTATAAAAAGAAAAAGTATATTATGTAGATATACAAAAAGTAAACTCAGAGTTGGGACTTATTTTGAGAGACCATTTATAATGATGTAATGCCACTAATGTTCTTGATTTACTTTTACATTAGATAATGCCAATGTTTCTTTTTAAATAATTAAAAATGTTTATGGTATTATAAAAAATAATTTAAAAAAATTATGGTTTTTGGGTATAACTTCATTACAAGTAGCAATGGCTTTATTTTGAAAGCAATTGATCTGATTGATGGAACTGTAGGAAGTCGTTTATACAATTTTAAATTTCTTAGAAATAAATATTTAATTCAATATCAATACTAGGAATTGTTGGAAACAAGTAGATGGTCTTTGGCGGTTTAAAACTCAATTCAGATATTTTTATATTACAGGCATTTCTCGTCTATCGACCGTTCGCACTTACGACAGATTTTTACCACATTTGTTCCATTTTATAATGTAAAACGCTGATAACTAAATAATTCTTAATTTTATTACTACTTTCAATTCCTCTACTTGAATTTTACTTTCAATTCTACAATACGCTAGTGATAGGGTTTTTTTGTTATTAATTTACACAACACTAAACTTGTCCATACATCTAAGAGGTGGCAAAAAAATTTAGAGTATATGTTTATCCATAACTCAAAGTGTATTGCCTTAAGACTAGCGAAAGTGTAACTTTGAAGTGAAGCCCGTATTCCCGAGTCGATGTGATTATTTTTTATTTAATTTTCTTTAGCGTTGCGGTTAAAATAATTTCACATAAGTAAACTTCTCATAATATAGTAATAAAATAAACTAACAAAAACTAAAGAATATACCGCATTTATCAGAAATAATTACTGTAAAGGTTTAAATTAAAATTTTCAACTGTACGAAAAAAAAAATAATATTTAGAAAAACTAAAAAATGTTTCTACAAAAATATGAAATAATTTTTTTTTTGGAAAAAGTAAGAGCGCTAAATTCGGCTATGCCCTCCATATGGCTTTTACGTTTAGATTAATAGCTGGAGTTATTGCACTATTTATAACGAATGTAAACAAAATATTAAAAAAGTTTGATAAACTTAATACTAAATCATTACAACAAACACACAATAATGCCAGATTTACGCCATTTTAATGCTCGAAACAATAACAAACCATATTATCAGAACTTTATCCAGGTAAATAGTTAATGTTGTGAATAACAGACAATTGGAATGACGTACTGATATATATCGTCTGCACAGTGGTATGGTGGGTATATGAAAACATAGAAAGATGGATAGGGAAACAATTTTTTTGTATCCAAATATAAAATGCTATCAAATGCTACAATCGGGAACATAACATTTTTTTTTTTTTACTTTTAAGCAGAAGTAGTTTTTAATAAAAGGTTGTTATTTTTCAGAAAATGTGATTATTTTTAAGAAAAGGTACATTTTAAGCTTAGGTCCTTTTTTAAGAAAAGTTATTTTTAAGAAAAGGTACATTTTTAAGAAAAGATATTTAAGTATTTTTTCCAGAAAAAGATACCTTCGTAAGAAAAGGTACTATTTTAAGAAAATGTACTTTTTTAAGAAAACGTAGTGTTTAAGAAAAGTGACCTTATTAAGACAATTCTTTTTTAACTTTTTTAAGAAATTGTACTTTTTAAGAAAAGGACCTTTTTTAAGAAAAGATTCTTCTTTTTAAGAAAAGGAACTTTTTTAAGAAAAGATTCTTCTCTTTACGAAAAGGAACTTTTAAGCCGAAGTACGTTTTAGGAAAATTGGTTTATTTTTAAGAGAATTTGCTTATTTTTAAGAAAATATACTTTTTAAACACAATATTTTTTTAAGTATCATTTTTTAAATTTGTTTATTTAAAAAAAATCCTGACGAAGAAAATATTTTCCGAAAGAGTCAATTTGATATCAAGAGTACCCCACGGGTTAAATTCAGAAAGTAAGTTCAGAATATTATTTTTTAGAATTACTAAAATATTATCAACAAGTTTTATCACAATCCTTTTACAAATATATATTATTTCGATATTTTGTTAAAAAAAAATGCAAATCTCCTTAAATTTGACTTTTGACCTTAAACAGGGACAGTTTATAGTGTTTCAATTTATCCTTAATTTACAAGATTGAGAACTTATATCAAGTAGTATAATATTTTAACAAAAGATATTTGAAATATGAAAACACCAAAAAGATGAAGCTTAAAATTTGAAAAAGTATGAAAAATCACATTTTTCTTCAAATCCGTTGAAATAAAAACGCTGCCCTCGCAAAATTTAGAACAGGATACCTACAAAATTCGGTGTTTTTTATCACATATACAATTTTGTTAATAAGACCTTAAAGTCCAATCGTTGATTTCAGTAAATTTCTTGAAAAAATTTTTGAAAAAGTAAAATTGAAATAGTGCTAAAAAAAACGTACCGCTTTGACATTAACTTAGAACAGCATAACAACAGACGAGATGCAAAATACTTTACATAAGATCATTTTGGGATCAGGAGAATGTAAAAATGCTGTTCTTGTAAATTATTTCGATGTCTTTAAAAATGAGAGCTCGATTTTCTTAATCAAGTGGTCTGCGGCGCATTTATTGCCAAAGGAACTTCATATAACTTGGCTATTTTTCAATCGATAATAGATTTTGTTGTTTTATTAGAAAGACAATTTACTCTAGATTATGGTTTATTAATTAATTTAATTGAAACGGAACTATTAATATCAAAATTTTTGTGAAAAATTATTTTTTTTTTTGATAATTTTTACATAAAAATGCATATTTGAACTTTGAACTCAATGCGCGTCGAGAAAGCATTGTCCGATTTGGCTCAAATTTGGAGCACTAAAGTTTTAGATTCAGCGTCACAATAATCCGCCGCGCACGTCTTCAAATTAAAAAAAAAAATGGCTGTCACCCTACTGTACATAGGGTAAACAGCTGTTGATCATTCCATTTGTAACGAATCGAAAAATATTTTTTTTTTGTACATGTCAACGAATGATTTGTTGAAGAGATCTAAAGAGTGAGAAGATGGTTATACTCTGTATATATTTACATCAGTCGTGTTCAAATTTAAAAATGTAGTTGAGTTGGTGAGGAAATGAGAATTGCAATGTAAGAAATGTTCAACGGGTTAATAGCAGTGTTTTTTTCTTTTTTAATTAACCAACACTCAGGGGATGCCCCCTACAGATGCAATGCATTGTGTTGATCTCAGGAAAATAGGGTAAAGAGGAAAGAGGGAGTAGTGTGTTAATTTTTTGCAAATGTTCAATGTTAATCTTTGTTTTACAAAAAAAAAAAAAATATTTTGTATCTACAAAGTTTTTCTACCCCATGCTAGTATGTAAGTTTATAAGCTCTTATTATACCGTTCGACGTAGAATTTCTTTCTGAGCCGGTTTAGCGATATCCCTTCTTCGATCCGACCGCCTGTCTGTCCGTAGTAGCAATTTTGATAAAATTTATTATATTAGCGTCTATTGTCATATTCAAAATAACCCCTAACAGATCGACTAAAATGGTCGTAAGATCTACGTTATGATAAAATTTTATGTATGTGCGTCCATCATACCCACCATTCAGTAGTCCAAGTTTCTATATAGTCATAGATTCTATATCTTCACTTAAATCTATCAGAAAACAAAAATATTGGATAGATTTTGCTCAAATTTGGTTTCTATATCTTTTTTTGAAAACAGTAAGTGACCTTACTAAATATGGTCATATAAAAATGACATAAGATAAGAACTTTTTCAAATCGGCCTGCCACAAATTAATAAAAATACCACTAAAGTCTGGTTTATGCTTATTTTCTATAACCAGATATTGCCATAGAAAAGTTGGCTTAGGATCGGTCTACATCGACTATAAGTTTCTTACTTGGTTTTTTTTTTCTTGAGAAAGGATTTTCTACTATCGGGAAAAATATTCTTTGTTTTTTCTTGGGAAATAAAATAACTTTAGCCTAGAAGGTTATGGACTGGAGCATCCAAATATCTTTTCCAGGGTAATTTGGTGGGCTGAATTCGAAACTGTAATTGGTTTTTCTCTATCACGTCATGTTTTCGAGATACAAAAAAAAATGTTTTTATTCGTTTTTTACATAAAAAATCATTATTTTATTTAAAAATCAATGAATTTTCAAAAGTGAATGGCGTTATTTGAACGTCTTTTGTATTTTCTTGGTTCGGTTTCATGTATTAGAGTGCAGCAATAGTCTCCCAGCATGCTTTTGTCCCAACATCCTTGATAATTCCTTTAAATTTTCATTAAATCTTGGTGAGCACGCTCCCCTTGATCGCTGCTCACCGCACCTAGGTTTTGTGGAAAAAAAAAATAAATGCGAATAAAGAAAATGCATTTTGAGTGACATTCGTGCACCTCATTCGTGATAATTTTTTCGTAATTTAGCAACAATTTGTCTGTAGTTTTCACTCTTATTGTTTCCAAGAAAACTGTCCAGGCTGCATATTCTTTCTCCAACAAAACATTGTGAAAAATTGACATCATTCAATAGCTTCCTGATCTGAGGGCCAACAAATATGCCATCTTTGATTTCAGCATCAGAAATTTTAGGAAAACCGCTAACAAACCATCTTTATCCAGAGCCTTGACAAAGTTCTTAAAAAGGACCAATTTTATGTGCAGCGGTGGAAGAAGAACGTAATTTGGATCAATTAATGGTTTATTTGAAATGTTTTGTTTTCCTGGTGAATACTCAGTTCTTTTTGGTCACTCTGTTCTGACGTAACGATGACATGTAGCGCGACTATCCCATAGACAAAGGAAACAACAATATTTTGTGAAACTTCCTTGCATACCAGCCAACAAACCAATGAGCTGAAACAGATTAATTTACAGTTATTTACGATGGTCTATACTAGATATCCAAAGAAATTTAAATCACACACTTTAAGGTCACCACAGATCTTCCATTTATGATCGTTGTACTTGAGTTATGTCAAAATTTCAGACAATGATTCGCATGAGCAATTGGTATGGATAGTTTTTCATTCCCATTATGTAAAAGAAGAGCCTTTAAGCTGTACCTAGAGCCATCAATAAATAATCTCCATTCAGTTTTGTCATATGGCTGGTTCATTTTTTGAACTAAAGCATCAACATCAGTACAGTATAGAATAGTGTTTCTTTTCAAAATATGTAGCCAATTCCAAGCTTCTATCTCTATAGATTGTTACTATTGTCCCAACTGCGAGATGTTTCCACTGCTGCATGCGTGAAGCTAGTAATTCTGCGTCTTGCTTCGTTAAATGTAAATCCCGAATTAGATCATTCAGCTCAGCTTGAGTCACTAAATGGCGTTCATCATCAGCCTCATAGAAGCTACCACTGTTGGTGAAAGATGTATCGGACTCACTGCTCGTAGCACTGGGAATGACTGGTAATGGATCATTTGGTGGACGTTGAACTGCTTTGGAAACCGATGGGACATTCGCGTAAGTAATATTTTTTCGAATTTTCACATTGAATCCAGCAAATCTTGGTAAACAGAAATAGCAATCGGTTTGGTGTTTACTTGACTCTCTTCAAAGTACTGGAATTGAAAAATCGAAATTGATCTTCTTGCAATTTGACCACTTGTATAAAACAGTTCTGCAACTATTGCAAAACATTGTCGGTGTCCTTGGTTTGTCCAAGTTTCTGACAGCGAAACCAAAATAATGTAAATATGGATACTGTAATGATTCTGATATTGCATATCCTTCTTTTTCCAACCAAGTATTCACCACACACAAAGCAAAAATAGCTTGAATCAGTAACACACCCTCTTAATAATTAATAATTGTGAAATTGTAGTGTCAGTATTGACTGTTTTACAGTATTGTCAGAATGCGATAAAAAATGAACAAGACGTTATAGCCTAATTTTTATGCCAGATTCGAACTCAGCGCACTCAGATTAGTTAAAAAACATGTTTCGTTTTTGCAGTCAATTTTTTTTTTTTTTATTTGTAGACCAATATAATTTTTTATATTTTCAAAATACAAAAATAGTTTTTTTTGTTTTTGGAGAAAGAAAATTATTTGTTTTAACTTTTGCTATGTATTAATGAATAAAATTGATCAATCTAGCAAGTTTTTATATTTAAGAAAATAATTATTTCCAGCTGTGGGAGGAACATTTTCTTCATTTCCTGAAAATGGTGTTTTTTAAATGTTTTGAGGTTTTTTTGTGAAACAAAATAACATTTTCATTTCTTGAAACTAAAAATTATTATTATTATTATTCTTATTTTATTTACTTTTTGGAGAAATAAAATAATTTTTTTTATCTTTTGAACTTATTTCTGAAACAAGTTTTTTTTTCATCTTTTGAAATAAATTATTATTATTATATTTTTTTTCTTTTCTTTGAGAAAGAAATTTATTTGTTTTGAAAATTTTTTAATTATTTTTTTTTTTTAGAATGACAATAAGTTTTTCGTCTTTTGATAATTTTTGTTTACCAAATTATTTTTTATCTTTTTTGAAACGGTATATTATTTTTCGCCTTTTGTAAATAATAAAAAAAAAATATTTCTAAGTCAAACTTCGACAGGGCCGAACTGAAACCTGTAATCACGAATCGGTGTCTATATTTTGTTTTACTAAACATTCAAATACGAATTCGATTTTGGGCTCTAATAAATAGATGCTTTTTTTAATATATGTATATTATTTTTATGATTTTTGACTTTCCTCACTCGCAAGTCTAAGTTTCTTGATTTGTTGCATTTTTGCTCGGTTTTGATTTATTGATTTATGTAATGTGTTATATTGATTGTTAACCGATAAAATGAAAAAATAATAATAATAAATTTCAACAAATGCTATTGAATAAATGCCATCTTCGTTAAATAGAAGTACATACAAACACACTTCATAGTCCATGTAATTATGTGTTTAACTCAGTCATACTTAAATTATCAGCATGGAAAATTTTTTAAACAAAAATTCAAATGTAATTATTTTATATATAAAACACTGATGATAATAATAAGTAATAATGCCCATAAATATTTTAATAAAATTTTGCTTTTGTTTCAATTCTCTTTTCTCCATCTCTCTCGCTCTCTTTCCATTTTGTGTATGTATGTACAGTGGGTGTCAGCTTATTTCATGGAGGGCAAAAAATTCAACTTTATCGTACATTAACTTCTGATACCCAAAAAAAAAAAAACACCGCCATTTGAAAGAGCGTACTATTTTATTCAATAATAATATATCATTTTGATTTTAAATGAAATAAAAAGTAAAAACAAACTTTATTTCGACCTTGAGCAACTTATTTGATGCAGTCAACTTTTAACGGAATTGATACCGTTGGACGAGTTGTAGTAGGATTTTTAATGTTTAAACATCTATACGCACAGGGGGGTAAATTTCTATTTCACAATACAATCACAAAAACAGCATAACATGTGAGACGTATGACAAAATCGGTGTGACTTATGATTGTATTGGGGAAAAAATTATGATAATTATGTTATAACCTGTTTGAAAATGAAATACGAAAAATAAAAAATAAAAAATTTAAATAAAAATGAAAAATAAAAAATAAAAATGAAAAGTAAAAATTAAAAAATTAAAAAATCAAAAATAAAAAATTAAAAATAAAATATGAAAAATAAAAATTGAAAGTAAAAAATGAAAAATAAAAAATGAGAAATGAAAATTAAAAAAATGAAAAATAAAAACTGAAAAACAAAAAATAAAATAAATGAAAAATGAAAAATAAAAAATAAAAATGAAAAATAAAAAATGAAAAATGAAAAATGAAAAATGAATAATGAAAAATAAAAAATTAAAAAATTAAAAATAAAAAATTAAAAATAAAATATGAAAAATAAAAATGAAAAATGAAAAATAAAAAATGAGAAATGAAAATAAAAAAAATTAAAAATAAAAATGAAAAATAAAAATTTAAAAACAAAAATAAAAAATGAAAAATAAAAAATAAAAATGAAAAATAAAAAATTAAAAATGAAAAATGAAAAATGAAAAATGTAAATGAAAAATAAAAAAAAAAAATAAAAAATAAAAAATAAGAAATTAAAAATGAAAAAGAAAAAATTAAAAATAAAAAATGAAAAATAAATAATGAAAAATATAAAGAAAAATAAAAAATTAAAAAGCAGAAATTAAAAATGAAAAACAAAAAATATAAAATGAAAAAAAAAACGAAAAATGAATAATGAAAATTAAAAAAAAAAAATGAAAAGTAAAAAATGAAAAATTAAAAATAAAAAAATAAAAATGAAAAATGAAAATTGAAAAATAAAAAATTAAAAATAAAAAATAAAATTTTAAAAATGAAAAATAAAAATAAAAAATAAAAAATTAAAAAGAAAAATAAAAAATTTAAAATAAAAATGAAAAATTAAAAATAAAAAATTAAAAAAAAAAAAAATAAAAATAAAATATGAAAAATGAAAAATTAAAAAAAGAAATTAAAAATGATAAATAAAAAATATAAAATGAAAAATTAAAAATGAAAAATAAAAAATGAAATCTGAAAACAGAAAGATTAAAAATAAAAAAAATAAATGAAAAATAAAAAATAAAAAAATGAAAAATTGAAAAATAAAAAACTAAAAATAAAAAATTTAAAAAAAAAATTAAAATGAGATACGAAAAATAAAAAAAAAAATTAAAAATTAAAAATAAAAAATGAAAAATGAAAATTAAAAAATAATTAAAAATAACAAATGAATAATAAAATTTTAAAAATGAAAAATAAAAAATGAAAAACAAAAAATTTAAATAAAAATGAAAAAAAATGAGAAATAAAAAATTTAAAATAACTCGCCTCTATAATGTCCATTGGACGCTGAGGCACTAATTATTGAATTGTAAATTTATTTATTAATGGAATAAAGATTATATCAAAAAAAAAAAAAAAAAAAATAAAAAATTAAAACTAAAAAATGAAAAAAGAATAAAAAATTCAAAATAAAAAATGAGAAATGAAAAATAAAAAATGAAAAATAAAAAATAAAAAATTAAAAATAAAAAATTAAAAGTGAAAAATAGAACAATAGAAAACAAGTAAGAAAATTATAGTCGGTCGAGACCGACTATATGATACCCTATACCATGCGTTTAGAGACCCTACCTCTCAGGCCCAACTAACTGGATATAGAAAATAAGCATAAACCAAATTTGAGTGGTATTTTTATTAATTTTTTCGGCTGCAAATATGAAAAAGTTCATATCGGATGCTATATCTATATGGGGACTAGACCCAAAAATGGACCGATCCTGACCATGTTTGGTAAAGTCTCTTGTATTTCACAACACTATATACAAACTAAATTTGAGAAGAATCAGTGCAATATTTTTGTTTTTTGATAGATTTAAGTGAAGATCGGGAAGCAGCTCTATATGGGGCCTATGACTAAGAGTTATCCAATAGGGATCATTTTTAGACTACTGATTAATGGATGTAATATATACATACAAACCCAATTTGACTAAGATTTGTATGATAATTTGGATCTTATGGCAATATATGTATGTTGATTTCATAGGGGTCATTTGTATGGGGGCTAGGTCTGAGCATGGACCGATTCTCACCAATTTCAATAGCGTTCATCCCATGGCCGATAAAAGATCAAATACCAAATTTCATCAAAATATATTCATATTTGCGACCTGCAGTTTGATTACAAGCTTTACATGGACACACAGACGGACGGACGGACATCGTTAAATCGAATCAGATAGTGATTCTGATTCGATCGGTATAATTAAAGATGGGTGTAGGTCAAATATTTTTGGTTGTTACAAACAGCAGCACAAAGTCATTATACCCAAACCACATAGTGGTATAGGGTATAATGAAAAATAAAAAATTAAAAATAAAAAATTAAAAATTAAAAATTAACCAGTTGAAATAATAAATATTTTTATATTAGCAGAGCCTCTGCAGTTGTTTGCTATAAGTTGTACATAGATAACGCTTTCTGTTTGACTTTAAAAAAGTGCCATAAAAAACATCTTTAATTGCTAGATGTTTACACGTCTCCCTTGTGATCGGACTCTCATGATTGTTTTCTTATTAAATTTATAAAATTGCCATTTGGTGCAAAAATAAATATTCTAAAATAAACATTCGCAAAAGGAACGCACTTTTCGTTTTATTTCTAAAACTTGAAATATGGGCCGACGCACATATATTGACCGACCGGGATTTGGTCACCACCCACTACTATAAACAATTGAAAAGTCAGCGTAAAATTGCTGAACAAGTATATATACCGTCTTCTACATTTCAGCCTATTATAGAACGGTCTTTGAGAGAAAATAGATTGCTTAAGTGATGTACCAGGTATCCTAAAAGAAAACTTGCTACAGAGTGCTTATAAACTGCGTGTGCTTCACGACTTTCGTTTCTACCAGGACAACGACCCTAAACATAACTCAGTAGTGGTACAATGGCTTATATAGAATTATCCCCATCTTACGGAAAGACTGGCGCACCTGATTTAAACGTTATCGAGAATTTATGGCCGTTGTTAAAAACATCATCCGCAAACACAACATTTCTAGCAAAGAAGCTAAAAAAAACAGTATTGTGAGAGGAATGGAGTAAAATTCAGCCAGAAACAACACATTCAATGCAATAAATACTAAAAGATTTAAAAAATCTAAGATTACGTTAGTTTATAAGTAATATTATGCTGCATCAATTAAGCTGCTTAATATAGAAATATAGTGTTTTACTCCCTTTATATTAACTCGTAGTGTCTGCTTGTGTTTGTCGACAAAACTTTGGATGGATTTTTAACATTTTTCCATGATCCAATCATAAAAATTTTAGGAAACATTTTTCTAGACATGTTTAATATCCAATCAATCAATTATTTAATTACATGACGGTAAATTAATGTAAAAATAAAGGGAGTATAATAAAAACTTGGTTTTCATGGGGTGGTTTTTTACTTTTTATTTTATTTATAGTTATTATATAATCAACAAATATTATTATTGAATTCGGTGCGATATTTGGTTCAGAAGTTAATGTACGAATAAGTTTAATTTTTGCCCTGCATCAAATAAGCTGACACCCACTGTATATCTGTCTATAAGTACTACTCGTTTGAATATCAGTGACCTTTGTAATGTACAATGTTGACATATATTTATAATAATAAGTTCTATTTTTAGAGATGCAGATTAAAGTTAAATTTTTTATTTAAAATCATTGACAAAATAATTGCTTTTTAAGATATGTTAAATACTTAAAAGGAACGTATCCCAAGTGAAATTAAAATTTAATATGTGCAAATATGGATAGAGATTTTTATGGATAACTTAATTATAAAATGCAACAAATATACACCAAGACAACACATGCTAGATACATTAAAATGGTTCAACATTCGACAAAGGCTGGAATTAAACACGATAAACTTTATACAAAAAATTAAATTGGAAAATGCACCGGAATATTTAATAGAGCAGTTAACATAAAATATGGCCTTAGAAATACGGGTAACTTCAGACTGATGACGGTAGCAACAATTACGATGCAAAAATCACTATTTTCTAAAGGACTACAAATATATAATAGATGACCAAATTTTATTAAAAATTAAAGAAATTTTAATGTTTTTAAAAGAAATTTTGTTAGCTAGTAGGTAAGAAATAATATGCAATAGATCCCTGGGATATTTATGTATATTTATTTGTAAAACATCTTTAGAGAAATTAAAAGTATTTTAAATACTACTATTAATTAAAAAAAGGTATATGGATCACTTGCGCATAGATTTTATTGATGTTTTTTCCTTTTGTTGAACACAAATTATGAAATTGAAGGCGCGTTTGTTTGGTCTTCAACATGAAATTCACATGGGCACACAAGACTACCAAAATCTTGCAGCTGCTTTAAGTCATGTTGCTTTATCGACTTAAATGTTGTGTGTTTTTGAGTTGTTATTTTTTGGGCACTTTGAACCACTAAAGGCTAACAAGTCAGATTATTCAAATTTATTTAAGCTTTAAATATTAATTTATTGATATAAACATCGCAAAAGTCTTTTTCATACCCTTAACGTCACAGTGCATTGTATCGCATCGAAAAATGCATTCTTGATCCTTTTAACAACTCGAGTCGATATAGCGAAATCAGGCTCATTCGCAAAAAAAAAACTATTTACCTGGGTAAAATTAGGACAATATTGTTATTTCGAGCAGGTTGGAATTTAAAATGGGGTACATATACTTTTCAACTTAACTATAATTTATTTTTTATTTTTTTTTATAAAAATACGAATATATTCCAGAAAAATTACTATTGCAGTCAATTTCAGAATATTTTTTTTCCAGACCGACTATACTATACCCTATACCCTGCGTTTAGAGACCCAATCTCTTAGGAGCAACTAATTCGATATAGAAAATAAGCATAACCAAATTTGAGTGGCATTGTTATTAATTTTTTTCCTTTGAATATGAAAAAGTTCATATCGGATGCTATATTTATATGGGGATTAGGTCGAAAAATTGACCGATCCTGACCATATTTGGTAAGATCACTTATTTTTTGCAAAAAAATACACAAACCGAATTTGAAAAAAACCTGTGGAATATTTATACCCTATACCACTATGTGGTTTGGGTATAATGACTTTGTGCTGCTGCTTGTAACTACCAAAAATATTTGACCTAGACCCACCTTTTATTATACCGATCGACTCAGAATCACTTTCTGAGTCGATTTAGCAATGTCCGTCCGTCCGTCCGTCCATCCGTCCGTCCATCCGTCCGTCCGTCTGTGTGTCCATGTAAAGCTTGTAATCAAACTACAGGTCGCAAATATAAATATATTTTGACGAAATTTGGTATATAAGCTTTCGTCACCCATAGGATGAACGCTATTGCAATTGGTGAAATTCGGTCCATGTTCAGACCTAGCCCCCATACAAATGACATCTATGAAACCGACATGAAGTGCCATAAGATCCAAATTATAACATAGATCTCAGTCAAATCGGGTTTGTATGTGTTTATTATATCCATTAATCAGTAGTCCAAAACTAATACCTATAGGACAATTCTTAGTCATAGGTCCCATATAAGCTGCTTCCCGATCTTCACTTAAATCTATCAAAAAACAAAAATATCGCACAGATTTTTCTCAAATTTGGTTTGTGTATATTTTTTCAAAATGTAAGTGACTTTACCAAATATAGATCGGTCCATTTTTCGACCTAGTCCACATATAAATATAGTACCCGATATGAACTTTTTCATATTTGCAGTAAAAAGATTAATAACAATGCAACTCAAATTTGGTTTATGCTTATTTTCTATATCGAATTAGTTGGACCGAAAGATAGGGTCTGTAAACCATGGTATAGGGTATCATATGGTCGGTCTAGACCGAGTATAATTTTCTTACTTGTTTTTTTTTATAGTTTTAAGTGAAGATCGGGAAGTAGCTTTATATGGTGGCTATGACTATGAATTGTCCCATAGGGTTTATTTTGGACTACTGATTAGTGGGTATAATAAACACATGCAAACCCAATTTGACCGAGATCTATATGATAATTTGTATCATATGGCAATTTAAGCCGATTTCATAGGTGTCATTTGTATTGGGGACCATGTCCAAACATGCACCGATTATCGCCGATTTCAATAGCATTCATGCTATGGATGATAGAAGCTTACATACCAAATTTCATCAAAATATGTTCACATTTGCGACCATTAGTTTGATTACAAGGTATACATGGACATACAGACGGACGGACGGACATCGCTTAATCGACTCGGAAGGTGATTCTGAGTAATTCAGAAAGTGATTCTGAGTCGATCGGTATAATAAAAGATGTGTCTAGGTCAAATATTTTTGATAGTTACAAACAGCAGCACAAAGTCATTAAATAAATATTTATTGTAACATACGTATGTATAAGAATGACCAATATATTTCCATCATTGTAATTCAAAAAAGAGTGAACAATATTTTTAGTTTCCTTATTCTGGCAGTAAATTAATAAATTTGCTGGCTTTCCGACACGGTAAAAACAACTGTTTTCGAGGTCCAAACCACATATATGCAATGATTGTCCTTGAGATTTATTGATGGTCATGGTAAAGCCCAATCTGTTCGGAAATTGCAATCTTTTGAATGTTATCAGTGTGTCGGTAGGAATCATAGGAATTCTTGGCAGCAAGACATGTTCTCCTTTAAATTTGCCTTTGAGAATTGTGGCCTCAATAACATTGAGTATCCTCTCAACAATTAACCTGGTGCCATTACATAGTCTCGGAGCGTTGAGGTTACGTAGCAAAATTATTGGAGAACCATTTTTAATTTTAATAAATGTGGAGGTAGATCGGGTACATCAAGTGAATTCAAAAATTCTGTTGGATAATTGACTGCTTCATTTTCTTCAACAACACTATCCATAGATTTGAAATAACACTTTCGAAATCAATCATGTCTTGAATAATAACATTAATATTATCGACATCAAAATTTTTTGCGGCTTAAACAGTTCTTTCACTTAACCAAGTAGTTGTTTTGAAAACTGGTCAACCGTTGGATCATGGATAATAAAATGAGAGCTCCACCAAAAAGTCTTTCATTGCCTTTCAAATCTTTTAAAGTTCTATGTAGTGCTTCTAAGGAATGTTGGTAAGCCATGTTATATTCATCCCAAATAATAATATTGCATTTTTGCAGAACTTTTGCCATACCGGAATGTTTTTTTTATATTAATACGGCATTCTCATTGGTTTGTACATTTAACCGTGATTTGAGTGCTGAATGAGCTGTGCGACCAACCATGCAATAATGTTGCGGCTATTCCGGATAAAGCAATAGCCAATGCAATTTTTCCTTCCTTTTTGGTTAGAATATTTGTATATAAAAACGTTTGTGAATTTTGGAACTTATAAAATTTAAATAACTTTGACAACTCATTATTTTTCGAACGCTAGAGCCATCTACCGGGTCCAACAAAAAAATTTTTGGCATCATCTAACATACATATATGTCCATTCTTAGCTTCAGTAAAATCGCACCGTAAATAAGAATATTCGAAATGACTTTACCCCAGCGCCACCTATCGGGTCCATTTATACATACAAAAACTTCCTATGATAAAACATACATACATTCTGAATTGCAGTCAAATCGCTCTAAACAAAAAAATAAAATGAAAAACAAAAAAGGCGGAGTTTAACTTCTTATATATAAAATTCTCGTGTCGCGGTCTCTGAAATTGAACTCCTCCGAAACGGCTTGACCGATTCTCATGAAATTTTGTGAGGATGTTGGGTAGGTCTCAGAAACAGGCAACAGGTATTTTTTTTTTTTTTTGATATCTCAAGCGGGCGTGGCACTTATGGCTATCATAGTACTCCAGATATCTGATTTTAAAAGTTCACTTTGTATGGGGTGGCCAGTGGCCCTATCAAAAAAAAAAAAATGGACGTTGTCCGATTCCCAGACCTACCCAATATGCGCACAAAATTTCATGAGAATCGGTCGAGCCTTTTCGGCGGAATTTTACCACAAACACCGCGACAGAAGAATTTTATATATAAGATATACATAATAAATTTGAGAAAAATTTTTGCAATATTTTTGTTTTTTGATAGATTTAAGTGAAGATCGGGAAGCAGTTTTATACGGGCGCTATTACTAAAAATTTACGGCCCTTTGTTCCAACTTGGAACCATAGGAATCAATATATATATATTACTTAAAATTGCCATATTGAACTATTGATTAATGGGAGTAATAAACATAAAATCAAAATTTACCGAGAGCTATATGATATTTTGAAAGTTATGGCAATTTAAGTTGATCTCATAGGGGTCATTTATATGGCGCCTAAATCTGACCAGACAACGATTTTCACCAAATTCAATAGCGTTCGTCCCATGATCATATACGAAATTTCAACAAATTTCATATTTGCTGACAAGGTTTACATGGACACACACAGACAGACGGACATATATCGCTAACTCGAATCAGAAAGTGATCATAAGTCGATCGGTATCATGGGTCTAGGTCAAATAATTTTGACTGTTTAAACATCAGCATAAATTCATTATACCCTGACCACAGCTAAATTCATGTAATTTTGACATGGCTCCTATGCACGAGTGCAACCAAGAATTGCTTTAATGAAAAATAACTTTCATCTTGACCAAATGCGGTTGTTTTTTAATTTCGATCCAACAAGTGGTGCATAATGTTCACTCTTTTGAAGGTTATCATTGTGGCCCTATGACCTTGTTGGCCCATAAGCCTACTTCGGCATCTCAGACACCGGCCCTTTTCTGCCATTCACTGTTAAAAAGCGTATCCGTATTGCGAATTAAAAATGACAAGCAATCCTTTGAAGTTTATGGTCACTTGTGAACAAAAGCGGTACTCACCTTTATTTTTGACAGCCTTTTAAGATAACTCAGATCGACGAAAATAGTCATTGGATCCAGAATCCAATATGTATGTAAAAATATCGATAGAATTTGGTGTATGTGTGTTTATTATAATCAGTAGTCCAAACCTACACCCTATATGACCATTTTAAGTCATATCAAACAGCAAAAGTATTGCATAAATTTTTTTTTCAAATTTGGTTTATACTTATTTGTTTTTGAGAAAGTAAGTGACCTTACTAAATATGGTCATGATCGGTACATTTTTTTTTACCTATTCCCCATATAAATATAATATTAGATATGAACTTTTTCATATTTGCATGCCACAAATTAATAACAATAGCGCTGCAATTTGATTTGTGCTTATTTTCTATATCCAGCAGAGTTCAGAAAAAAACACACACTGAATAAAAAACTCGTACATATATGTAAACAAGCAGAGTTCAGAAAAAAAACACACTGAATAAAAAACTCGTACATATATGTAAACAAACATAGCTTAGACCAAAAAACGCATATTTTTATTTTGATATCAATTATGTGTGTTTCTAAATTTTGTACGGTGCCGAACACAATAATGACTGTGTTTCGTTTTAATATTTCGTTATGTACATGCACATGTTTCTATCACGTATTTTTTGTTTCGAACACACATAAACCACACAGATTCGGGTGCAGCTTTATTTATAGTTAGTGTTTTTGCACGTGTACTGCTTTAAAACAGAACATGTTCTTAAACGCGTACATCTAAAAATTAAAACATTATCCACTCGCGATCGGAAAAATCTGATACACCCCTATAAAAACGACAACAGTTGTTTCAACCAAATTTATTAAAAAAATCTAAAATATTTCATTAGCAGTTATAAACAAATAAAAATAATAATAATAAAGATAATAATAAAAATAAAATAAAAATTAAAAAATATTTAAAAAAAAAAACGAAATTAATTCATTAACAACATATAAAATTTCTCTGTTTTTCTTCTTTATTACTATGTTTGAATTTTTTTTTTTTTTTTTTTTATTTTTATTTTTATTTTTTTTATAACGGCTAATGATTTTAAATTTTTTTAAATAAATTTAGTGGAAACAATTGTTGTTGCTATTATAGAGGTGTTTAAGATTTTTCCAATCGCGAGTGGATAATGTTTTAATTTTTAGATGTACGCGTTCAAGAACATGTTTTGTTTTTTAGCAGTATACGGGCAAGGACTAAAAATAAAGCTACACTCGAATCTGTGTGGTTCATGTATGTTCGAAACAAAAAATACGTGATAGAAACATGTTCGTGTAGAAACTAAATATTAAAACGAAACACAGTCATATGATTGTGTTCGGCACCGTACATAATTTAGAAACACACATAATTGATATGAAAATAAAAATATGTGTTGGCTGCTTTTGAACAGAGTATTGTGTGTTTGATGTGTGTATTTTCTGAACCTTGATATTCAGTTATTACCTGAGCATCATTGGAGCTAAGATCCACTCTCGAAACGCATGGTATATGGTATTGTGAAGTCGGTCTAAACCACCTATAATTTACTTACCTATTTAATATTGGTGCAGAGTCCACATAATAGTTATCAAGCTTTTCCTTGATGTGGAATTCACTTTTTCGAATTGTCGAAGTAGTATCAAGGAGTTTGCTCAAATATAATTAACTACGAGGGAAGATGAGAAATGATTTATTTATCTGCCCTCGCAACAACATTAAAACAGTTTTATTATTTAAAAATATTTTAATAATTGATTCTTTTTCGAGAAAATTTCCCACTTATTCAGATGAACCTGACTAAAAATTCTTTCTATTTTCGCAGGCTCATCTCACTCGACTATTATCATTTCGTAAAGTTTATCAAAATAGGAAATACGTATGGGAAATCCCCACATTTTAAATCACAACTTACTTTTCAACAAAAAAAATATCTATCGACATTTCCAAAATTTTTTATTAATCTCAATATTTGTAATCGCGAAATTTAGAATTTATTTTTTTTTTCAAACAAAGTTTACAAATTCACTAAATAAACTAGTTTTCCAAAACGGCTCTCAATTTGTTAAATATATTGTTAATATTTCGGAAACCCTCGATATCGTCTTCTAAATGTATTGTATCACTGATTACAAATTCGAATTTCACAAAATTCGAATTTCATAATGATGCAATATGTATGTCTCCTTTAAAAGTTTTCTTTAAAAGTATTTTTTTTTTCAATGTTGCTATAACAAAATATCGAAATATATGAAAGATTGCCAAAAATCGAAATTTGCCATATATCTAGTTAAATAAATATATTTAGTTAAATAAAAATCTTGACTTTAAAAGGAACAATCGTCATTTAGCTATATATTTTTTTTTTTTTTGGTAAAAAATTTTCAAATCTGGCAACCACTTCTAAAATTTTCGTGATACAGTTCTCTCTCTCTCTGCAGTTCTAAGCGATTAGAATTGAAAAATTTCCTTTTAACACTTTGTTCACTTACACACATTGCAAAGTACCAAAACCATTATTTTAATGATAACAATTAAAATTACAACGAGTATGTCTACATATAAGTTACACTATTACTTTGTTAAAATGCTAATTACTCAATTAGGTATTGTTACAAATTTTGAAGTTGCGCATTTAGTTAAGCGATCGCACGTTTTTCTCTCTTTTTCACTCAATATTACAAAGAGTAATAAGAGTATTTATTTGTTAACAGTTTATCTCTTTTTAAATTATAATTTCATTTTGTTTTAATTTGATGAAGCTATAAAAACCTATTTTATGTTAAGTGGGGGGTATTTATATTTATATTTATATAAATTATATGTATAAGTATGCATGTATTTGCAAACGTTCTTAATTAATTCAGCAGTAGAAACTATTAATTTATTAAATGTTTGTAAATTTTAAGTAATATAAATATAAGTAATATAAATTAATATAAATATAATAAATTTCAATAACAATTTGTGTTTAATTAAAATTCATCTTTGGCAATTGTGAGGAAATTTCGCTGCATGTTTAAAAAAATTAAATTTGATTTATGTGTCAGATATTTTATGCTGTCTGCAATTTTTAAGATTGCTGCTTGCATTAGTTTGTGCTTTTAAACTCGAATATTGGTTAAACGCCACTTTTTCTAACAACCAACCACAACTAAGGTGTAATTTTTGAACACCAAAGTAACATACTTAAGTGACAAATTAGTGTTGTTTGATTTAGATGTGCGAAACTTGTGTGCACTTTCATATCTACACAACTTTGTGGTTAGGGTATTTTGAATTTTTGCTTGGGTTTGTAACTTTAGCAAGACAAACAAGTAAGAAATTATTGTCGGTCTAGATCGACTATACGATACCCTATACCAGGAGTTTAGAGAAAGGGTCGTAGGTCCAACTAATTGGATATAGAAACTAAGCATAAACCAAATTTTATTACCTGCCGATATTAAAAAGTTAATATCATATGGTAATTTTACAGAGCGCATAGGTCAAAACTAGACCGATCATGATCATACTCAAATTTGAGAAATAACTGTGCAATATTTTTGGTTTTTTTTTTATTATTATTATTTTTTTTTTTTGTAGATTTAAGTTATAATCAGGAAGTAGCTTTATAAGGGAACTATAAGTCAAAAAGGTCCTAGAGGGTTTATTTCTGTGGTAATAATTAAAAATAAACAAATCTTAAACGAGGTTTACATCACAATTATGATTTATTGGCAATTTAAGTCATTGTAATAGGGGTAACTTGTGCAAAGACTAGGTCTGAACATTCACTGATATTCACCAATTTCAATAGCGTTCGTCCTATGACCGATAAAATCTTGTGTATCAAATTTTATATTTGCTTAAAAGGTTTACTTGGGCACACAGACAGATGGACGGACGGTCTTTACTAAATCGATTCAGAAAATGTTCAAAAAATGAATCTGAGTCTATCGGTATAATAAAGGGTCTTGGGCTGATATTTTGGATAGTAAGAAACATCAGTATAAACATCAGTAAATACTTGAACATACGGGGATCAATAAATTCGTGACTTTTTTAATATAAAAAAATTTCAGCAACAAAAAATGTATTTATCAGCATAGTCTCCTTCCTCTTAGTTCAATATACTGTGTCCAACGTTTCTCCAAATTGTTTTTTCTCTCCAAATAATTACAAATCTCAAAGTCATCAAGATTGGAATTTTTTTTATTCGATAAATTCATCGTTGAAGTTAAGTCGAATAAGCAGGCATAATATTCTCAGAAAACTATCGTCATGGCCTTTTTGGCAAATGCGGCATATTTCTTTCGAAAATCTTTCTTAAAGGCAACTGATCATTTAGAATTGAAATCGCGGAACCATGTGATATGGCTATGACATCAATCGCGTGCACTTTCAACCACCTATCGAATTTTTATACCCTATACCACTATGTGGTTTGGGTATAATGACTTTGTCCGTCCATCTGTGTGTCCATGTAAACCTTGTAATCAAACTGCAGGTCGCAAATATAAATATATATTGATACAATTTAGTATATAAGCTTTTATCGGCCATGGGATGAACGCTATGGAAATTGGTGAAATTCGGTCCATGTTCAGACCTAGCCCCCATACAAATTACCCCTATGAAATAGACATAAATTGCCATAAGATCCAAATTGTCATATAGATCTTACTCAAATTGGGTTTGTATGCGTTCATTACATCCATTTATGAGTAGTCCAAAAATGATCCCTTTGGCCCCATACAGAGCTGCTTCCCGATATTCACTTAAATCTATTAAAAAACAAAAATATTGCACTGATTCTTCTCAAATTTTGTTTGTATATGTTTTTGTAAAATACAAGAGACGTTACCAACCATGGTCAGGATCGGTCCATTTTTGGACCTAGTCCCCATATAGATATAGCATCCGATATGAACTTTTTCATATCTGCAGCCAAAAAAATTAATAAAAATCCCACTCTAATTTGGTTTTTGCTTATTTTCTATGTCCAGTTAGTTGGGCCTAAGAGATAGGGTTTCCAAACGCATGGTATAGGGTATCGTATAGTCGGTCTAGACCGACTATAATTTTCTTACTTGTTTTTTATACATTTATATATTTTTTTTTTAATTTTCCGAAACGAATACAACGAAAAATTTGTATTTTTTCCATGGTCGTATTTGGATTATTTACTAAGATCAGATCATTTTCGGACTATTTCCCAACAATCATGGTGTAGGCTATTATTCAGTCGACCTCTAACCACTGCAGTTTACTTATTTGCTTTATTTATTCTCAATACTGTATCAGGTTATATTTTCTGAATATAAGTTTGGCGTTTTTTTAATTTCAATTCTTCATTTTACCAATATCAAATCCTTAATATTAATTTATTATTTCTCAAATTTTTCATTTCTCAAATATAAACTGTATGAATCAGTAAACACACTTTTTTTGAAAAAAAATTTATTTTTCAACATAATCTTCTTTTAGCTCAATACACTTAATCCAACGTTTCTCGAATTTGTGTGTCCCTTCCAAAAAATAGGATTTTTCGAGGTTCATAACATAGGCTTTTTTTTGATCAATAATTTCATCGTTGGAGCTAACTCTCTTTCCACCGAGCCATTTCTTTAGGTTTGGAAATAGTATGATGTACCAATTCGTAGCCCAATTCATGGAATTTTGCCAATCCTTTGAAATTGTCATACGGACGTTTATGGTCAATTCAGAGCAAACGCGGCACCCATCTTGCAGACAGCTTTCTTAAACCCAACTGATCATTTAAAGTCGAAACCACACTGCCATATGAAATGCCGATGGCATCAATAATCTCACGCACTTTTATTCTTCGATCGGCCAACACCATATCGTGGATTTTTTCGACATTTTCGGGTGTATTGACCTCAATTGGCCGTCCAGAACGTTCAGCGTCATTTGTATTTGTGCGACCACAACGAAAGTCACTAAACCACTTTTTTACCATTGAAATCGATGGTGCAGAGTCCCCATAGTATTTATCAAGCTTTTCCTTGGTTTGATTGACGGTTTTTTTTTCGCAAAAAATAATGTTTAATGAGCACTCGAAATTCACTTTTTTTCATTAAAAAAAAAAACACGAGGTTGTATGTTTTGAACAGCTGTTAAACGCAAAGTAAATGACGGAACTTGCTCACAATTTTATAGTAGTCTACTAACAGGTGGCACTTGATGGAAGCAGTGTTGCATTTCATATAAATACGAGGGAAGTTCGAAAAGTCATGGACTTATTGATTCGCACTCGTATTATGAATTCTGAATTTAAATTTGCCCGATATCACTTTTCACTTTTCAATATCAATTTATAATTTGCATTTTCTTAATTATAATTAGAATAGATGTAGTATTAATAACTGCTTACCCCTTTAGAAATTGTAAATTGTAAAACAACCCGACCAGACAAAGAAAACACAACAAAATTTTGGAAAACTGTTCTTTATTTCTCAACATAAAATCCTTCTAGCTCGATACACTTTTCTCAGCGATATTCAATAGCTTTGCTACCCTATTTATATCCATCAACGGCAGACTCCACATCTTCGTTGTTGGCAAATCTTTTATCATCAGGGCATTTTTTCAAGTTTGAAAAGAGCAAATAATCCGAGGGAGCTAAATCTGGTGAATAAGGTGCGTGATGAAGCAATTTAAACTTTAATTCATGGAATTTGCCATCACAATAGTGGATGTGTAATACTCAAGGTTCAGAAAATACACACACGAAACACACAATGTTCTGTTCAAAAGCAGCCAACACATATCTTTATTTTCATATCAATTATGTGCGTTTCTAAATTTTCTACGGTGCCCAAGACAACCATGACTGTGTTCGTTTTAATATTTCTTATTTACACGAACATTTTTGTATCACATACTTTTTGTTTCAATCACACATAAAGCACACATTTTTGAGTGTTGCTTTATTTGAAGTTCATGTTCTGGTACGTGTAATGAAAAAAAACACAGAACATGTACAATAAACAGGTTCGAGTTCAGTTATATTTTAAGTCGTGTTGTGGCTCGTGTAGTGAGAAAAAACAGAACATGTACAATAAACAGGTTCGAGTTCAGTTATATTTTAAACACGACCTAAAATATAACTGAACTCGAACCTGTTTATTGTACATTTTGTGTTTTTTCTTACTACACGAGCCACAACACGACTTAAAATATAACTGAACTCGAACCTGTTTATTGTATATGTTCTGTGTTTTTTTTCAATACACGTACCAGAACATGAACTTCAAATAAAGCAACACTCAAAAATGTGTGCTTTATGTGTGATTGAAACAAAAAATATGTGATACAAAAATGTTCGTGTAAATAACGAAATATTAAAACGAACACAGTCATGGTTGTGTTGGGCACCGAAGAAAATTTAAAAACAAACATAATTGGTATGAAAATAAAAATATGTGTGTGTTGGTCTAAGTTATGTTTGTTTACATATATGTACGAGTTTTTTATTCAGTGTGTGTTTTTTTCTGAACTCTGGTAATACTGTTTTTAATTTTTGAAGATAATTACTAAAATTATCCCATGCGCACCCCAAGAAACAGAGGCCCTAATCTTGTTGCAGATTGAACTTCTTCTTCTTTGTACACGATTCTCCCATCTCAGTCCACCGATTTAACTCCTTCTTTGTCTAAGGTGGACTCGTGTCTCATCCATGGTTACGAATTGACGCTAAAACTCGGCTTTATTACGGTGAAATATCGCCAAACACTCTATTGAAACATCTTCACAACGCTGCTTTTGTTCTATTGTGAGCAAACGCGACACCCATCTTCAGCCGACGATCACCCAATACCATTTTCATAACCGTTTCTGATGTGGACACCTCTGTGTTTAAATAATCAAATTTTTATTAAAATTTTTATTGCCAGTAATATAAACCTTAACTAGTATAATTGAAAAAAGATACTTGAGATATAGAAAAGCTCAGCATTTTCCAGTTAGTTCGTAAATGTCAAATTAACTACGGATAATAAAATTGTTGCTTAGTATTTTTTTTTTTTACTACAATAATCTAAATTTACTCCATTAAGATTTTAAATAGCTATTATTTCGGTGCATCAAGATGAACTACTATACACAAGTGTATGAGTATTTTTTTCAGATAGGATATAAACATATAAACATGTATTACATGACCATTTAAATATGAAAAATATTTCTTCTCGAAATATTTCATGATTCAAAGACTGCTTTGGAGAAGTTTGATGTAAAATCAACTGAATTATTATGTTGATTTATAACAATGGATGAGACGTGGATTCATTATTATACAGTCTAATAGACAGTCTGCAGACCAAAGCCACTAATGACTCAACAATCGGCTAGAAAGTTATTGGCCAATGTTCTTTGGGATGCGCGTGGTATAATATTTATTGATTACTTGGAAGGAGGAAGAACAATAACTGCCAAGTTGGGTCATTGGACAGATTGGATGAAGAAATTAAGAAAAAACGACTCTATAAGAAAAAAGTCTTGTACCATCATAACAATGCACCGGCGCACAGTGGCGCCCGTAGAGCAAACGAGGTTGCAAAAATCAAAATTTTCATGTGCGGCGACAAAGTTTTGAATAAACCCAAGTTATATGAAACTTTTCAACGATTTCAAATATGCTACTCTTAATAATATCACATTTTTAGTTTAGAAGATATAACCGTTCAAAGTTGACCGACTTTCGGTTTTGAAAAAAAAAACACAATTTTTAGTCAATTTGTTGCGATTTCAGGTGTAATATCACGAAAAATAGGTAACGAATCGCCTTATTTTTTATTTGTATTGATTGATGTATTTATTAAATGTATAATGATAAAAAAAAATTAACTGTTTGCTTTGTGTTTCTCCTGGTAAATCACTATTTAAAAACTATCCGTTTTTTCACTATTTTTCAACTTTGACGGAAAATAAAAAAATCTATATTTTTCTATATTTGCCATATTTGCAAAACATGTTCTTTGATTATTTCTTTACATAATTCAAAAGGTTTTATCTGCCCGTACGTGCCCGTTTGACTTCTAGCGGTAAAAAAGGTTAAAAAGACATGGTTGCAGAAATTGTATGGCGTGCATCCCTTACATGTTTTGACTGACAGTAGTTTGATCTAATAGTTTGAAAATTGCATTTTAAGTCGGTTGTCTACCTGTGAGCCTCTGCCAAAGTCTACTCCCAATATTCAGTTACAGACACAGGATGCACAAAAAACTACCCATTGAAATTCGCAGGTACGCACCTCACTTAAAAATTACTTTGGGGTACAAATGGTCAAGAACAATATTGACTTATGGTCCCTCCAGGTAGGCACAAATCTTATTTAGACACGAGCATAATATCAAAATTGCATAATTCAGCCTAAATCCATATGTATGCAGGGAACAGGTAAATTTTTAGGCATGGTAGCATAAGCCTATATATTGCAAAATAAGCACAATGCCTGGATTAGTCTACGACTGAAAGTTGGCGCAACAAGTACTGAAACCATGGCGTTAAACAATTTAAAATTATTTGAACTGTTTAGAAGGTCAACCACACCAAAGTTTTTCACGGAAGCTGCTTTAGAAGAACTTGATACGGAAATATTGAGAGAAGCGAAATTATAAAAAATAATTTTTATCTGATATATGCAAATATTAAGGCAAAATGGGTGAAATCTAATCGAACCATTCAGAACTTCAAGTCCAAATACGAGGACCGGTTTAATGAGGACACCATCCTGGATATATTGGCAGTAGATAAACCCACCACATCAACCAGAAGAGCAAAAGGAAGGCCAAAAAAAAGTATTGAGGAGTGTTCAATTTTCACAAGAACGAGGAAACTTGCCGATGCCACCAATGACTTGACCACGAAGCATTTATCGGACGCGCTGTCTATTAAATATACAAAGGATAGTGAAAGAGTTAGGTCGCAAACCCACTGCGACTAAAAAGGATTAAGGAAAGCATTCCCACGCCCACAAACGCACACATTAAAAAGTATGGTTCCGAAGAAGCCTTGGCCTTGTTTATGGACTTACAACTTTCCAAAGAAAAATATGAGATACTACGGGCATCCTTGATGCGACACGGGGCTGACGTTTTACCAGGATACAAGCATATTACGCAAGCCAAAATAAATTCACGACCACTGCATACGGAGTTTACGGAAGTCCCTGTGAAAGCCAATCTGCAGGATCTCATGGGCCATACAGCAAAACGGTTGTTGGAGAGTCTTACTGAAAATGAGGTGAAAATTCTTCCTGAGAAACTGACATTGATCAGCAAATGGGGCTGCAATGGATCATCCGGACAAAGCGTTTATAAGCAAAGGATATCTTCCGATGACGCTACAATATCGGACGGAAATATGTTTATGGCATCTGTTGTTCCTTTGCGGCTAAAATCTGATGTTTCCCTACACTGGAAAAATCCACGTCCGTCATCAGTGCATTATTGCCGACCAATAATGTTTCAGTTTGCAAGGGAATCGGCAGAACTCATAAGGACCACGGTGAAGGACATTGAAGAACAAATAAGCAAGATTAAGCCTACAAAGCTGCAAATTGGAGAAGGAAAATATATTGAATGCAATTACGAGTTCCACCTGACCATGGTTGACGGAAAAGTCGTAAACGAACTGACAGGAACAACCTCAACATTGTCATGCCCGATTTGCAAAAAGAGTCAGAAGAACTTTGGTAATTTAAACGATTCTACACACGAGGAGAATTACGAATATGGAATGTCACCATTGCACACAAGGATAAGGTGTATGGAGTTCTTGCTAAAACTGGCGTATACCCTACCACAAGAGGAGGAAAACTTCAATGAAAATAAATCAATAAAGGATAAGGAAAAGATCAGAAAGAAGCGAATACAGGATGCTTTTTTTAAACAAGTTGGACTAAAAGTAGACTGTCCCAAGCACGGATACGGTAACTCAAACGAAGGAGATTTTTTGAAAATGATGAGGCAGTAACTAGAATCACTGGAATTGACAATCAAATCGTGAAAAGATTGGGAACGATCTTGAATGTTTTAAACTGCAAAGAAAATGTCAATTCTACAAAATATGGAGAATATGCATCGAAAACTGCATCTCTTTTAGCAGAAATGTATCCACAGAAGAAGTTGACCCCGACCGTCCATAAAATATTGGTGCATGGCAAAGATATAATTGAGTACCAGACTTTGCCAATTGGAGAGCTTTCTGAAGAAGCACAGGAGTCTCTTAACAAATTTTATAAAAAATATAGATTGCAGAACGCATTCAAAGCATCAAGGGTAAGGCAAAATGAGGACCTCTTCAACATGTTGGCAGCATCTTCCGATCCACTTATTTCTTCCCTAGAATAGAGTTAGAAAATAATTATAGTTTAGAAATGATTAGTCTTTTAGATATACCTTCTCTTACGAATTGTGATGAATATTTTACAGAAAATTGAAAAATAAATTTAAAAAAGAAGTATTTTTTTTTAATTTGTTGGGTAATAATTTAAAACATAAAACCCTAAAGAAAAAAAATAAAGACAATCTAAAAATGTAAAAATAATTTTTTTTCGTTATCATAAAATTGATTTTTCTACAAATTTTAACTTTGATAACGCATAAGTAGGCCCCTGCAAAGCGTAGCACCCTTTCCAAACGCTCATTCTATAGGCTGAACAGTTATCTATCATATGCTGTTTAAACTGTTCAATTATGTTATTCGGTTCAAAAGATATGATTTTTGCAACGAAAAAACTCAAATGGTGCCACTGTGCGGCGCACTGTGGACCATTTCAGGACAAGGCGGTAAAAAATCCCTAACTTTTGATTGGATTGGAATTTTGAAATGCGTTTTTTTTTTTTTTTGTTTGGTAGGCGGGACTTTAGCCTTTAAAAGTTATGGAGGGCTTAAAATACATTTTCGATTTTAGTTGAATTTTAGTACAAAAGTGAAGTGTGTATTAAAAGGTTAAAAAAGTTTTTTTTTTATATAATATCTTATTTTTTCAGTTAATTTTACACCTAATACTTTTTAAAAATTTTGTAAGCTAAATTTTGTCAGAAAATGCCAAACTTTGGCCCCCGTAAACTTTTTTGTCCTAATGTTCACATGGGCCAAAGGTTGGCTTTTTTTTTTTGAAAGAGCCCGAGTTAAAATAATTTATTAAGAAGCGAACGTAAAAGCTACCTGACATTGGTTCAAGATACAGAAGTTTCAATGAAAAAGTCGTATGTTTTTACTTTAGTTAAAATTTTTTTATTGTCTTTTGAAATATTTCTATACCAATTTTAATTGTAAATTTATAAAATATTGTACATAAATTTTTAAATCAAGAAAAATTGTTAACTATGTATATAAAAAAGAGGATAACTTATTGTTAGTGTACTGAAAAACTACTTTAAATCAAACAATTTTAGTAAATATTTCTTCTGAATGGCCTTGATTTTCATCTTCTAGAAGTTGTTTAGCTTCGTCGTCGAATTCAATAGTAGTTTTCCATTTTTGTCGAATGTTGGCCATATACGGATCTGAAGTGTACAACAAAATTGTGATAATGTCTTCATTAGTGTGTTGTGCTCGCGAAAGAATCTGCAGTCTTTGTTCCTTTTTTCTTGCGCTTCTTCAGATAGATCTACTATTGGTAGCATATTGTTTTGAATTATTTGTTCCCCATGGTACAAAATTTTATGAACTGTGGATGGCATATATCTCCAAGAGTATTTTTTGTTATAAAGTATAGCTGTTTTATTGGCGTACTCTCCAAATTTGTTTGCATTTATCTTTCTGCTGCATGCTAGAACTTGTCTTATTAATTCATGATCTACACCTGTGATAGATGCTGCAGTTATTGGATCGGAAAAAATCTCCTTGAGGTATTTCCATCATTTGAGCTTCCTTGTCCTTGTTTACTTGCATTTCTTGAATTTGTTTTTTTGCTTTCTTTTTTCTTCATTATCTTTGTTTTATCTCACTATATAAATAAACTATAAATCAAGTTCCGACAATTAATGTTTTTGAAACATGCCTATGTAAATGTACCTGTCAATACAAAAAAGATTTTACCTATTAATATAATTCAACAATTAAGCGCATTATGTCTTAACCCCTTTTTATAAGTACACAACAACTCGTGTCAACTAGACCGTTTCCTTTTTCTGTCAGTATAAAAATCAAATAAACTCACGCAATAAAATACACCGGTACGACCAACTTTTGTATTCATAGTACACAGACGGATGGACGGTCATCACTAAATCGACCCAGATAGTGATTTTCAGTCGATCCGTATAATAAAAGATGGGTATAGGTCTAATATTAGTTACAAACATCAGGGCAAACTCATTATACCCTAACCATATAGTGGAAAACTTTCGAATTCATAAATATTGCACAAAATATCTGACCTTGGGTTAGAAAAATTTTTCTGGTGCAAACGAGCGGAAACTGGTGGTTATAGGAGTAGAGGGGAGGGTTCGGACTACAGAAGAGTGTAAGATTTTTTTGGTGACTTTTGATGGGCAAGAGTTGTGCTCTATTAAGTAGGAGATTTTCGGGAAATTTTGATCTTTTTTAAAATTTTTTTTAATTTCCAAACGACTCAGTGACTTTATATTTCGAATATTAATAGCTTGGAAGTTAAACGATTATACAGTATTTATTTTACTTTAAAATCTTTTAAAACAAAAAAGTTACCGTTATTTAAAAATTAAAATTTGCAAAGAAATTTTTCATTTTAGTAAAATACTGAGATAATCCATTTTCGGCGACCCTGTTCGCTGTGATATAGTTGAAATAGAGTCGCAATTTTTATGGCTCCCGAGGTTCACTGGTATTTGCTTTCTAATGAATAACATAACTTTAAAATCGATAACCATAAAAAACTGATTTTTGTCCGCCTTCCCAAAATATGGTCCAAAGTGCGGCGCATTCATCTGCTTTGGCTTCAGAAAAATTGAGGTCTCTTATTCACCAGATCTGGCCCCCAGCAATTATTATTTGTTCCCAATTTTGGAAAGATTGCTCCTGGGAAAGAGATTTTCCACAAATAAAGAAGTCATATCAGAGACGGAGGCGTATTTTGAAGAGTTTGACAAATTGTATTTTTTAAGGACTAGCAGGTTCCAGCGCTCGAAATTCGAGTGGAATTTCTAGGCAACTTTATTCTTCAACTTATCCAATTCACAAACCAACACTTTTCTGGTTTATTATTATCGTGAATGAAGATAATAAACTCGTTAACAAACACATTAACAAATTTAGTAAACACACACATAGCATATGAATAATTTTATGTATGTGTTAGTAGCAATTTTAAATGTAATTTACTCAAAATAAAGAAAAAAATTTAAAAATCTGTTAATCTGCAAAACGGCTTAAAAGAAATACCTTTTAAATAATATACGTTTGGTAAAAATAGGGATAAAATGGTAGAACAAAATATCGGTCAAAAGAAATCGCCTAGCCTGTTAATATTATAGATATCAAATTGTTAGAGGATCGTTGGAAGAAGTACATTTCACTTAACGGATATTACGCTGAAGAATAAAATTGATTTCGAATCCAAAAAATTAGCTTTTCATTTTTCGGCCACGTTTTGTATACATAATGGCGAGTATCAATCAATGATACAATTTTTGTCTGTCAGGCTACGACCTAAAATGTGTGATTGTTATATTTTCTGTCTATAGAAGAATATCTAGCACTCTTAGGTAGAGTTATTATTATTTAATTAATAAGCGGTTTTGTTCTTAAATATTGTAGTCTATATGTTTAATCTTCAACACTTCCCAAAAACAATATTTAAATCTAATCTTTCGGGGCCTACATATATTTAATCCTTTAATTCCTAAGAGGAACATGGGGCCTTGGGCCTATATGAACACCATCTATTATGCACATATGTGTATTTTAAATAAAAATATATTTTTTTTGAATAAAAGATACAAAACAAAAATATTTAAATTATATAAAAATTTGATAAAATGAATTTGTATCTTTTTTCTCTGAAACCCTCGTTGTGACATATGTAACCCCAGGATGGGATTAAGGGTAAATTGCAATTTATCAAAAATCGCGATATTGAATAATAGAGACAAAGCCACTACAACTGTGGTTAATGTGGTCGTCATAATGAAGCTTTTTTTAAAGTGGTGCTACAAAGTAAATAGACAAGTTTATCCCTTTAATTGCCATAAAATTTTAAAAACTTTTATGAAAATGGCTCTAAAACTGACTCTTCTTAAAACATTAGAGGTATTATTAGATATTTACTGATATAAGTATCCTTTTAATATTAAAATTAATTTTTATTTTTTTTTTAAATCAATATATTGATGGTTTATATTTTAGAAATCATACATATATACTAGAAATCAGAAATGAGTTAGAAATTATACCATAAATATAACATATTTATCGCGAAAGGGTCCCAGATTCAACTTTTCTTAGGTCATAATTTGATATAGAAGAAGCATAAACCAAATTTTGGTGCTATTATTATTAATTTAGTGCATGCAGTTATTAAAATATTGATATCACATGTTCTTTTTATATGGGGACTAGGTAAAAAAAAATGTTCCGATCAGACCGATCATGATCATATTTATTAAGATCATAAATTTTTCTCAAAAACATAAGTAAACCAAATTAGAGAAAAATCTATAAAATATTTTTGTTATATAACTGAAAATATTATAGTCGGTCTAGACTAAATATCCTATACTCTATACCATGCATTTAGAGAAACGATCTAGAAACGATACAGAAACCGATATAGAAAAATGCACAAACAAAATTTCAGTACATATCGGATGCTATTTTCTAATATGGGGACTAGGTCTAAAAATAGAGCGATCATGTTCATATTTGACTATCACTTTTTTTTTTCGCAAAAACACAAAAACCAGATTTGGGAAAAATTTGTGCAAATTTTTGCCTAGCATCATATGTATGGGGACTAGGTCTGAACATGCATCAAATTTCAGTAATATTAATACTGTATATGCAATGATCGAGACAAGCTTATATTCAAGATTACATCAGAATTAATTAACTGTAATTTCATTACAATGTTTATGTGGACACGCAGACAGACAGACAGATAGAAGAACTGACATCTTTAAAACCGACGAGAGATTCTCAGTCGATCGATATGATTAAAGATCACTCAAATGTTTATGCTAGTTATATATAAAATAGATTTTGTTTAACTAAGCTTTAATATTGCTCTCCTGAATATTTTTTTTAAATAGCCCACATTGAAAATCTACCCTCGCTATCTTAGAATTTACCCAATAAAATCGGTGCAGGGGTTTAAAAATTGTGAAGTGGAAGAAGAAGAAGTGCAAAAAGATCGATAAAAAAACAAAAACAATCGAAAATTCCTGAATAATCGAATATTCTGAATATTTGGTTTTACTTCATCTTCAAATAAACTAAATATATCAAATAAATTACGGGACTAATTAAATATTTGAAAAACTTTAACTTGATGTTTCTGTAATTGTACATTATTTTATGGTGATCACTTTAAATTGCTTTATATAAAAGCCAATTATATGCTTAATTCTAAAATACTAAATATTTATTAAATATGTAACCACAAAAACTTAATTGTTGTTGTATTGTAAACCACAAATAAAATTTGTTTTTGTTTTATTAATTATTAAGAAAAAAAATGAAAAAGAGAGAAAAAATTTGATTCGTTTTTGTTTTTATTGTTCCATTTTATTGTTATTAACATTAGGTTAGGTCAGTTAGAAAATTAAATTTAATGACTGACGCTGTAATGCTTTTAATATCTTGTATGATTTAATATATTAAAATATGATTTAATTTATCTTTGATTTTTATTCTTAAACATTTTTTATTGAAGTCATTTCTCTTCTAGGCACTTGCAAGTAACCATCTTTCAAATATTTAGGGTCGATAACTGTAACAGTTTACTGAAGGATATACTTATTTTTATACCCTATACCACTATGTGGTTTGGGTATAATGACTTTGTGCTGCTGTTTGTAACAACTAAAAATATTTGACCTAGACCCATCTTTAATTATACCGATCGAATCAGAATTACTTTCTGAGTTGATTTAACAATGTCCGTCCGTCCGTCCGTCCGTCCGTCCGTCCGTCCGTCCGTCCGTCCGTCTGTGTGTCCATGTAAAGCTTGTAATCAAACTGCAGGTCGCAAATATGAATATATTTTGACGAAATTTGGTATTTAAGCTTTTATCGGCCATGGGATGAACGCTATTGAAATTGGTGAGAATCGGTCCATGTTCAGACCTAGCCCCCATACAAATTACCCCTGTGAAATCGACATAAATTGCCATAAGATCCAAATTGTCATATAGATCTTACTCAAATTGGGTTTGTATACGTTCATTACATCCATTAATGAGTAGTCCAAAAATGATCCCTTTGGCCCCATATAGAGCTGCTTCCCGATCTTCACTTAAATCTATTAAAAAATAAAAATATTGCACTGATTCTTCTCAAATTTTGTTTGTATATATTTTCGCAAAATACAAGAGACTTTAACAGCCATGGTCAGGATCGGTCCATTTTTGGACCTAGTCCCCATATAGATATATCATCCGATATGAACTTTTTCATATCTGCAGCCAAAAAATTAATAAAAATCCCACTCAAATTTGGTTTTTGCTTATTTTCTATGTCCACTTAGTTGGGACTAGGAGATTCGGTTTCTAAACGCATGGTATAGGGTATCGTATAGTCGGTCTAGACCGACTATAATTTTCTTACTTGTTTTAATTATATTATTCATAAAATGTTTCCATTAGTTCTGAAATATATATAATATATATATAATTCAAAATAAATTTTTGAAATTGCAATTGATATGATCTGAATTTCCAATTTAATAAAGTTGAGGAAATGATTTTCAATAAAATATGCATGTTTCAGATCTGAATGCTAAATGCTTAAATCAATTTCTAAATCATTTTTCAATGTTAAAATCTATTGTGTAGTACACATTATTAGCGATTATCATGTAATTAATAAACAAATTCTATTTTATTTGAAAAATTTATGAATATTACTATTTACATGTAGTTATATATTTATTTTTATTTTTAAACAATTCATTATATTCGAAAATATTAAAAATTTTAGGTCATTGAGCTGGCAGTAAATTGTATAAACAAATTTAGTAAAATAATACCGCTCAATATAAACAACATATAAATATAAAATAAATGCAATTTTTATTATAAATGATAAGCCCATTTAATGAAAGTCAATAGTCGTATGTTTATTGTAGACCCTAACATTATCAAAAATTTCTGTATAATTTTCTTACACACGCACATCGAATAAGACAAAATATATTAAATGTTTTAAGTAGACTATAAGTCGTCTTCCACGGAAAAATATTTTATGAAAATCATAAAACCATAACCATCTGTTTTAACTCAGCTGACAAAATTTCAATGTCAATTTTAAGTATTTTATTAATCATTTTAAAAAGTTGTTGGCAATTTATTTCTGCTAAAAGGTTTTTCAAAAAGTCCAAGCAAAAAACTTTCATGACATTTGTTAAGTAGGAAATTATTCTTTCTGTTTTGAAGATTATCAAGAGAACATTGCATTTGTAATAACATTTCCGAATACAACTGCTTACTTTTTTAATTGCTTAATGAAAGTAAAAAGCACTATTTGAATAAAAGGTACTTTTTCTAAGAAAAGGTAAATTTTTAATAAAAAAACAACGTTTTTAATAATAGGTACTTTTTTAGTAAAAGTTAAATTTTTGAGAAAAGGTACTTTTTTAATTTTAATTTGTTTCTCTAGAGTTCTCTTAATCAGGCTTTCAAGGTCCAGTACAGAAATAAAAGATTATTTACTTTATTGTTTAACTCCGACGCGTCGTTGTATTTTTTCCAACTTCCTCAGGGAGAATATTTTATTAAATTAATAATTCTTCTTTGTCAAATTTACATTATTTTTATAAAACATATATCACAGGTTTTTAATCGACGACACAAAACACTTACATATATGTATAATTTAATAAAAATAATCGTAAAAATACAAAACAAAAATATCACAGTAAATCTTAATAATGCTAAAATCACAGTTGAGTTAAAAGTACTTTTTTAATAAAATGTATTTTCTAATAAAAGATACGTTCTTAAAAAAAATCACGTTTTTAATTAAAGGTACTTTTTCAGTAAAAGTTACTTTTTTAATAAAAGACACTTTATTAAGAACAGGTACTTTTTCAAAAAAGCACTCAAAAAAATACTTTTATAAAAGATAATTTTTTACTATTGTAATAATTTTTACTTTTTTTAATAAAAAGTATTTTTTTTTTAAAGTATTTTTTTAAAAAAAGTACTTTTTCTTAATAAAAGTACTTTTTTTTTAATAAAAGAAACGTTTTTTATAATATTTGCTATTTTAATAAAAGGTACTTTTTAATAAAAGGTACTTTTTTAATAAAAGGTACTTTTTTAATAAAAGGTACTTTTTTAATAAAAGGTACTTTTTTAATAAAAGGTACTTTTTTAATAAAATGTACTTTTTTAATAAAAGGTAATTTTTTAATAAAAGGTACTTTTTAATAAAAGGTACTTTTTAATAAAAGATACTTTTTTAATAAAAGGTACTTTTTTAATAAGAGGTACTTTTTTATAAACTGTTACTGTAAACGGTACTGTTTAACTGTTTTTACTTTTTTTAATAAAAAGTATTTTTTTTAAAGTATTTTTTTAAAAAAAAAGTACTTTTATTAAAAAAAATACTTTTAAAAAAAAATACTTTTTATTAAAAAAAGTAAAAACAGTTAAACAGTGCCGTTTACAGTAACAGTTTATAAAAAAGTACCTTTTATTAAAAAAGTACCTTTTATTAAAAAGTACCTTTTATTAAAAAGTACCTTTTATTAAAAAAGTACCTTTTATTAAAAAAGTACCTTTTATTAAAAAAGTACATTTTATTAATATAGTACCTTTTATTAAAAAAGTACCTTTTATTAAAAAAGTACCTTTTATTAAGAAAGTATCTTTTATTAAAAAAGCACCTTTTATTAAATTATTAAAAAATTACCTTTTATTAAAAAAGTACCTTTTATTAAAAAAGTACCTTTTATTAAAAAAGTACCTTTTATAAAAAAAGTACCTTTTATTAAAAAAGTACCTTTTATTAAAAAAGTACCTTTTATTAAAAAAGTACCTTTTATTAAAAAGTACCTTTTATTAAAATAGCAAATATTATAAAAAACGTTTATTTTATTAAAAAAAAGTACTTTTATTAAAAAAATACTTTTTTTTTACTTTTACTTTAAAAAAATACTTTTTTTTAATATAAGTACTTTTTTGAATAAAAGAAACGTTTTTTATAATATTTGCTTTTTTAATAAAAGGTACTTTTTAATAAAAGGTAGTTTTTTAATAAAAGGTACTTTTTAATAAAAGGTAGTTTTTTAATAAAAGCTACTATTTTAATAAAAGGTACTTTTTTATAAACTGTTACTGTAAACGGTACTGTTTAACCCTTATACGATCGAACCTAAACTGCTGGAAAATTTTTATTTTTTTTTTGCGGATTCGTACTTAACGCCCCAACATTTCTAAACAAAAATGTCGTCAAAAATATTTTTTTCAATTCCTTCAAGGAAAAAAATCCATGGGACATATATATTCCATTGGTCATCAACGGTCAAAATTAGTGAGTAATTAATTTAGTAAGTGATTTTTGTTTTTATTTTTTACATAAATAACTGTAGTTTTGGTTTTGTATTTGTTGTAAATTTTTAAATATAGATCACAGAGAATCGATTACTACTTATTTAGTTTGTACTAAAAACTTTTTGTTCCACAAAAAACCGTAACTGATTCGAAGATTACCATAATTGATTTTGTATTTTTGAGATATTTAGAATTAACCTTTTTCTAAGTTTTTATATTTATAGTTTAATTAATTGCTGATTTAATATTGTGAATTAAAACATAAAACTATAAAACATCTTGTTTACCATTGACGATTAATTGGACATATATGTCCCGTACTGAATTTTGCTGAATAATAAACCGATTCCAAATATTTTAGTGTTTCTGAAAACCATAAATACTGGTCCATGTTATATCAAAATTTTAATGTTTTTGGTTCAATAACGTCCCAATTAATGTCATCGAAATATGATTTAAAAAAAAAATATTTTTCAGACTTTGGAGTCGCCGTCTTAGGTCCTGAGAATATATGTGCCAAATTTATTGGTATGATCTGAAAGCTAAAACTATCCTCTGTCGACTTAAGTCAGCTTTAGAAAAATCGGTTGGAATGTGGAAAAATAAAAATGGGGCATATATATGCCATTGTTCATGAAAGGGTTAAATTAAAGAAACTTTTTTAATAAAACGCACTTTATAATAAAATGTACGTTTTAAAAAGGCTCTTTTATTAAAACAATTTAATAAAAAGTACTTTTGTAATAAAACTCTCCTATTTAATAAAACACTCTTTTTACTCTCAGTTATTCTTAAAACTTGTCAAGCGTTAACCCATTTATTATTGGTTACAAAGCTGGCAAAAATTTTAATATTTTTGTTGTTTCTAAAACCAACCGTATATACATATATTCACCCCCTGTTCTTGAAACCACTATCACAAAAAAAACTCGTAAATGAAAAAATTCTTATATCTACGAATTTTTTGCTGTTCTCTTATTTCAATAAGAATATTTTTTCTCGTTTTAATTCACACAGAAAAGGCTTTGTGAAATCAAAACAAATGCCCTTTTTTTCTACTAAGCAGGTCTTAAGAGATAAAAAAAACTAATTGATATTTAAACTCTAACATGTTTTTTATTGAACCTTGTCATTATTTTAAAAAATTAGACATTAATTTTATGAAAAAACAACGATTTTAAAAAACGTCTACATTTTGCGCTGATTTAAAAAAAAAACTCGTAATAAGTGGTCGATGTTAATAAAACACACGTTTTGCGATGATGCTGTTCTATAACTATAATAAAAACTTTTTATTTACACAATCTATTTTCCATTATAATTTTTTCAATTATAACATAGTTTTTTTATGCACTAATTACTGCAAATAAAGGAATTAAAAAAATTTTTTCATCGAATCATATATTTTTATTTTTTGCATATGTTCGAAACAGTAGTGATGCCAGTCAAATCCAATTTATTTGAATATCGAAAATTTTTTTGGTGATGCCTAACTTTTTATAAATAGAAAAGTCATTTTTAATTGAATGAAATTGAAGAACAAAAACAATTAAATGAACAAATAAGTTGTTATTTTAAAAGAAAATATTTTTCTTTATACTTTTTCTATAAACTTAAAAAAAACATGCACAAAATACTTAAAAGTTTTTTGTGAAACTGAATAAAGAACCATATGGCACCTCGGTTTCTAGATAACATATGTTCTTAAGTCAAACATATGGTTCTTAACTCAAACATATGTTTCCATTAAATCAATAAAAAAAAAGTGGTTTCAAGAAACCCAAAATTTCAATTTCATGTGATTTTAAATTCACTTTTATTCATATAACAACGTTTCAAGAGCAGGGCTGATTAATTATATTTCTGTACCATTTTAGAGCAAATTAGTGGTTAAATACATTATTTGCTTTACAACTAGCAAGCGCAACAATTATAATTATTTATTTAAGTGTTTTATGTGAGGTTGTCATTATTTCGCGTAACACACATAATATTCCACTTATTACATCATTTTACAATTAATAATATATTTTATCTATTTCTAGTGTGAACGTTTTAGACAAACAGAGAGATAGCTGTTATTGTCTGGGAAATAATATATTTTTTACTGACACCTAAAATAGTTTTAAAAAAAGCGCAAAAGTGCAACTATTAAACGATCCATACGCCATTATAATGGACGGCTACGCCCATGATTGGCCACAGCCAACACGTACAGACATTAATGCTTTGCATATGGATTTGGGCGCTGAATTACATGATGGAGGCTTCGAACCACAAACCAGAGCCAGGTCGAATACATGGCCATGTCCAAGACCAGAAAACATTGTAGATCCCCCAGATGAGTTGGAGAATACAAAGTCTAGCAATCAACAATTGACGGGAGGTGAGTTCCCTAAATTTCGTTGGTTCTGTGTTAATTTTAGTTTTCAATACTATATTTAGTTGGTCTTCATAACGTTTTAGACCCGCAACACACTGTTCCTAATGTGAATGCTGCTAAAAAGAATTCATCACGTCGTAATGCTTGGGGTAATTTATCATATGCTGATCTTATAACACATGCCATCGGTTCTGCCAGTGAAAAACGTTTGACCTTAAGTCAAATTTATGAATGGATGGTACATAACGTACCATATTTTAAGGATAAAGGTGACTCGAATAGTAGTGCGGGCTGGAAGGTAAGTTTATGTTAAAAAAAATTGCAACTGCGACCAGTTTTCAAGAAATAATAATCGTTAAGGCCAATTTCAATGATAATACTTTATGCCATATATTTAAGTCCTTCTGAAAAACCCGTATTTGATTGATTTGAGTACCTGTCAATATCTAAATCATTTTTATTATTATCTTTTCCAAATTCAATTATATGTATATAATTTCTTTTAATAATACAATATATCAAATTTGCTTAATGTCTTAAAATAGATAAATTGCAAATAAAAGAAATATTAAGAAAAAATAATACTATATAATAATATAATAATAATACTATATAATACTATATAATACTATATAGTTATTAATTATTAAGCTGAAAAAGATTAAAGGTTCAGCACTTCAACATATAATTATAGTTAAGTAAAAATGTAAATATTGTGGTTTACTAAAATGATTTGCAATTTTAATTATAACTTTTTAAACGGTTTTGAAGATAGGAAGTACATAAGTGCTCGAACTAGCCTCAAAATAGTTATTTTTTCGAATAACTCAAAATTTTGCGGGTATCTTAGAACTTAGGACGCTAAATTACAATGAAACAAAAAACTCTTAAACGCGCTAGTTTTATGCTTCAACAATGTATCTATAATGTTAATAGGCTAGGCGATTTTTTGTTACCGATTTTTTGTTCTACCGTTTTATCCCGTTTTTGACCAAACATATGTATATTATTTGAAAAGAATTTCTTTAGCAATGCTCGAAAAATTGGCCCGAAATAATTTTCAAATTTTGATCTTTCGAATAAAATTGTTTTTTTTTTTCAAAATTTATTTTTTTTTTGTTATTTTTTACAATTTACAGTCTTATCGGGCTTTAAAAACACTCTTTATTAGTAAATTGTTTTAGGGCCATTATTACCACTTGCCGTTAGTTGTTAAAGGGAGGATTTTGTCGGACCGATAAATGGCTTTACATTATAAAACCTTTATTTATTACTTTTTTATCCATAAAGTGTTATTATTAATAGTAATAACAATAAAAAATTAAATTTGTAATAATACAAAGCTATTTATCGGGCAGACAAAATCGTGCCTTTAACTAACGGCAAGTTGTAATAATGGCCCTTAAAGGAGTAATTTTTTATTTTTGTATATAACGCTCTTAAATAAAAATACCGAATTATCTCTATGGGGGAGGGGGGGGGTTAGGTTTTAAAACTTTTTTTGCATTTTTTTTTCTTTTTTTTTTTTTTCTTCAAAAACTAAATCGATTTTCTCGCAAATAACATGTTTGAAGTCCGTGAACATCATAACTCAAAGTCTACTTTACCGATTCTTTTTGAAATTTTATACACTATTTCTACACATACATATGTACATAAATCACCAGGTTTTTTATTTTTTTTTTTTTTATTTTCCATTTCTTCCCCATTTTTAAACAACAATTTCGCCGAAGTTTTATAGCAAAAATCGTGTTTTTCAATTCAAAATGCTGGCAAAAAAAAAAAAAAAAGTTGAAAAAACTCTTCGTCACTACCTCAGGAAACGTCACGTTTTTAAAGCATTTCCATGTTTTTTAATGCTCACCGCAAAACAACTTTTTGTCGAGGCGCCTCCAACATTATTCATATCCTAAAAAAAAAAAATTTCAAAATACGCCTTTTTTCGCTTTTAAAACCTACCCTCTCCCCCTGCACAACAATCTAATAAAATACAAAGCATATATACATACATATAATGTCATTATTTTAATATGACATTATAAACTTTAGAAATGTGATACGTTTTCATATACGTTAAGAATAAATTTGTACGTTACGTTTAGCTAATTAGGCTTTAAAGTAAATAATATTTAATTATATTTAAACACAGTCGATGACAATGATGGAGTATGTATATAAGTATGTACATACTTATGTACAAAATGACCGTGAACTTGAATTTGATTTCTACTCAATTTGTATAAGAAAAGCGGTAAAGTAATGACACTCACAAACAAAAAAAAAAAAAAAAAAACAGAATTATATGGATAAAAGCAAACATACAAAATGCAAATGAAAAAAACAAAAACAAACTCAAATACGAACTTTTAACAAAAATGAGAGAAAAAATATGCAAGCACACAAAAATCATCAAATGTAAACAAAAATTGACAGCCAAATGAAAACAAACAAAACAAACAAGTAAGAAAATTATAGTCGGTCTAGACCGACTATACGATACCCTATACCATGCGTTTAGAAACCGAATCTCCTAGTCCCAACTAAGTGGACATAGAAAATAAGCAAAAACCAAATTTGAGTGGGATTTTTATTAATTTTTTGGCTGCAGATATGAAAAAGTTCATATCGGATGATATATCTATATGGGGACTAGGTCCAAAAATGGACCGATCCTGACCATGGCTGTTAAAGTCTCTTGTATTTTGCGAAAATATATACAAACAAAATTTGAGAAGAATCAGTGCAATATTTTTATTTTTTAATAGATTTAAGTGAAGATCGGGAAGCAGCTCTATATGGGGCCAAAGGGATCATTTTTGGACTACTCATTAATGGATGTAATGAACGTATACAAACCCAATTTGAGTAAGATCTATATGACAATTTGGATCTTATGGCAATTTATGTCGATTTCACAGGGGTAATTTGTATGGGGGCTAGGTCTGAACATGGACCGATTCTCACCAATTTCAATAGCGTTCATCCCATGGCCGATAAAAGCTTAAATACCAAATTTCGTCAAAATATATTCATATTTGCGACCTGCAGTTTGATTACAAGCTTTACATGGACACACAGACGGACGGACGGACGGACGGACGGACGGACATTGTTAAATCAACTCAGAAAGTAATTCTGATTCGATCGGTATAATTAAAGATGGGTCTAGGTCAAATATTTTTAGTTGTTACAAACAGCAGCACAAAGTCATTATACCCAAACCACATAGTGGTATAGGGTATAAAAACGAACAAACAAACGCAAACACATTTTTACAGACAACAAAAACACAGGCAACCAAATGTGCTGTAATGAATTTGGACAAACATAAAATGACGATTAGTAAACAACAACCAACTGTTGTTGTAGAGTCATTTAACGGTTTAGTTGAAAATGATGCAGCAACAAAAATTATGTTATTTTCATAAACAAACATAATAACCAAAAATAAAAGAAGTTATTTTAAAATATTGAAAAAATGTTTAAAATCAATACCTAGATACATAAAATTTTTTTTATATTAAAATTTAAGGTTTTTAAATAGTATTAAAATATTTTGAACTAAATTCAAAACTTTATCATTTTAAGCAATTTTTAAACTAATTTGAAATGCAAAATTACTTAACTAAAATTTTTTATACCCTATACCACTATGTGGTTTGGGTATAATGACTTTGTGCTGCTGTTTGTAACAACCAAAAATATTTGACCTAGACCCATCTTTAATTATACCGATCGAATCAGAATCACTTTCTGAGTTGATTTAACAATGTCCGTCCGTCCGTCCGTCCGTCCGTCCGTCCGTCTGTGTGTCCATGTAAAGCTTGTAATCAAACTGCAGGTCGCAAATATGAATATATTTTGACGAAATTTGGTATATAAGCTTTTATCGGCCATGGGATGAACGCTATTGAAATTGGTGAGAATCGGTCCATGTTCAGACCTAGCCCCCATACAAATTACCCATATGAAATCGACATAAATTGCCATAAGATCCAAATTGTCATATAGATCTTACTCAAATTGGGTTTGTATGCGTTCATTACATCCACTAATGAGTAGTCCAAAAATGATCCCTTTGACTCCATATAGAGCTGCTTCCCGATCTTCACTTAAATCTATTAAAAAACAAAAATATTGCACTGATTCTTCTCAAATTTTGTTTGTACATATTTTTGCAAAATACAAGAGACTTTACCAAACATGATCAGGATCGGTCCATTTTTGGACCTAGTCCCTTTATAGATATAGCATCCGATATGAACTTTTTCATATCTGCAGCCAAAAAAATTAATAAAAATCCCACTCAAATTTGGTTTTTGCTTATTTTCAATGTCCAGTTAGTTGGGCCTAATAGATAGGGTTTCTAAACGCTTGGTATAGGGTATCGTATAGTCGGTCTAGACCGACTATAATTTTCTTACTTGTTTCTAGTTAAGTCCTTTTGATTTTCTTTAATAAAATTTGTTATTATTATTGATCGTGAGGATCCAGAAATGGATGTGGGCACGTCATGTAATAAAATTATTATGTATAATAAAGCAAAAATTATTTCAAAATATTTTTTAACAACGTGTAATTGGTAATAGTTTTGGTACTCAAACACATGAAAAGAAACGCATTATACCCTGACCACAGAGGAAATAATATAATCACTCAATTTGATTTAAATTCGAATCTTACTGACGATTACTATATTTTATACATAAAATTAAAATCCTTCGGAATTTGTAAATTAATAGGCTCGTTCTCGTAATTTTCGGGTAAAGTTCGGTAATTAGACAAAAACTGTAAAAAAAAAATAGTTTTTATTTACATATCCAGTGACCTTAAATTACTTTCCGCTCTTGTATACCCTGTGCACCACTGAGCAGAGGGTACATATCAGTTTGTCAATCTGTTTGTAACTCATCGAAATAAATTCTGGAGATGCCATAAACTATATATATTCATGATTCCTATAAAAGAAATAATAAATCTGGAGATGTCCGTCTGTCTGGCTGTAGAAAACATTCTCCTATCCGCAATAGACCGAGTGGATCGCATCTTCTAAGGTCTAAATTGGTCATCATAATCTGTGAAATTTGTTTACACAGTAATCTTCGGTTAATTACCTCGTCAAAATTTTTATAATTACCTCATAAGAGGTAATTACCTCAAATACATCAAAAAGGCAATTATACGAACATATGTAAAAGAGGGTTATTATTTTATTGAATAAAAATGATTCATATGTATCACATAAAGAAGTAAATTGCAAACACTTCTGATATGTTCCCACAGAGTTACACAAAAATAATAATGTCAGATGTTGTTTTTGAGATTTGTTGCCTTTGACTGAGTCTCCTTTTCGAGCTAATGTTCCACTTCGCACAACTTTATAAAAAAGGCCACTCTCATCAGCAAGAAATATATTTTCAGGAGTATAATTTTAAAGAATTGAAATCAAAATTTGAGGCACATTCACGATCACATTCAATACTTTCTCCATGTATCTTTGTAAATTTTATGTTTTCTGCCACCTCCACAACCAACCAAATCTATATTAATTTTTATAGCAAACTCCTTTGCTTTATTCATTACCAATTTTCTAGAATTGGTAATTAAAGCAAAGAAATATATTAAAGCAGGCTAATTAAAGCAAGGAAATTTAATGGAAACTTTATTTTCTGAATAAAATATTTGAGGCAATTACCCGAATTGGGTAATTAAGCAAAAGTTAATTAACCGTGGGTTTTTGTTTGAAAAAGTCAGCAAAAAACGGCGATTTAGAATTCGAAGTAATTAAGCGTAAAAGGCAATTAAGCGTGGGGTAATTAAACGGGTTATACTGTAAGTGCGCAACAGAACATGTGCATCTATAATATTAATAGGCTAGGCGATTTCTTGTGGCCGATGTTTTGTTCTACCGTTTTATCCCGATTTTGACCACACGTATATTATTTGAAAGGTATTTCTTTTTAGCCATTTTGCAGATTTACAGATTTTTAATTATTATTTATTTTGAGTAAATTGACTTTAAAGTTTCTGTTGACACATACATAAAATTATACATAGGCTATGTGTGTGTTTATTTTGTTTTTTTGTGTTGATTTGTGAATTGGATATACAGTATTTTTCGGTTAATTGCACATCAAAATTTGCACAACTTTTTGTTCAATTAACCGGGGAACCAATTAGCCGATACCCGCTTAATTGAACAATTCGTTCAATTACAAGAATCCCGTTTAATTGAACAGTTTGTTCAATTACAGAAATCACGCATAATTGGAACTACTAATGAATTAAAAGAAATCGCATATGTGCACTTTAAGTTTTTCAAAATAATTTTTTTTTTACCTTAAACGAAAAAAATGCAAGTAACAGAAAAAAAATGTACATATATGTGTATACGCAGGTATTTATTATTGTAGGTATGTACTATTAAATGCACTATTTATGTACACATTAGTTTTACAAAAAAATAAAATTTATAAACTAAAAAACAATTCATATATTGGTTTTACAAAAAAAAAACATAAACTTAAAGAATAAAAACAATTCATATGCATATATGTACATACAGCTCTTCCATTCACGTAAGTATTAAAATATTACATAGTGCTTAAAACATAAAAAAAGGAACAAATAAATTCATGTTGTACATATTCACACTTTTCGAGATCATTAGTTAAAAAAGAAAAATAAACATGTTGTTTACATTTTAAAAGAATTACTTGAAAAAGTCTGTAATTTTTGTTTGTGTATTTTTTAATTTATTTGAGACAATATAAGACTCCATATTACCTAACTCACATAGGAACTTGTTTTCGGTACAGAAAAATGTCTGGAGTTCTTGTATGTATTTTAAAGCTTCTAGAACTGATGGAGGTTTTGGATTATCATGTTCTTGCTCTTCTTCCTCAACATCGGCCCCATCCAAAATATTTTCAATAATTTCCATATCAGTAAGCAGTCCATTACATTCTTCGTTGTCGTCACATGTTATGAATTCTTCAAATTCTTCTCTTAAATTGTCCGCTATTTCAAACTCATCGGAACACTCAGTTTCCTCATTTTCTTCTTCGGGGGACGTCTTCACTAATCTCGCCTGTAAAATTATACCTAGCATTACTAAAATGTACAATAATAAAATCCGATAGTTTAATACCTTTTTAAAACAATTTTTAATAGACGTTGGTTTAACCATCCAAAAACTGCGCTTTGTCATATGCATTGCATGTAGAATATTAATTGACTTTGAAAACTCTTCAACTGTTTTCCCTAGCTCCATAGCTACAATCTGTTTTCTAACAATATTCTGTATATAATATGACTTGAAGGCATGAATTATACCCTGATCTAGGGGCTGGGTTATTGCTGTAGTATTTGCTGGTAAAAACTGTAGATTTATGTGCTTTAAATTTTGGGGCTTCTTGTGGCAAGACGCATTATCTACAAACAGAACAATGTTTCGTTTCTGTGAAGCCATTTCTTCTTCTAAATTAAGTATAATTTCGCTCCATAGATCTGCTGTCATCCATGCTTTTTGATTCGAATAGTATTTTAAGGGCAATACTTTATTTTTCAGGCAACGTGGGTTTTTAGCCTTTCCGATTATAATAACTTTTTTGTATTCACCCGTGGCATTGCATATAAAAAGTTAAAGTTCTGTGATACTATATTAAGTTAGACCTGTGATTTTGCGTGTACTGTGTTGTCAATATTTATTAAATTTATTTATATTTTTTAAAATTCTGTGTAGTAATGTCCAGTTTTTTATTTATAAATAAATTTTACAAATTATATTCCCTGACGATGTAACAAAGAATCATTTTATAATAAATTTACGCTCCTGAGGAAGTTTGAATAAAGCAAACGAAACGTCGAGCAGAAACATGATATTTAATTGATTTTTATTTACACATAAAAACAGATTATTGACCAAAATAGCCCTAAGGTAACCCCTATTTTTAAATCTAATAAAAAGTAATGTTACGCGCTCCTTAGATGACTTGAATCCAGTGTTACGGTAGCCCTGTTTGCAAAGGCTTTTTGGAGGCAATGCTTTGAAAAATAAAGCGCTCTCATCCGCGTTGAAAATGTCGGCCTCCTCGTATTCTGATAATATATTTGGTGCAACTGAACTTAAAAAATCTTCTGCCGCATTTGAATCCGCAGATTTTTGCTCCCCATGTATTTTTCTGAGCTTAATTCCTTGCCGCTGTTGCCAGCGCCATAACCAACCTGTTGATGGGGTAAAATCACAATTCATTTGTTGAGCCAACTGCTGCGCTTTTTCCATCAACATGTTTGTTGAAATCACTGCACCAGATGATTGCATTTGTTCGAACCAAATTTGAAGCGCTCGTTCAACGTCAATATTGTTTCCATGCCGTTCACGCTTGCTTGACAATTTGCACTTGGAGGCTTTTGATTTTATTTCGAACTCATTTCGCAAAATTCTATTCAATGTGGTAAGAGAGCACGCATACTTTTTGCACAGCTCAGACTTCTGCTTGAATTTAGCTTCAGATAAAATTTTAAGCTTATCCTTAAGTGTAAGGGTTACGTATCGTTTTCCACTCATAGTCTACAAAAATTAACAATAAGATAAAATTAATTTCCAATGTTATTGTCAAATACAAATTAAACACTTACGCTTTCTCACGGTATTTCCTTAGCAATAAACATATGTTTTCAATTACATACATACATAGTAGAGATGCCACCCAGTGTTTTTCACAAATGATGTCAAATATGTATGTGCAAAAATGCCAGATTATTTTTCAATAATAATGCAATTAACCGGGTAAAAGTAAGAGGAAATTTATTTCTGATGACATGAATTTTGAACCAATTAAGCGGGAAAATCAATTAACCGGGTTCAATTATCTGAGGAAATTTACATGTGTTTTCGTATGTAATATTTTTGCCCGATCATGTGGTTCAATTAAGCGTGGAAACCAATTAACCGTAGGGTCAATTAACCGAAAAATACTGTAATTGATTAGCATACCTTTAGGGTTTTTATTTAATGAAAGAATAAAATTTTACGGAATTTGCACTCGAATTTCGAGGGCTGGAATCTGCTAGTAATAATAATTTAATTATAAAACAATAAATAATTAAATAATTCTATATACATATATTACTATTAACTCTTATATCAAATTTAACAATAAGTATAATTTAATGAAGAAATCAAAAAAAAAAAATTTTTTTCCGCACATGTGTTCAACGTGAAAAATTCTAACCGTGAAGTTTGTTTGTCAAACAAGTCCGCCAACGATCAGATAATCAGCCGTCAAAAAAAAATAACAAAAATTTTTGATTTTCATCAAACATAGCCGACAACGTGTACGTGTAGCCGAAAGAGAACGACCACACGCACACAACCTTGTTTTTGATGGGTTTATTGGAGCGTCGCCAGCCGCCTTTAAGATTATATTATGGCCCGAAGAAGCGAAATTTCAGAACATACTTTACTTAAATTCTTCCACTCAACTTCACTCTAACGCAAATCCTAGAAGGATTTCTGATAACAAAAAGTAAAAATTCTTTACTAGACCCAACTTTTATTGCTCCGATCGACTTGGAATGAAATACGTTCTATCTTTTATAGAATTAAATTACACGTCTCATATTTAAAAATACATTCGGTATATAAGCTTCTGGACGATCCGTATAGAAATTGATGAAAATCGGTATACATTCATAACTGGTTCCTATACAAAGGACCCGTATAAGATCGACTGAAGCGCCCCGGTAGGTGAGTAGGTAGCGTGCTCGCTTAAATTGTCCTAGAATCCACATTATCATATTGATTATGAACATATTTTGTTTATGTGTGTTTATTAAACCCTTTAGCCAGTAGAGCAAAAATAAACCCGGTAAGATCATTTATAGTCATAGTTCCCATATAAAACTGATTCCCAACCTTCACTGAAAATTATAAAATAACAAATATTGCATTATTTTATATTTTTAAGAGAAATATGTGACTACTAATAATAGGCCTGATCGCAGCACCACTTTTCGATCTAGTCCACATATAAAAATTTTATTTAAATTAAGCTTGTTTTCTATATCTAATTCTGATATACATAAGTATAGTTGGACTAAAGACCCTTACTTGAAACTCTAGACCGACTAGAAGTCGCTTACTTGTTTAATTCCTAATAAGTAGTCAGTTAAAAGAAAATATGAGTTTACCGTGCCACCATCGTTTGAGTATCCCTGCCTCAAACCTGTACTATTTTATACCTCCTTCATTATGATCATAATATAAACAGGGGGCTTAGGTACTATTTTTGGTTACTTAGCTTTTACAGCATATTCACTCAAACTCAACAAGTTCCTTCGTATAGTATATGCCAACAACATAAGCGAACCTGTTTTATTGTTACAAAATTTCCATTGACCAATAATTGCTGATCATTGCAAAGATGACGTTGATGATGACGATTTTATTTTGTCGTTGAATACTTACTTCACTTTGACTTTTGTCGTCAAAAGTCTTTACTTTCTATTAAACATACAAAAAAAAAGAATAAGTATAATTTTTTTGCTATTCATTATTGAATTGATTGAATTTGATTTTAGTTCTTCATAAAAAAAATAAAGCTTATTTATTTTATTACATGTATTTGTATTCAATAATCAAGCACAATTGTTGTAATTTATCATTGTCATACTTAATAAAATTGTTAATTGTGTAAGTATGCGTTTCCACAGTTAACTTGTTTGTAATATGGACTTCACTTGGGACATAACTTTTGTTTTCAGCTAAACATGTTAAAATTTTTTCTGATCTATATTTCACACAATATATAGACAATGTATTAATGTAAACTAGCAGATTCCAGCGCTCGAAATTCGAGTGCAATTTCTAGGCAGCTTCATTTTTCCACTCAGCCAATTCACAAACCAACACTTTTTTGGTTTATTATTATTGTGAATGAAGATAACAAACTCATTAACAAACTTAAGAAACACACACATAGCATACGTATAATTTAATGTATGTGTTAGTAGCAACATTAAATGCAATTTAAATAAAGGAAAAAATTTAAAAATCTGTAAATCTGGTGAACGGCTAAAAAGAAATACCTTTCAAATAATATACGTGTGGTAAAAATCGGAATAAAACTGTAGAACAAAACATCGGTAATAAAAAATCGCCTAGCCTATTAATATTATAGATTTGGCTTAATGTACTGTGAAAGGTAAGACCATTACTTCATTGCCAGTTAGCAACTAACTGGATTTTAAAGTTAAAATGTTATTGTAGTTAAGTTTTAATGAAATATTTTGTAGTCTGTGTTCAAAGTTGCTTGGGGTGAGTGTTAGTGATATATGCCTCCAACTTACTTACATACTTACTTACATACGGTAAGGTGCGACATCGGGGCTGCGAGGTCGCACTATATAATTTTGAAATATTCACCATTATAATTATCGTTAATGACATGCAATACGAATGCTAACTTTAAACACTGGTAGAGGATGCAAGATATCTCCAAAAATATGGTAATTCGGGCTAAGCTCTAATTTCTGTGTTTCTTTCTGTGTTTTAATATAATGAGAGACTAAATACAAAAATCGACTGAAAACATTACTTTGCACAATGTAGATAATCGGCTCAGGGAAAGAAATTCTATTTTTTATATTTTATAATTAACAGGCTTGTTGTTGTCTAAAAGCTGGACTGGTTAGTAGTGTTAATCCTTTTTTCAATGTTTTTGGCGCCCAAGCCCGATTTAGAAATTTCCGCCGAAAAATTATATTTTGTGAAAAAACTCCCTAATAAAATTTATATTATTTACATAAGTTGTTTACTCCAAAATAGTGTATTGACATGAGTTTTATAAGTGTAGCTTCAATCATGATTATTATTATTATTATTGAATACGCCGTTATCGATTATAAAACTCATAATCTCATCACATTTTGGGTCATACACCTAGGATTTTTGCTAAATAGTTACTATATTTCACAAACTATTTTTTGATTAGTATGGAAACAACTGTGAGATTTACACACAAAAAAAAAAGAACAATTAAGAAAATTACGGTCGGGGTATACCGACTATATAATATCCAATACCATGTGTTTAGAGAAAGGGTTTTAGGTCGAAATAATTGGATATATAAAATAAGCATATACCCAATTTGAGTGTCGTCTATATATTAATACGTGAAGGTTAATTTTTAGTTCCCTTTTTAAGCAATATGCGGGCATGGAGGAATGTGGAAATTGGAATAGTTATAGTTCATATGGAGGAGAAGCTGAGAATGATAAAATTTATGTTTAATCTGTCTTAAAAATATATTTAATTAAATGAAGTAAAATATTTATAATAATACGAATGATTTAAATTATATATCAGACGATCTGTCTTAAATTGTAAATTGCTAAAATTGATTAACATACCCTTAGGTTCATTTAAATATTTATAATTTTTTTATATCTTTATAGATTAAAAAAATATTGGAAGACAAAAATTTAATGAAAAAATAATATTTCCTAGAATTTGCACTCGAATATCGAGTGCTGGGCTATACTAGTTGTTATTAATATGTTTGCTACATTTATATGGGGACGAGTTCGTAAAATGGACCGATCCAGACCATATTTCTTAAAGTCACTTATATTTTGCAAAAACATATAAAAACAAATTTGAGAAAAATATTTGCAATATTTTTTTTTCTGATAGGTGTAAATGAAGCTTTATATGACGGATATAGCTAAGAATTGTTCAACAAGGTTTATTTTTGGACTGGTGATTAATGCGTGTAATAAACACACAAAACCATAAATTTGACCGTAATCTATACTGTAATTTGGATCTTATCGTAATTTAAGTCGATCTTATAGGGCCATATGTATGGGGAAGCATAAACCGATTTTCATCAATTACAACAGCGTTCTTCCCTTGGCAAAAGAAAGCTTATAAACCAAATTCCATCAAAATATATTCATATTCGTGAGCTGTTTTTGGTTACAAGATTTACATGGAGACACAGACGGGAAAACAGACAGATGGACGGACAGCGCTAAATCAACTCAGAAACGGTATAATAAGCCGAACGGTATAATAAGAAATGGGTCTAAATCAAATATTTTTGGTAGTTACAAACATCAGCACAAACTCAGTATACCCTTTTATAAGGTATAAAAACAGTAATGACATATCGAGGGTGTATAATCAAAAAGTGATATCTACTTCCAAACATTTTTGAGGAGAGTTTGAAAAACCAATTTGTTCTTCAGATCTAAAACTATTTATCTATCGGTTTGCTATAATATATAATAAGAAATAATCCTACCATTGCACACTAGGTCAAATGGACACATTTTCTGTGCGAAAGTCGAATTTCTTAATCTCGATTTTACATTGGGTATTCTCATCCCCATGCATATAATAGTACATAATAACAGAAACTTTACTTTGTTTTTGTAAAATGTCAAACACCGTCAGACAGCTATCAATCAAAGTCACACGTTCACCAAGTTATTGAAAGACTGTTTGCGCAGCCAATAATTTTTGTTACGTCTTAGGTGCTTGTTTTTGACAAAGTCGAAATAAATAAAGGAAAATTCGCAATGGAAGACAGGAATATAAGTGAGTACTACTGTTCCAGTTAAAAACAAGATAAGTTTTATTATTTGTTCACAAAAAAAATCAGAATTCTTTACATAACCTCAAAAATTTTAGGATTGATTTTTTATTACGATTTCATGTAAGCTTTAAAAATTTCGGCCACTTTCGGCTAACAAAAAGTAAAAAGAAATGAATAAATTAAGATGTTTAGTTTACCTTAAACCACGCCTTTTAGCGCTTTTCAATCAAAATCGTTTTTTGTAGGTTACCATGCTATAAAAAAAAGCAATTTGTCTGAAGTATGGCTGCATGAGTGTTCGCAAAAAGAAAAGCTTGCTTCGGTTGTCAACTATGTTGCAGAAAAAATTGGTGCTGATGATATTTCCGAAGGATCAATGAAATTGTTGGAAGAAAAAAACCCGTCTTTTCTGCAAATCCTTAACAACTAAATACGAAAAATATGGAAGAATATTTGGGAAAAACGCAGACAAATTTAGATTTGATAACAGCGTTTGGCTTACTGATGAAGTTAAATTCGAAATTAAAATGTCACCTGCAAAATCCTACTCTTCGACTGTTGGTCGCCCCAAATCTCAATTTTGGAACAAGAGTGAGTTTGGAAAAAGAAAAGAAGCAGCCGAGCTTTCAAAATCAGTAGATAATGAAACAAACTTATTAGTACGTGCAGCAGCAACATCGGCTCGGACACGAGGAAACGTGGATATGGCTGCAGTTCTAAAATCAAGTTTAGTAAGCCCAACCAGGCCTTCGAAAATAAGAAAGCTATGTGCTGAAGGCAATGCCAAACCAATTTCATTTTCTGCAGATGAGGCATTAGCCTTTTTTTGGAAAATAATTTTACAAAGGAGCAGTACAATGCAATACGTCGCGAGAGTGAATTAAGAAACTGCGACATATATCCACATTATAACCAAATTGCAGACGCTAAACTAAAATGCCGACCGGATGGTATAGAGGTAAGTGAAACCCTCGCAAATGCTCCGCTGAAATCGGTTATAACCCATACTGCGAAAAGAATAGTTCAAATGCAAAGAGAGGTTATCGAAGGTGTTATGGAAAAAGGAAAAACCTATTATGTGAAGTATGAGCTAATATTAAGTTACGGACTCGATAGCAGCACTGGTCATGCACAATTTAAACAAGCTTTCAATGAGCCGAGCACATCGAAATGTTCTGATGCATCGCTTTTTGCAACAACAATTATTCCGTCAAGACTTGTGTTGCCATGTTGAATGCCTATTTGGAACAATCGTGCACCGCAATCTGTAAGATTTTGTCGTCCCATCAAATTAGAATACACCAAGGAAACAAAAGACACTGTTTTAAAAGAGCATTCGGATTTAAAAAATTAAATTGATGCTTTAGAAAACATGGCTATAACAATTGCTGAAAATAAAGCAGTCGCAATTTCATTTCATTTGCGTTTAACGCTTATTGATGGAAAAGTGCTCAATATTTTAACAGGGACTTTTTCAAATCAAGCTTGTCCTCCTTGTGGCGCTACACCAAAAGACTTCCAGAATTTAACCGACTATACTTACGAAAAATTTCGAGGAAAAGAGTCAAATTTTAAATACGGAATTAGTCTCTTCATTGCTGGATCCGATTTTTTGAGTATATTTTGTATTTGGGCTACAAATTAAACATACAAAAATGGCAGATCAGAGCAGATGAAGACAAATGAGCAGTTGCGAAAAGAAAGGAAAATATTCAAAGCGCTTTCTGGAAGGAGTTAGGTCTTCGGGTAGATATGCCAAAAGTTGGTGGCTTCGATAGCACAAGTGATGGCAACACTGCGTCGACCAACACCTAATTTTTCACCTTAAAACTATATTGATTTGTTTATCGATTGAGTTTCCATTAAGATCTAAACAATTTTCAGACGTTTTGCTTTTCCAAAGCTGAATTTATTCAAAAGTTGTATCCTTGGTTGCCAATGACGTCCACCTTACATAAGGTTCTCGTACATTCGAAGGAGATCATTGATAATACTGTTCTACCATTATGTTTCTTTGGAGAAACTGCTGCCGAATCGAGACATAAAATTTATAAATCAGACAGATTTCATCATGCACGTACGAACAATCGCATTAATAATCTTCGAGATATTTTTAACAGAGCAGCTGATACATCAGATCCGCTGATTTCTACAAAATATTTAGGCAGACGGATTTAACAACAAAAGTCTTTACAACTGCCACCTGAAGTTGTCGAAATGATAAGTTCGTTTGATTCAACGCAAGAAAGGATTGAAAATGATGCACGTGATGAAATTAATGAAGATGCCGCAGGCGACGAAATGGAAATATTTTCAATTTCTTCCCTTGATCATTTAAATAATTTATGTTTACAAAATGAATTACATATAAATGGTAATTTAGAAGAGGAGTAAAATACATTTTTCTAATAAAAACACGGAAAATATTTTTGTTTTGTTTTTTAAATATTACAAACCTTTTCTCATTTCTTACTCATGATTATGATTATTTATGTAGCTGATTTTAAGGGGGAGGGTGGAGAGAGGTTGTGGTATTTTAAAATAAGGTTGTGGTAAAAAAAATCGGTTAATAACTTGTGTCAAAAATCAACACAAGTTATTAACAACCGAACACATATATTTATTATTTCAATATTTAAGATAGTAATCGGAAAAGTCTGCTTTACGGATCTTAAGACATTTATTTCTGTTTAATTTACTAACATTACATTTGCTTTAACATTTGTCATCGTTTTAGTTTGAAATAATACCATATTTTAGATGCTATTAATTTCGTACCGAAAATGTGTCCATTTGACCTAGTGTGCATTGATGTTTAAAATTAAAATAAATATTATAGATGACGAATATTTCAGAGAAGCGTTTTAAACCTAAACTGTAAATTGCAGGTAACACTTTTTGAATATAAACCCTCGATATATTAAAACTACGCTTTGAGAACATCTCTCTCTTCTCAAAAATGGGTCAAGTAGTATGATTTTTGACATCAAGTCATAAATATATATGACTTGTTTTCAAAATATATGAAATTTTTCAATCTTTAATATTTTCTATATATTTCGGCAAAGTCAATAATCCGTATTATATATGTACAACGTTGACAACAAATTTAAACAAACTTACGGATGAAGAATTCAGAATTGTTCATGTTCGGTTTATTAAATGTAGAACAAAACCATAATTATAAAATTTAAAATTTTTTTTTATAATTATTAAACGACAATCCTGTTTCTTTCAGCTTTACATTATTAAATATTTGTCAGAGTTTGTATTGAAATTAAAATCAAAATAGATTTCTACGAGTTCTAGTTATTGCTTATATGTAAATTGGGTCCAATTTCAGGGCTGACTCAAGTTCTACTCTTATTTAATATTGTGCATTTAAATGTCGTCTTACATTGTACGTATATATACTGCGCGGTAATTATTTAATTGTGTTTGTATTTGCTTAATTAATTATAAAAAAAAAAAAAAACTGCTCCCATATTTTTCCAAACACTTAATCAAGTTATTTTTACAAAAACAAAAAAATAAAAAATAAAATAAGCGAATATATAAAAAATAATTTAAAAAAAAAAATTTACATAATTAATAGAAACTTTCATATAAAAACAATAATGCTAACTATCACGACACTTACGAGTGGTTGTACAATTGCATTTATTATTTCGTTACACATGTCTGTTATAATTGATTAATAAATCAATATATAAGTGTGAAATTTTTATGAAAAAGCTTATTAAAAAATATAATTGATATAAACACCATATCAAATTATAAACACCATATTAACTTAACGTTTTCAGACATGTAAGTAACGAAATGTAGCGAACTCATTTTTGAAAATCAATTAAATCGATACATGTGTTCTATACAAATATGTTCATTATATGGAGGGGGAAAAAAAGAGTTCGAATTTAAAGTCTCACCCCCTACGAATACAAAAAAAAAAAAAAAAACTGAGAAATGTAAAATTTTGGGTCAATCAGAAAAAATTTTGAGTTGCTTCAACGCGACTGAAAATTTCGAGTGTGTTTATATGGGGAAAATATGACTTTTTTTTTCAGATTTTACGAATATTTCGTTCTATAGTTAAATTTTTTTGACAAGTGGTTATAGAATCGATATCAGTACTAAATTATCATAAAGCTATATAACTTCAAAATCGAATAAAAACTCGCCAAGAAATAACAAATGCCCCAAAATGACCACTTTTGTGCCAAAAAACTCTTGGTCATGAAATGTGATGAACATTTTTTCAACTTTAACAAATTGCTCAAAAGCCATAAATTTTTTTTGGCTTTATACCTACATACATGTACACAGACATGAAGTACTGTTTTTAACCTTTTGCGCAATTAGACAAAAAATGTAAAATTTTTTTGATAAAATTATGAAAACTGCTTTTTTAAGTTTTAAAACAATGGATCTGGCACTTTAAAGTTTTGTTTTATATATATTTTAGAAATCAACTCTGAGAATTTTTAAATACATTCCTCTGCCAGAATTTTTTTACAAGGAAGTATTTTTTGCGGATTTCGAGAAAAATGAGTTTTTTGTGAAATATTCAGTAAATGTACTCTTCCTAAATACTATGTATCAGAAATTTATCAATTTTATACTTTTATATGTTACATTTTATCTTAGTAGCCTAGGGTTTCGGAAAAAATTAACCAATTAACCATTTTGGACTTGGGGTCGCATATGACCCCAAGCTAATGAAAGACAATTTATTAAAAAAAATCAAAAATTTTGTAAGTGCTGCTGCATTTTTAGATGTGACGCTTAAAACATAAATCGGTCAGGATAGTGCGGCAATGCACAGCTGAAAAAGGCATTTGCGTAAATTTTCACTATGATATTCGTGATTAGCAGCTCAAAATACGTTAATATACAAAATTTCAGACCGATCGGAGGTGGACGTGGAATATATTCGGAAGTACGTACACCCAGATTTTGCTTATTATTTTATTGTATTGTTATGTTTTTGTTTTCTTTTTAAATTTGTTTATTATAATCTAACCAATAAAATCAAAGTTTTTATTAAAACTCTTTCTTTCCTTATGCATATTAGTTTTGAATCACTCCGTGGCTGTGCGTGACTGTGTGTGACTATCTTAAAATTAGTCTTTGGCCACAACAAATTTATGGACAAAGTTTCAGATCGATCGGATGAGGGGAAGTGGGGTTTTAATCACTCCGTGACTGTGCATGACTATGCGTGACTGTGCATAACTACATATATCAAAGTTAATCTTTCTTTACAGCAAGTCTATCGACCAAGTTTCAGATCGATCGGATAAGGGGGAATGTGTTTTAAATCACTCCGTGACTGTGCGTGACTGTGCGTGACTATGTCGAAGTTAATCTTTCTTTACAGCAAGTCTATCGACCAAGTTCCAGATGATTGGATGAGAGGAAATCCGCTTTAAATTTCTCCGTGACTGTGCGTGACCAAGTCAAAGTTAATCTTTTTTTCACAGCAAGTGTATGGATCAAGTTTCAAATCGATTGGATGAGGAGAAATGACATTTAAATCACTTCTTGACTGTGCGTGACTGTACGTAGCTACCCCAAATTAATCTGTAGTCACAGCAAGACTATGGGCCAAGTTTCAGATCAACTGGATAAGGGGAATGGGGTTGCCCCACGACAGACAGACAGAGAGTATGAGTTAACAGAAACAGTTTAAAAGGGCTGAACGTTGTATATTAAATAAAAAATGAGTATACTGAAAATGAAAAGTTTAAATTGATATAAATTGCCAGAAACCACTATTACAAAAAAAAAACTCGTAAATGAAAAAATTCTTAAATCTACGAGTTTTTTGCTGTTCTCTAATTTCAATAAGAATATTTTTTCTCGTTTTAATTCACATAGAAAAGTCTTTGTGAAGTCAAAACAAATGCCCTTTTTTTCTACTAAGCAGGTCTTAAGAGATAAAAAAAACTAATTGAAAACTCTAACATGTTTTGTATTGAACCTTGTCATTATTTTAAAAAATTAATTTAATTTTAAGAAAAAAAAAAACAATTGAAAAAACGTCTACGTTTTGCGCTGATTTAAAAAAAAAAACTCGTACTAAGTGGTCGATGTTAATAAAACACACTTTTTGCGATGATGCTGTTCTATAACTATAATAAAAACTTTTTATTTACGCAATCTAGTTTCCATTATAATTTTTTCAACTATAACATAGATTCTTTATTGCAAATAAAGGAATTAAAAAATTTTTTTCATCAAATCACATATTTTTATTTTTTTGCATATGTTCGAAACAGTAGTGATGCCAGTCAAATCCAATATATTTGAATATCGAAATTTTTTTTGGTGATGCCTAACTTTTTAAAAATAGAAAAGTCATTTTTAATTGAATGAAATTGAAGAACAAAAACAATTAAATGAACAAATAAGTTGTTATTTTAGAAGAAAATATTTTTCTTTATACTTTTTCTATAAACTTAAGAAAAAACATGCACAAAATACTTAAAAGTTTTTTGTGAAACTGAATAAAGAACCATATGGCACCTCAGTTTCTAGATAACATATGTTCTTAACTCAAGCATATGGTTCTTAACTCAAACATATGTTTCTATTAAATAAATAAAAAAAAGTGGTTTCAAGAAACCCAAAATTTCAATTTCATGTGATTTCAAATTCACTCTTATTCAAATAACAACGTTTCAAGAACAGGGCTGATAGAGATGGTTCTAAATTGTACCTATTCAAAACAAATTATCAACACATCCTAAGCAGCGACGCCAACTCAGCGCTTTTAGCGCTTTTTTTTAATATCGAATGTTTGAATATTCTTTAATACGCAATTCCGTTAATTCTTTAATACATATTAGATATATATATACTAAAAATATAAAAATTAATTTTTTCTAATTATAAAATTCCATCAAAATGTACGGCACAGGTTTCATGAAATACAACTTTTATCCTATGTCAAGCCCATGCTAATATTATTGTTGATGATCAAACTTTTAATCACATCTGTTTCACATTTTTGAGTGCTCTTTTTTTCTGGCTACAAATGTGAATTTTATTTCTTCCCATTCGTGTTTCATATTCGGCCGTAATTTTTTATGTGTATTCCCACATTCCATTTGCTGGTGCCAACTTGTCTTGCAACGTTGTCTGTTGGATCCAATATTCCTATTTAATGCACAATCTTCTGCCTTTAATAAGAGGGAACTTACAAGAGGGCTTTTCATGCAGGCTTTTTCTGCAATTTTCTTTTAAAGATGCTAAGTAAATCCCCGTGCATTTACATGGTGCGTGTTTGGTTGCAACTACTCTTAATTTTTTTTGACGTTTATTTTTTCTTTTCATTTGTTCAGTCGCAACAAATAAACAACTTAAATACCGTTTTGTGTTCTTTATTTACGTGAAAAAATTATGGAAGATTTAAATTCTTTTGTCCACATTTTATTAAAATTTTTTCTTTTTTTTTTAATTTAAATTGCGTTTAAAAAATCACTTTATACCACATTTTTATAAATTCACTAGAATAATAATAAAACAACTTGTTGAGAAAACGAAGGAGTATAGAACGAAATGTCAAGAAAAATCTTCAAAAACAGAAAACGATACTTTTTTCTACTCCGCTTGTTCTCTACCCCGTTCGCCAACAAGCACGACATGCAAGCCTTTTCACGCAGCGTGGAAAAGCGCCGTGAAAGCACAATAATTTGTTTAGCTTTCACACTTAACACTGAAATAGTTTAGTGATACTTGATACCTTACTACCAATATTCAATGAAACATTGTGAGTTCTGTTTAGGATACTTGCCAACAACAACAATAATACTTACTAAGTACTTTGATATTTGCGTGAATTAATTGTGCACATTATGATTTGCAGAAAAAACATACTAATGGTGAATCAAATCAAATGAACGTGCAAAATTTAATGGAGAATTATTTTTAACTGTATTATTTCTGTCGGAATATAATTGTAACGAGTGCTATATATTGAAGATATTTTTGTTGTTTTTATTCTTGTAATCTCAACATTCTTTTGAAGTGTAAAAAATGCGATAAATAACCTTGCCTGTCGATTTGTATATCTGTCCAACCGACGGTTTGTTCGTCTGTCCCTCTTACCACATTGTCTTCTCACATTGTCTTTATACAAATTGTTTATGTTTGACCGACCACATTTTATTTGAATACGTCTGCTCTTAACACTCACCATGCAATCAGAGTTGCCACTTTTTACTTGCTGTATGTACATATGTATTCGTGTACGTTCATGTGCTGCTTGCATATGCAGTTTTGTGCATTTGTAGACAGACCCAGTATGTGTTTTTGTATATCAATCACAATCTAGTATATAAAACGAGTATCACGACTATATAAAAATGAATAATAATAAAAAACACTGAGTACTTGTGCTCAATTTCCATTGATTAGATTTTGTGTTTGTAGTAATTATAAACATTTCAAGTTTTATTTTTGTTTTCATTTTTTTTCCAACAATATTATTTGGTTGTTACTGTATTCGTCGTTGACAGCCCAGTATATATTTGCGTTCAATTTAATGTTAATCACAGTTGTATCACACATATATAGGTATACACACAAACATGCATACGAGTACATAAAAGTATTAACATATTGCAAAAGACACGAGTCTAATAAATTCACAGTCGGAATTTTATATATGCACATTGTCAGAGCTTTAAAGAAATTCATTCAATGATTCTAACAAACAAAAATTTTCGCTTCAAAGCATCATCTCAAATATATGTAAAAAGTGCAATATGAAGTATGTACAAACCGCATCACATATGACAACTCTTACGAAACTGAGAATAGTGGAAATTAAAAGTATAAATGCAAAAATATGAAAAAATTCAGTAATAACGATTGTTTGTTTGGACAGAGTTGTATCTTCTGAAATTAATACGAAGTAAAAAGTGTATGGTATGAAAACTGATTATAACCACACTGCTCTTAGGCCTGACTTTAGGTGAGTGTGTTAAAGCGCTGACCAAAAAGTGCAAGTACGAGTGTATGTGAAGGTTCAGGGTTCAAACCTCACGGCCGCCCTAAGTAGAAAAATTTCATATAAAACAATGCATTCAATTATCACAATATTCAATAAATCGCTGATGAAAGCTGAAATGCCAGAAACCGGTCCGATTAAGAATACAGTGTAGTTATGAATTTTTTAAATATATGCTTTCTTCTTTTCTACCATTAATTAGAGTTTTAATTAGTAATATTTTTTAAGTTTTAAAAATCTAAATTTGTTATCTTATCGAACGAAGTCTTCATGCCTGACCAATTTTCCGGTTCTAAGTATAGTATATCTCAATTTGCCTGCAGATATGAAAAAGTTAATTTCGGACGCTATTTTTGTATGGAGACTAGGTCGAAAAATGGATCGATTGTGGCCATATTTAATAAAGTTACTTATTTTTTACAAAAACATACACCAACCACATATGAGCAAATCTATTTCAAATTTTTGTTTCTTGAAAGATTTAAATGAAGATCGGGAAGCAAATTTATATGTGGACTATGATTAAAAATGATCCTACAGTAATTATTTTTGGACTACGAATTAATAAATATAATGAATACACAAACCAAATTTATCCGGAATATATATGACAATTTAGATATGGCAATTTAAGTCGATTTTATAGGGGTCATTTGTATGGGCACTAGGTCTGAACATGCATCGATTTTTACCAATTTCCTCTGGACGATGAGAGCTTACATATAAAATTTCATCACAATATATTCATATTTGCGGCGTGTAGTTGGTTACAGAGTTTTCATGGACACACAGACGGGCGGACAGGCTGGTGGACAGAGCAAAATCTACTCATAAACTGATTCAGAATGTGATTCTGAGTCGATCGGTATAATAAGAGATGGATCTAGGTGAAATATTTTTTGTAGTTTCAAGCGTCAGCATAAACTTATTGTCATCGAATACTAAAAATTCATGCCGGCGATGTAAAACCTTGAAACAAGCTAAATTACAACATTTATTTTTTAAAAAAATTTAAAAATTTTAATTTTGCGCTATGCGAAAGATAATAATAAAATCCAAGCTTTCGTCCGAATTTCACAACTCCTGCACGATCACTAATTGAACATCAATAACTGAACATATTATCAAAATATTTAAGCCCCCAAACGATCAGTCTAGTCGACTTTAATGGTATTTATGTAGAGAGACTAAAATTGCTATGTGGAAACGGCGAATAAAATTAAAATTTTAAATGGTGATAAAATTAGACTGTAGACTAATTTATTTAAATCTTTCATTGTTAAGGGAATATTTTATCGTTTAACTTTCAAAAATTAGAGTCTAGAAAAAAATATATTGATTAACGCGAAGATAATTATAGCCTTTGGAATTGGGTTTTTCAATTAATGACGAAATAATGAAATAAAAGGAATTGCCAAGAAACACTGTCTCACAACGGCAAGTTGTTCCAATGAACTAGGTGAAGCGATAAGAGTGTTGCCGAGAATCCAAAAGTATCGTATCGTACGCGCTCAGCGTTTTGGAAGCAGTGGAACGACTTTTGAAGAATGGTTTGCCGGCCACGCCGCTTTCAATGTGTCCAAATAGTAGCTGGGGTGGTTGACATTGAACCTGACGTTTGCAAGCAAATTCTGACGAGGCTGATTTTACACTATTCCGATGAGGCTGATTTCATACCATTTGGCGACGTTTACAAGCAAAACTGCTACATTTTGGGAACGGCGAAACCACACGATATCTAGAAAACATCTCTGTATAACCAAATGGTGACTGTTTAGGCCGCCGTAGGCGCCAAAACGATCATTAGGTAATTTTTCTTTATAGAAGGCAAAACTTTAGATGGAAAACAATATCGGTGATTTTTGGCCCATTATGTCTGCTCGAAAATGTATTAAACAGGTCTGGATGGCCACTGCTTTTTACTAGATGGTACACCATACGACGCTGCAGTTTCTGCAACAAAAATTCCCTGGACGTGCGATGTCAAAAAAAGACGACATTGACTGACCGCCCATATCTCAATCTCTGACCCCTTCGGACTTCTTTTTACGGGGTTATTTGAAAAAGCAAAGTATACATCAACAATGCTCTGACCACTGACGAGCTCAAACAAACATTCGTGCCGAAATCATCGCTATACCGCCCGAGATGCTCGAAATAGTTATAGAAAACCCAGCGGCCTTTTGATGTTGTATTCAAAAAGTAGTCCAAATGAATAGAAAAATACCAAATTAGCTAAAAATACCACATATATGGAAATTGGTTGTTTTTTAAGATATTGAATCATAATAATTAAATTTATAAGCAAACATTCTTAAACATATCCGACCACTTAATCGGACAAAATTGGAACTTATTGTACACTGATGGATCTAAGTCCAATGGTTCCACCACCTTTGCTGCAGTAAAGCAAGATGGCGATCTCATTAATAATGGTTTCGTCAATGATTACTGCTCCAATTTTACAGCAGAAGCCTTAGCCATCCTCGTAGCCATAGAATTTGCCTCAGAAAACGATCAGAAATATATAATATGCACTGACAGCCTCTCTTCTATTCTTGCCACAAAAAATTCCCTGCACGATTCACCATTAATAAATAAAATCAGAAACAAATGTATTCAACAAAAAAATAAAATTAAAATAATGTGGGTGCCTTCACATGTAGGTATAGTCGGAAACGAATATGCTGACTCAGCGGCAGAAGAAGCCAAACGTCGACCACTTCTTAAATATCCCACCTGGGAGCCTCGGGACATACTAAACACCATCTCTACTTATTTGAATAATTCAAAATCACAAAAATGGTTAAGCTATCAACATTATTATAAGACTTTTAATCCACTGGGAATCAAAGCAATCTACCCGGAAAACTGTAATAGAAAAGAAACTAGTACTATTGTACGCCTTAGAATAGGCCACTGCAAATTTTCACACAAATATATTTATGAAAAATCAACTCCACCTATGTGTACCTCATGCAATACACAACTTAACGCTACACATATTCTAGACGAATGCACCCACTTTAATTCATCCAGAACCAGTATTTTCGGGTCTAACAAACCCACTGATATGCTAAAAAATATATGTGAAATTAATATTAAATTAATTTGTAAATTCATACTCGAAAATAGTTTACAAAACCTCATTTAAAATGAAAATGCTCAGAGTCGAAAGCCATTGCAGCTAGCACTCCTTATCCCAAATTAATTATTGTAATTGTATTATTGTAATTAATAAATAAATAAAATAAATAAATAAATTAAATTAATATTTGTATAATAATAATGAAAATAAAAAAATAAATAATTTAATAAAATATATGTATGTTCAGCAGGCTTAAATAAAAACTCTTTATTAGTTTTTATAACTTAGAACCTAGTAACGCTAAGAAAAGACTGGCAAAAAAGCAGCAAATAAAGGCGATAGATAAGCTGGATGAAAGACTGGGTATTTAAAAATTTACAAAACTTAAATACGTTATCAGCTACAATAAATTAATTTAAAAATAGTTATGTTATAAATGGATCCAAATGTGATTAAGGTTAAATTTTATTAAATTACTAGATGTAACCCGGTGTGCTTTGCTACACCCTCCCCCTCCCCCCCTCCGAATTGTTATGAAAGGGCTCACGCAAAGTCCCAAGGCTCTCACTAATACAGTAATTCAGATATATCACATTTAATATTAAGTTTGTGTAGGGGTACCACGTGCATTTGTCCAATCCCGCCCATTTTTTGTCTGACTACTCACGTTAATAATAGATAACCTGAGACAAATTTGCAAAGCTTTCTCTATCATATTAATATATATGATATTTAAAATTTAATTTGTATGGGAGGTGCCACGCCAGCCAAAAATATTTTAAAAAATTACAGCCTGTAGCACTCCCATATCCGCAGTAAGACTATGTGAAAATTTCAGGAAGATCAGATGGGTAGTTACGGAGATTACCTCCTACAAACAAACAAACACACATTACCTCTTTATTATGTTAGTATAGATTATTAGCATAAATTTTTTTTATTTGAATACTTGCTGATATACAATGTTTTTTATTTCTTCATTCAGTACAACAATTATCAGATTTTTCGGCGTTCCTACCCTGGAGCAAGGTACATGTAGCTGCCCATGAGAAGAAGATGGATTATCAAAATTAGATCTGGCAACACTTAACTATTGGCCTTGAACTTAGAATGTCACTTGGCAATTTTTCTTTTAGCGATTTTTGATTTCACCCATTTTTGATTTTGAAGATTTTTTTGGGCGATTTTTTTTCGCAATTTTCGGTTTTGGCGAATTTTTGATTTTGGCGATATATTTTCCAAAACAAATCACATTGATAACTAATGTACTTGACAAAAGACTGTTGCTTTCGTAGTACTCCATATGATTTATATAGGAGGTGTCACGCCCACTAATCCCATCCCGCCCAATTTTTATTTGACTACTCACATTAATATCTGATGGACTCGTGCAGAATGTCGAGTCTTTCCCTTTTATAAAAGATCAGTTATATGATATTAGATATCCACTTTGCATGGGCGGTGCCACGCCCACTGCTCCGATCACGCCCATTTTATGTCTAACTAATCACATGAATAACTTATGGGCTCACACAAAGTCCCAAGACTCTCACCATAACAGTACTCCAGATATATGGCATTTTATATTTAATTTGTATGGCAGGTGCCACGCCTATTGGTCCGATACTGCCCATTTTTTGTCCGACTACTCACATTAATAATAGGTGACATCAGACAAACTTGAAAAGCTCTCTCTATCACAGTATTCGATAATATAATATTGAATTATTACTTGTATGGGAGGTACCACGCCCACTTGTCCGATCCCGCCCATTTCCGGCATAGCTACTAATATTAATAATAGGTGACCTCACACACATTTGCAAGGCTCTCCCTATCATAATACTCAATATATCTATATGATATTAAAAATTTACTTTGTGTGGGAGGTGCCATGCCCACTAAAAATATTTAAAAAATTATAGCCTATAGCACTTCCCATATCCGCAGTAAGACTCTGTGAAAATTTCAGGAATATCAGATGGGTAGTTACGGAGATTACCTCCTACAAACAAACAAACAAACAAACATACATTACCTCTTTATAATATTAGTATAGATTTATTTTTATTATTATTATTATTATAAATTAATTTAATTATTATTACAAATAAATTTAAAAAAATAATTTTTCAACATTTCTGTAGAAAAAGTGATTTTTTCCCGAGGTTAACATATTGCGGGTATTATAGTACCGAAGGTATGAAATTTTAGTTATGTATGTTACATACCGTCGGAAAGGTAAATTTGTCTAGTTTCTCAGTATAGGAAAAAATTCTAAATAGTGCATATGCTAAAAATTGAAAAACCGTTGTGTTGAGTTACAAAACATTTTTTTTGATAGATATCACACTCGCATCCCACCAAGCGACCAAAAAGTTCTTAAAGGTTAGGTTTTTTCCTTTAAGAACTTTTTCTTTTGAGCAAAAAAACAGGGCAATTTTTTTATTTTTTTAATAGGTCAAAAAATTTTTGATTTTTTAATTTTTTTTCCAAAAGATTCAAGAAATGGCTATGTAAACTATTTGAGACAAATTTTGCAAAGAACAATAGGTAAAAAGTTACATGAGAAAAAACACCTATTTAGCCAAAATGCCAAACTTTGACCCCCTCTTACTCAGAGAGTTCTTGACCGATCTTGTTGAAAAATTGTGTCTAAACTACTAGCCTTGGTGCAAATTTCATTCGGAACGGATGACATCGGTTTCAAAAGTTGGGTCACTTGACATGAAACGCCCCATATATTGGAGTGGGTCAAATTGTAGGGCACCCATATACGACCTATATCGATTTTTTATTCGAAATTTTGGCAGGTTCGAAAATTATTTTAGAGGTATGGTTTCTTTAGCAAAAATACTTGTTATGTGGCTCAGAGTACCAGAATCGCGATGAGTAAAAAATAATTGACCCACCTTAATAGCATGTTCAGACGGTAAAATGAACCACTTGATTCGCTCTCTGAATCACGATTGCGAACTTTGGTGTTCAGACGAGTGTTCTTGTTTCATTTTGACGTTTATATTTTTTGTGCAAATATTTGAAGACATCCTTCTGCACTTTACGTTTCACCATTTAATTTTTTCCATTTTTATTTGAATATACATATATATGTAAATATGTATTTTATATTTGTTAAATGTTTCTATTTATTTTATTGCACACATTAATTTTTTGTTTTTTCTTTGTTTATATATTTTTGACAGCTAGTTCAGATAAACTAGCGATAATTTCTTATCAAACTTGGAGATGACAATCAATTTTTCTAGGTTCACAACTAGGTTCAAAATGAACCAAGTATGTTCGCTCTCAAAATTTTGTATTGCGAATAATGTAGATTCAATCATGATTCGGTCGCGAACCGTGAATGAGAGAGCGAACCGCGACTATGGAACATTTACCACTATAGTTTGATTACAAGATTTACATGAACACACAGGCACATGGACGATTGTATAATAAAAGGTCTAGGTTAAGTTTTTTTAGAGATTAGCAACAGCAGCAAGAACTTATTATAACCAACACCTGACAGAGTGGCATTCATATTTTTTTGCTAGACAACTTAATGGCGCTAAATTGTGTCTTTCGATAAGCACTGACGCTACACTGCAAACAAACAAAACAATAGTTTGTTTTTGGCTGCTAACAACTAAAACCGTTAACAACAAACTAGAATACAAAGTATTTACATACATATGTATGTATATGTTTAATACTGGACATCAGTATGTATTCTGCTAACCTTGGGTACACACCCCCTTAATAACACGAGTAGTATTTTATAAATTGTCACATGATTGTAATTGTTTGTTGCAGTCATTGTATTAAACACCTTCATGACTGTTTATTATTGTAATTTTCCGTTCTCTATATAGATTGTGTGTGCGTGTATGTAACACACATACACTTAAAATAAAATAAAACACTTACAATGCAGAAACTTAAATTTTATAGTTAAACACATACAAAACAAATATGTGAGTGTATTGTTAATGACCTGAGACGAGCCCCCTATTTAACCCACCCCTTCTTCAGCTGTTTCAGGTTCTATTCTTTGTTGTTCTTATTTACAAACAACCAAGTGTGTTAAATAGAAGCGGAGTGCACTTTTTGCGATTTGTTTATTTTTTTTTTTTTTTTTGTATATTCTACTGCGCATTTGTGGTGTTGTGTTTACGAAAAAATTAACAGTGGCGGAAATTTAAATATTTTACAATCTATCATATTCTATACAGTAGGTCTTTATAAATAAATTTAAAAAGCTTCTAAAATAAATTAATATGTGTGACATCATATCTTTAAAATATGTTTAAAAAAATTCAAATATATCATAGCTGCTATATAAACTAACGCCACTGCTTATATGCTATTATTTATAGTAAACATAAGTATTCTATATATAAATTTTATGTGCTAAACAAAAATATTTAAGAACATGTTTTTTATAATAATATTATTGTTTTGTATATACTTTTAGTCGCTATTCTTAGATTATTCATAGTGTGTTATTTAAATAAAAAGTGGTTTAATAAGTCGTATTAGTGCTTTTTTTTTATTATATAACATGAAAGCAGCATTTTCAGTTTATGTGCGTCAGTTCGCATAATATTTTTTTTTAGTTTCGGTGCTGTTTTTTATTTGTAAAAAATATTTAAGATTTTTTAAGCAACCATGCATTTGTACTGGCATAAAAGATTTTGCATAATCAGGTAAAAATATAATTATTGAGACAGATCAGTATTTAATATGTATGTTTTTATAAATATATACATATATATATTTCTGTTTAACAATTTTTAAAAATAGAGACAATTAAATGGTAAACTACTTGACTTTTTAAGGTAAAAGCAGCTTAAAAATATTCTAATCTTAACTCGCTTGGACATCTTTATAATGCGATAACATGCCTATTATGGCCGTATGATATTTTTAGTGATTTCTTAGATTTATAAAAATATTTTTTGGTTTTTTACAAGCCATTATAACAAATAATTTGTTGTTTATTTTAGCTGGTGCGTAATATAAACGCAGTATTAAAAAAGCAAAAAAAGTGTAAAATTTCTATCAAAGTTAAAAAAACTAATGACGCAGTTTAAAATGTGGATGAAGGCTGAGTCATTTAAAAAAACTATTGAATTTGCTCTTACGGTTCTAAAGTAATATCCTTTTTACGCTTTGTACCCATTTTGTGAAATTAAAATTTATTCTAAGGTGTTTTTGATAGAAATTTTAAAAGTTACAAAGCATTACTTTCAAAATTTATGCAAAATTTACGAAAAAATTTAATTAAGGGGACCCAAATGAGCAAAAAAATTACCGAAATTTACGATTTCTACACAGAAAAGTAAAGCTTGAACATTCTTCTTTTAAAATATTGACTTTGTAACAAAGGAAATCGTGGTTATGGGCCAAGTAATAAATAAAACTCAAAAAATGTCCGGGAATCCCGATTTTTGGGTAAAATTCGACTTTAGCGACCTCTAAACCTCTTCCGAAAAATCTGAAAAAATCACAAAAATACTTTACCCTTTAAGCTTTCAAAAAATGCTTCGGCACCCAATTTTTTTTTTTTTTTTTTGGGACACCCTAATATACATTAGAGCGACTCAAAAAAAAAAGTGTTTTTGTTACCCCTCTGAAAATAAAGCTTGATATGTTTTATGATGATTCCCAAAATATTTTGGTTCCAGCATTGACCATCCGTGAGCTGGACCATTTTTAAAGAAGGTCTTTTTTTCAGTTTTTTGAATTTTTCTGTACTTTGCTCCAAGACGACATAAATAAAATTTGGTATCATCGAAAAGAGTTTTTGAAGCAGCATCCAGTGGTATATAAAACTTGACCAATTGCGATCTACTAGTTGAGATATTTAACTAAATACATATTTTCGTTTCGGGTTTTCATACAAATTCTACGTATTTGGAAATAATGTTTTGCTTTTCAAATTGAATCTGTTTTAAATTAATGTTAATTTATTTTTTTTTTGTAATTATTCACATAAAACGCGAAAATCGCGATATATTTTATCTTTTTCCAAATATAGGCAATATGGGTATCAAAATTTTTCACTTTTCAATTATAATATCCTGGTGATAACCAAAAGATCCGTTTTCAAATCCAGGATGCTGTGAGATATATTTAAGTTTTCAAATATTAATTTTTTAATTAAAAACATATTAATCTATTAATGACAGATGCAGCATAAATTTATAATATTAGACTTAAAAATAAATTTACGAAAACACTAAAAATGGATTTTTCTCATGTTCAGCTGAACAAAACTAAGCTTCCGACAAACTGTGACATAATCCAGCATTTGTTATTTTTGCGACAGCAGTGCAATAACCAGTCATATGTACTCTCAAAATTTTATAAAGCAACGATTACGAAGTTGTGTGAGTTATGGAAATTTGTTCAAATTCCGGTAAAAAGTTTTCCAGCTATACGGAAGAAGCTGGAATAACTGACAAAGAGATATCGGGAAGTCAAAATAATCCTAGGCATTATAATATAAACAATTGGAACGTAATTCACGAACGAAACTCTGTTGGGAAAAGCTACTGGCCGCCAAAACTGGCCGGGAAATATTGAAAACCTCTTAAGAGATTTCGAAAATATACTGGTAAGTATCACTAGACCATTTTTGAGTTTGTATTTAATTTATTCCTGTATTTAAAATTTCGTTTACTCAAAGCCAATTTCTGATTTTGCACCGATATCGATGGGTGAAATGCCCGAAAGTATTGACCGTGCAGACCAACTAGTAGATCGTAATTGGACAAGTTTTATATACCACAGGATGCTGCTTCAAAAACTCTTTTCGATGATACCAAATTTTATTTATGTCGTCTTGGAGCAAAGTAAAAAAAAATTCAAAAAACTGAAAAAAAGACCTTTTTTAAAAATGGTCCAGTTCACGGATGGTCAATGCTAGAACCAAAATATTTTGGGAATCATCATAAAACATATCAAGCTTTATTTTCAGAGGGGTAACAAAATCACTTTTTTCTCTTCCATATAACTTGAGTCGCTCTAATATACATATGCAGATGTTCTGTTACGTATAAACATTTTTCATCATTTTTAGTTTGTCGTATGATATTTTATCGGAGTATTTTTATATTTTCCTACTTCATTCCTCACTTCGATAGCCTAGCGTTTCCAAATTCAATATCAAACTGCTACAGAATATGATGAACATTTTAAGCCTACGTAGGAAGATACAATCGTTATATTGCGGATATGTTTTCAACAGACAGGCATACAGACATTGCCGGCTCGGCATCTCCTTTAATAAGGTTCTAATATATATATAGATTACGGGGTCTACGGAAATTATTTCGGTATATTAGAAGATGATTGACAAACTGATATATACCCTCTGCGCAGTGGTGTGAAGTTTGTAGAAAACTTATTATTCAGCTATTGTTTATGACCTTTGTTTTTGTTTGTTGTGCTTAATTATTATTAGCTTATTACATATTAATAATATTTCCAACCGAGGGGTTATCCGTCCGATATTTTTGAACCGATTCCATTATCGCATTTGTCCGATAGAATGCATGGGTATACATTAGAGTGGCCCTTAATAAAAAAAAGTGTTCAAACTCTCGGTCTCACCCCCTAGAAATAAGCGAATAGCAAAAAACTGAGATATACAAAGTTTTGGGCAAATCAAAAAAAAAAATTTAGAGGTGTCTCAACGCGACTGAAAATTTCAAGTGTGTTTATATGGGGAAAATATGACATTTTTGCAGACTTTACGAAAATTCCGTTCTATTTTGTTTCCCAACCCATAGTAAGGGTTTCATCTAGTTTACTAGAAAAATAAATTTTTTAAATATGCCAAAATTCAAAGTTTGGCTTCGGCAAGGAATGGCTTAACGTTGTTCGATTTATTCCAAATTTTTAGCGTGGAAGGTTTGCACATTTGGGTATTATATTTTAAGTGTCACATCTTGAAATTCAACAGCACTTGCAAAATATTTGAAAGTTACTTGCGTAAAAAAAGTTACTTGTAAAAAGTTCTGGTAGAAGAATTTACTTAAAAATTGCACAGTTAATGCCTAACAAATATTTAACAAAATTTTAAAGTGCCAGATCCATTTTTGAAATTTTGTTTAAGAAAAGTTTTTAAAATTTAAAAAAGGAGTTTGTTTTCAAAATTTCTCAAAAAAATTTTCCATCTCTGGCCTCATTTCGCAATAGGTTAAAAACGTGGTAACAAAACAATACTTTATGTTTTATTATTTGGAAGCGATTAAAATTTAAGAGACGTTGGACAAAATGTATTATTTATTTTGCTAATAAATCTGTAAAATTTTTTTGGTAAATCAATTCTATTTTAATCTGAACTAATCGATAATACAGACATGTTATTCGAAACTATTTTTGTGCTGAAAATATACAGAAAAAAGTAAATTTTAACCCTAAATTTACCCTATACCACTATGTTGTTTGGGTATAATGACTTTGTGCTGCTGTTTGTAACCAGCAAAAATATTTGACTTAGACCCATCAGAATCACTTTCTGAGTGGATTAAGCGATGTCCGTCCGTCCGTCTGTCCGTCTGTCCGTCCGTCTGTGTGTCAATGTAAACCTTGTAATCAAACTACAGGTCGTAAATAGGAATATATTTTGATGAAATATATAATGCTATATAATCTTTCATCGGCCATAAGGTGATCGCTATTGAAATTGGTAAAATTCGGTCCATGTTCAGACCTAGTCCGCATAAAAATAACCCCTATGAAATCGACATAAATTGCCATAAGATCCAAATTACAATATAGATCTCAGTCAAATTGGGTTTGAATGTGTTTATTATATTCACTAATCAGTGGTCCAAAAATAATCACTATAGGACAATTCTTAGTCATAGCCCCCATATAAAGCTGCTTCCCAATCTTCACTTAAATCTATCAAAAAACAAAAATATTGCACAGATTTTTCTCCAATTTGGTTCGTATGTATTTTTTCTAATTATAAGTGACTTTACTAAATATAGTCAGCATCGGTCCATTTTTCGACCTAGGCCCCATATAAATATAACATCCGATATGAACTTTTTCGTATCTGCAGCCAAAATGATAACAATGCTACCCAAATTTGGTTGATGCTTATTTTCTATATCGAATTAGTTGGACCGAAAAGATAGGGTCTCTAAACCATCGTATAGTCGGTCTAGACCGACTATAATTTTCTATTATTATTATTATTATTATTATTATTTGTTTTTCGATTACTTTTTAGCTGAAAAAGAGCTGAAAAGAGAGGGCACAAATTTACGCTACTTTCGTAAAAGGTTTTATGGTCCGAGAAGGCGATAAGAAACAAAAGATGATCCTATTCATTTATATTTGAAATATGAAGTTTATTTATTTTTTTTATTTTTATTTATTTATTTATTGGAACTGCTCCATACACAAGACTAAAAGTCTTATTTTGCAGTATGGAACTGATTGAATTTAAAATTATAAAATCGTTAATAAATTAATAACTAATTACAAATTTTCTTTATATAAAATGCAAAGAACAATAAGATTAAAATTAAAGAATAAAGTTGAAATATTTGAAATTTAATTTAATCAAATGTATTATAATATCAAATAATATTTAATGTTTTAAATTGTTATGCCGAAAACAGTTTAAAAATATTTTCTTTAAATTTTCGTGCGTTACTTAAAAGTTGAGAACTATGGGGTATAGAATTCCAGAGAGATACTGCGAATATGTAGAAATGCCACTCCGATATTAAACTTTTATATCTAATTGATCTAATTCTTTTTCCCCTGCTTATATCTGAAATATAAAGTTTGTCGTACAGATGATCCGGTTTGTGGGTATACACTATTTTATGTAAAAAAAACTAAAACTCTTATATTTAAAAGATTATCTAAAGAAACGCCATATAGCTGCGATGAAAACAAAGATACACTAGAACGTCTATTAAGTCCATACACATATCTGATTATGTTGTTAAATGCAACGTTCAATTACCTTTTACTAAATAATTGTATCACATTTCGCAAATAGCTCACAACCATACAGTAAAACAGGCATCAGATAAGTTTTGGCAAGTAGGATTCTTATTTTCATAGGTGTACAATGCTGGGTTTGCCACAGAGTTCTAGTCATAGAGAAAGTACGACCACAGGCATAGTTAATATGGTTCGACCACGTAAGAGTGTCATTAAAAAAAAATACCTAGATTCTTAGCAGATTTAACGATTTCAATTTTCTGATTATTTATAATTATATTAGGTGTAATATTTAGTTTGGAAAGTCGCTTTTGAATTAGAATGCATTTTGATTTTTTCGGATTTATCTCTAATCCATTTGCCGTTGCCCATGTATAAATACGATGGAGTTGCTGATTAATAGAGATAATACACTGGTCGATTAGGGCATTACTACAGCTGGTCTAAAGCTGAACGTCATCCGCATACATTCTTACATTACAATTTGTTAAAATGCCTGGGAGGTCATTTGAGTACAATGAGAATAATAGTGGCCCAACAATGGACCCCTGAGGTACGCCCCTTGCTACAGGCAGTGTCATTGAATTTTGGATTCTAGTTTCACCATACTGATACCTGCCACGTAAGTATGTTGAAAATAACTGAGTAGCGGTCGAAGAAAAATTAAAAAAGTTTTTAAGTTTGTAACAAAGAATGTTATGATCCACGGTATCAAACGCTTTTGAATGATCTAAAAGTATTAAAAATGTAGTCTTGCCATCATCAAGTTTCTCCCTAATCTCCTCTGTAACATCAACTAAGGCTGTTAGGCAGCTGTGTTTTCTCCTGAACCCAGATTGACGATCTGTTAGCAAGTTATTGTCATCCAAGAAATTAGTCATTTGTTTGTGCATAATACGCTCGAATACTTTAGAGAGAAATGGAGGAATAGCTATTGGTCTATAATCGGAACCAGCTTTGGGTATTGGAATGATTTTAGCTATTTTCCAATTCGATGGTGGCTTGAAGTTAATATTTTGTTAAAGAAAAAAGTTATAATTGGAAGTAGCTGAGGTAAACGAATCTTGAGAAACTTAGGATTAATCCCGTCCACTCCTATAGAGTTCGATTTTATAGATAATAAACTAGATAAAACGTCACATTGGTCTACTGCAGCAAAAGAAAAAAAAGATTCAGCATCGTTATTCGAGTGACTATTGACATAGTAATCTTTATCTGCTTGAACCATAGGAACACTTAAAAACTTTGTATTAATTGTATCTGCATCAACCGAACATGGTTCTCGATGCGTAGATTTACCGATACCAACTTCGCGTATCGTTTTCCATGTTCTTTTGGAGCCAATGGCAGAAGAAAATTTTTCAGCATAAAAATTGGATTTGGCCTTTTTAATCATTTTATTTGTGTTTCTCTTAGCAGTCAGATAATCATCATGTAATGTTGTTGTTTTAAATCTTTTCCAACGTGCATAGACAAAATCTCTTTGATTGATACAATCTTTAATTTCAGAAGAAAACCAGGGTTTTTGTTTATTACTAATAATCTTCGATTTTATTGGTACAGTTAGATCGAACAGATAATTTATGTTTTGCTCCAGAAAAGAGAGTTGGTCATCCACAGAATTTAAACAATACAAAGCATTCCAATCAATATTAAAAAATTCTTCCTCAAGGAGCCTAAAATTAATGTTTTTAAAGTCTCGAAAAGTAATCCTCTCAACTTGTATAACAAGTTGGAAATTATAAGTCATGAAAATAAGATCATGCTTGGAAAAACAGTTGATCGTAGAGTAGTATATTAATTTCATTACTCACAAGAAACAAATCCAAAAGCGTATTAATAGTTGCAGTGAAGTGTGTAGGGTGTAAGATATTAGGTGATATTAAACTAATCGAGGCACATTCATCAGAGAAACTACAATCTACCAGAAGGTTTGAATTAAAATCTCCTGCTATGATAACATCATCGTACAAAGCTGTTTGCGTTTCCAAAGTTCGAAAAAATCGCCTGGTACAAAGATTTTTATTAGGCCTGTAAACACTCCCTAAAAGCAATTTCCTACCTTCATTATTTACCTCGATAAATAGATACTCAATTAGATTTAGAGGATCTGTATCATCTATGTCATCAAAATCACAATTTTCCTTAGATGTACATTTGATGCTAAAAGAAATCCCCTTTTTTATGTACATAGCAACGCCGCCATATCCATCTTCTCTATCAAGTCTACGTAAATTATATCCATTTAAGGAAACAGAAAAGTCTGTAATTTCGGAATCAAACCATGTTTCCGAAACACATATAAAATCAACACCTGAGTTTTCAAAAATCAATCTAAATTCGTCAATCTTTTTCCTTAAGCTTTGAGCATTGATATTACATATTTTAATACCTTTCCTCTGATTGGCAAGGACTCTAACCATATTCGCAACATTATCCCTGGAATTTATTCTATAAGCATTGTTCATTTTTAAGTTTTAAAAATAATGATCGAGTAACCCACGAAGTAATGAGTTTGATAAAAAAGTTATAGTTAACATTGTTTGTTGAAATATTGATTTGAAAAAAATTTAAAATTTGTATAAACGTATATATTAAACAAATAAAACAAAATAGTAAGAAAATAAGATTTTAATAAGCAGTTGTATGAAAACGTTCATTAGCATTAGGTGCGGGTTTTGGTTCTCGAAATAAATCATCCAGATATTCTATATCATCAGTTCTTATTATGTTGCTTTCCGCAGTCTTCTATTAAAAAAAAATAAAGAGTGCGAGAGGGTTAAATTCGGCCATGCCGAATCTTTCATACCCTCCATCTAGGCTTTGCGTTTACATTAATATCTGAATTTATTGCAATGTAAGTAAAGTAAATAAAATATTTTTAAAAGTAAACTTTTTGATAAAATTAATTAATGCAGGTGTCTCTATATTTTAGGTCATATCTGGGAACAATGTTGCCCGATTTACAGTTTAACTATCAACATGCTCGAAATAAGGACAAAAAGTAGTATGCCAAGCTTATGGCATACATAGATAAATGTTTTATTTTGTGAATGAGCGTCCTTACAATAGACAGAAAGACAATCATACAGGCGGACGAACAAACAGGCTATTAATTTTTCGATACGTTATAAATGACAAGACAAACTGACATATACCCACAGAAAAGTGGTGTGGAGGGCATAAAAACTAAGAATTTAAATGACTTAAGTAAATTGGATTATGTAAAAATTGGGATATTTGAAAATATTTTCTTTAAAATAGAGTCATTAGGAACAATAAATTTTACCTATTGCACATCCAAGAGGATGAGAAATTGTAATCGCTTGCGGGTTTATTTTTCTGTAATAATAACCACACACATTATTAGTTTTCCACACAAATTTTATTATTATTTTTTCATAACACTCGTTTAGAGTAGTTCTTTCTGTAAAAGAGATTTCAAAAGAATTTAAATCAGAAGATTATTTTTGTTGGACAAAATTTCCATAAACTTAACATTTTCTTATTAAATAAGTTTAAACGAAATTTTGAAACTGTGACCCTCTCCTCATCACTATTGTTATTACTATTATTTTTACTTTTTTTTATCAAGAACAAAGAGTTTCAATAATATTCTTGCTAAGTTCACTAGTTCATATTATTAATTAATTTGTTTTTAAAAAATTCTAATTTAATGTATCATATTTAAATTTATGTTCTTACATTTTGAACGATAAGAAGGATAACACCTTCAAAGAACGTAGTCTACATGTTTTATGTGATAAAGAAAAAACAAATTAATTGCAGATATCTATTTATTAATACGTGAAGGTAAAGGTTTCCTTTTTAAGCAATATGCGGGCACGGAGGAGTGTGAAAATTGGCATAGTTATCGCTCATATGAGACTGATAAAATTTATGTTTAATCTGTCTTAAGAATATCTTAAATTAATTCAAATAAAATGTGTAGAATAATTCGTTACACCCTGTTAATGCGAATGATTTCTATTATATATCAGAAGCTCTGTGTTGAATTGTGAATTGCTAAAATTAACATACCTTTAGGCTCATTTAAATAATCATAAATTTGTTATACACATATATATGTAGATTAAAAAAACATTCGAAGACAAAAAATGAATGAAAAAATAATAATTCCTAGAATTTGCACTCGAATTTCGAGTGCTGGGCTAAACTAATTATATATTATTATATTATTTGTTAAAATTTTATATATTACATTTTAAATATTTTACTTTTGAAAATATTGATGCCAATCTAGATTTTCTTAAATTTTAATATGAAAAAAAAAACATAAAAATGTTATCTCTTACTTAAAAGAACTCCATAAAAATTTCAAAATCTCATAAAATCGAACACTTAATATGTTGGTTAACAATTAAATGATTAAATGTCCGATACATTTTCGCTATAAAGACAAAACTATCACACAACCACACAATAATATATGGTCACTTAATGACCACTCTTATGAAATTATTGAATAACAATTATATGAGAATTAAAAACTTATGACAATAAAATTTTAATAACTTTACAATAAAAAAAAACTTCACTCAAAAACTATAAAAATAACAGGGCAAAATAACTTTGGAAATAAAAAAATATTTCAACTAAACATAATGTTAACAGCAGAAGACAAATAACTAGGTTATAACAAACAAACACGCGTCCAGAGACCATAAAATCAAGACAAGCCATACTCGTACACACACTTTCAAGCATTAATATGTATGTATAAATCTTTATGGTCAAGAAATATTGCAAAAGACACGAAAAAAACTAGCAAGAAAAAAGAAAAGAAATTGGTTATAAAGTGCTAAAGATAAATAGTTTTTATGGACCCTTCAACAACTTAAAAAGTACTTAAAATTTTCCTTACTAAAGAAGTTTGTCTTAAAAATGGATTGGGTTGAATTCGGCTCATAGAAAATGCAAGATATATGGATGTTGCTACATTTTGTAAGGCCACAACTAACTATGTATGTATGTGTGTTAACAAGAGGAATGCCATAAAGCTGTAGTGGCGTATTTCTTTTTATTTTTTACAGGCGTAGCCGTAGAACAATAAAATTATTATTATTATTTTTTCGTTCATAAATAATTTAGTTGTAGTTTACATGTTGATTTAACTGTTTTTTCAACAGTATTTTATGATTTTCTTAAAAAAATAAAATAAAATCGAAAATGCAATAAGATGAGTTAAACGGTTGCCTTTTTTAATGGTGTTTGCAAATTTGTTATGAGATCATAAAATGTTAAAAACTTTAAAGGATCTTCAGTGAAGTCTTCAAAGTACTCGTAGCTAACTTCGCCTTGTTGTTGTTTTAGATGTTGTTTTTAGATGATTTATTATTTCGTGAATACCCTACATTAGGAGGTAACCAGAGCTCAGAAAAAAACACACACTGAATAAAAAACTCGTACATATATGTAAACAAACATAACTTAGACCAACACACACATATTTTTATTTTCATATCAATTATGTTTGTTTTTAAATTTTCTTCGGTGCCCAACACAACCATGACTGTGTTCGTTTTAATATTTCGTTATTTACACTAACATTTTTGTATCACGTACTTTTTGTTTCAATCACACATAAAGCACACATTTTTGAGTGTTGCTTTATTTGAAGTTCATGTTCTGGTACGTGTACTGAAAAAAAACACAGAACATGTACAATAAACAGGTTCGAGTTCAGTTATATTTTAAGTCGTGTTGTGGCTCGTGTAGTAAGAAGAAACAGAACATGTACAATAAACAGGTTCGAGTTCAGTTATATTTTAAGTCGTGTTTAAGTCGTGTTTAAAATATAACTGAACTCGAACCTGTTTATTGTACATGTTCTGTGTTTTTTTTTCACCATATAAAAAATTATGCCTAAAGTAACCAGGTTTATAAAGAATTATTTCAATTTTTAAACACAAGTATATCAAATTATTTTTAAGCACATTATTATGAAGTCTTTTAGAGGTCAGACTCTACGGGTACTCTTAAATTGTTTGGTTGGAAACTAAATTATTTAACTTTCTTTCTATAAATTGTGGAAAAAAAATGGTTACAACAACTTTAAATAAAAATTAACTGTAGAAATATTTGAAAGAGTATTTACTAAATTTTCAGAACTATAATTTATTTTTTTTTTTATCAATTAATAATCTTATCCATAAAACAAAGTTTTTATTAAAACTCTTTCTTTCCTTATGCATATGAGTTTTGAATCTCTCCGTGACTGTACGTGCATTTGTGTTACTATTTTAAAATTAATCTTTGGTCACAAGTTCATGGAAAAAGTTTCAGATCGATCGGATATGGGGAAATGGGGTTAATCTTACTTTACAGCAAGTATATCGAACAAGTTTCAGATTGATCGGATGAGGGGAAATAAATTTAGGTCACTCCGTGACTGTGCGTGACCATGCGTGACTGTGCGTGACTAAGTCAAAGTTAATCTTTTTTTCATAGCAAGTGTGTGGACCAAGTTTCAGATCGATCGGATGAGAGGAAATGACATTTAGATCACTCCGTGACTGTGCGTGACTATGCGTGACTGTGCGTGAGTATGTCAGAGTAATCTTTTTTCACACCAAGTCTATCGACCAAGTTTTAGATCGATCGGATAAGGGAAAATGGGTTTTAAATCACTCCGTGACTGTGCATGACTGTGCGTGACTATGGCGAAGTTAATCTTTCTTTACAGCAGGTATATCGACCAAGTTTCCGATTGATTGGATGAGAGGAAATCCGTTTTAAATCTCTCCGTCACTGTGCGTGACCATGAGTGACTGTGCGTTACTAAGTCAAATTTAATATTTTTTTCATAGCAAGTGTATAGACCAAGGTTCAGATCGATCGGATGAGGGGAAATGACATTTAGAGCTTTCCTTGACTATGCGTGACTATGCGTGACTGTGCATGACTACCCCAAAATTAATCTGTAGTCACAGCAAGACTATGGGCCAAGTTTCAGATCAATTGGATAAGCGAGAATAGGGTTGACCAACGACAGACAGACAGAGAGTACGAGTTAAAGAAAAAGTTTAAAAATTACCAATATTGTAACAAATATTAATAAAAATTAGTAAAAATATTAAAAGCAAAAATTAAAAAAATTGTGAAAGAAAAAATTTCACCGAATTGAAAATAGAAAATATTTTTGTAACATAAAGTGTTTCTTTTTTTTTTTTTGTGAGTATACAATATTTTTGATGTGTAAACATCTATACGCGCAGGGGGCTAAATTTCTTTTCACAATACAATCACAAAAACAGCGTAACATGTGAGCCGTAAGAAATGAAAAAAAATAAATAAAAAAAAAAAATTTAAAACGAAAAACGAAAAATGAAAAATAAAACATTAAAAATTAAAACCAAAAAATAAAAAATTAAATGTGAAAAATTAAAAATAAAAAATTAAAAATGAAAAACGAAAAATGAAAAACGAAAAATGAAAAACGAAAAATGAAAAATAAAAAATGGAAAATAAAAATGAAAAAAAAAAATAAAAAATGAAATATGAAAAATGAAAAATGAAAAATAAAAAATGAAAATCGAAAATTAAAAGTGAAAAGCAAAAAATGAAAAATAAGAAATGAATATTAAAAATGAAAAATAAAAAAAGAAAAAAGGAAAAATGAAAAATAAAAAATTAAAAATAAAAAAATAGAAATTAAAAATAAATAATGAAAAATAAAAAGTAAAAAATGATGAATGAAAAATGAAAAATGAAAAATAAAAAATGAAAAATGAGAAATAAAAATTAAAAATAAAAAATTAAAAAAGCAAAATGAAAAATAAAAAATGAAAAATAATATATGAAAAATGAAATATGAAAATGAAAAATAAAAAATTAAAAATGAAAAACGAAAAATGAAAAACGAAAAATGAAAAACGAAAAATGAAAAACGAAAAATGAAAAATAAAAAATGGAAAATAAAAATGAAAAAAAAAATAAAAAATGAAATATGAAAAATGAAAAATGAAAAATAAAAAATGAAAATCGAAAATTAAAAGTGAAAAACAAAAAATGAAAAATAAGAAATGAATATTAAAAATGAAAAATAAAAAAAGAAAAAAGGAAAAATGAAAAATAAAAAATTAAAAATAAAAAAATAGAAATTAAAAATAAATAATGAAAAATAAAAAGTAAAAAATGATGAATGAAAAATTAAAAATGAAAAATAAAAAATGAAAAATGAGAAATAAAAATTAAAAATAAAAAATTAAAAAAGCAAAATGAAAAATGAAAAATAAAATATGAAAAATGAAATATGAAAATGAAAAATAAAAAATGAAAAAAGAAAAATTAAAAATGAAAAACGAAAAATTAAAAATTAGCCGGTTGAAATATAAATAATAACAAATATTTTTATATTAGCCGAGCCCCTGCAGTTGATTGCCATAAGTGATAAATATATGACGCTTTCTGTTTGATTTTAAAAAAGTGCCATAAAAAAGCTTTAATTACTAGATTTTTACTCATCTCCCCTGTGATTGGACTCACATGATTTTTTTTTATATATTATATAATGTTGGAAAGGTATTCAAAATATGTAAATTTCGCTTTCTTTTTAATTGAAAAAAAAATACATACTAAACTTGTAGTATGAAAACATATCTGAAAATTGTAAATATTTAATAGAAAATGGTAAAAATTTATGTACGATGCAATGAATAATTGGTTAAGAAAATATTGAAGCCTGCATTTGGTTCTCTAAAACAAGATACTAATCATCACAATTTGGAACAATCCAGAAATACTTTGGTTTAGGTTTCAAAATGGTTTCAATGATTCTATAAGTTTTTGTTCAGTTTCTTAAAGAATGTACAGGCCTATAAATGGGTATATTGTACAAAGTTATAAAATGGTATATTTCAGAATTAGGTAACCTCCCCAACAATATACAAATTTTTTACAACGCGGTGTTGGTACTTAACTAAAACACTTATTCTGTTTTGACGTTTCTTTTTTAGATTTACCGTTATTTTAAATTATTATTCTTTATAAATCAGTTACAAAATGCAATGGATAATATAATTAAATAAATAGTTTACGCCAACAAGCCAGAGACAATTGACAATATTCGTGAAGCCATTGGTGAAATACAGCTGCACACAATTGATAATGTGCTTAAAAATTGGACCGATCGTGTAGGCTACTGCATGGCCAGCCGAGGCAGCCATTTGAATGAAATTATTTTCCATTATTAACCGGAAGGATTGTACTTTCAAATAAAAAAAGAAATTTGAGATAATATTCAGTAGAGTTTTTTACAGCATTTTCAAAAAAAAAAAAGTTATTTGGCGGACCCTTTATTATTTTAGTAACATATAACTACAAAACATATTTTGGCGATATGTATACTCTATGCGCAATAAAAAAAATAGTGCTTTAATTTTGTTATTCGAATTTAAAACATTTTTAGTCAACTATGCCACGTGGGCCACAATTAGAGGAATTGCATTAAAATATCCTATAGAACAATTTGAAGACATAGCCCTATACTCGTTTTAGCCGAACGCCATAAAAGACAAATTTAACGTCTTGCAGTGTCAGAAAATATAAGTTGTGGCCAAACAAAGTCAAGAATATATTTAATGTGACAATTATATAAATTGACTAAATTTTGAATGAAGATTTTAATATAACCAAATGAAAAATGATCCCGAAACCTAAACTTACTCCCAGTCACAAAACATCCAGATAAGCGTTTGCTGAAAAGTATAAATTTTGGGAATAGGAGTAGAAAAATATTATATTCAGTGAAGAAAGAAGAGTTGTATCTACTGAAATAAATACGAAGTAAAAGCTGTATGTTATGAAAACTGATTCTTAACCACACTGCTCGTGAGTGCTTTAAAGTAGGAAAAGTAGGAAATTTTCATATAGAAACAATGCATTCAATTATAACATAACAATTATCACAATGTTCAATAAATCGCTGATAAAGGCTGAAATGCCAGAAACTGGTCCGATTAAGAATACAGTGTAGTTATAAATTTTTAAAATACGAGTATATGCTTTCCTCTTCTCTACCAAGCACCATTGAAAAAAGAAGTTTAATCTTGATGATTCGGATAATTTTAACGGATATTGGATGGAAAAAGGTAAAAGAAACTCTAACTACAGTGGCAATGAGTTTTAAAGGTAATTCCCTTATGACATGGGCGGTATTTGGACATAGAGGAAGTTATATTTCACCTAAAACTAATGTGGTGAACTACATAGAATTGTTAGATGATGTCGATTTTACATTTGCTGAGGAAAATTATGGAGATAATTTTACCTTCCAACACCCCCATCCGCAGGGATATTAATACTAAGCAGTTTTTAACTGGCCATCCCTTAGTCCAGACTTAAATATGATGAAAACCTTTGTTGGAATATTAAGTAATAATATATATATAGAAATGCTCTGAAAATTGCAATAACCGAAGAATTGGAAAAAAAAACCACCGGATATCTTCCATAAAATAGTTGGCTATATCCCATTTCGCTTGGCTGAAGGTATAGCCAATCGTGAGGGTCCAACTAATATAAAAATATATAATAATAAGTTTTGATAAATTTCATAAAGTTTTTTTTCTAACTTATATTTACTGAAGTAAATATTAAAAATATATTATAGAAACAATTTGAACATTTCTAATAAATACATAGGTTCCATTAGAACCTTATTCCTCAATATAATAAACAAGTTATTTGAAATAAACACTCGTACCATATACCCATTCTTATACCTGTGTTAAAAATTTTTTGTGCAAATTTTGTATTTGAATTGAATGATTGTATTATATATCGCTGAAGAGAGCTTAAGTTACGCCTCTATTTTAAAAAAAAAACTATGTATAAAAGCTGCTGTTAAAAAATTAAGACAAAATATTAAAAAGTTTCATTCTTCGATAATTTTCGTATGGTAGTATTTTAAAAACTTCGGGTTGTTGCGGCTTTGAAGCTGGGATAGCTCAGCTATCCCAGGGTCCTAACACTACATCTATAGTTGAATGGAACATTTCATTCCGGTTTTATATACTCATATATCTATATATTAATACGTGAAGGTAAATTTTTAGTTCCATTTTTAAACAATATGCGGGCGCGGAGGAGTGTAAAAATTGGCATAGTTATAGTTCATACCGAGGAGAAGCTGAGAATGATAAAATGTATGTTGAATTTGTCTTAAAAATATATAAAATAGAATAAAATAAAATATTTATAAAAATTCGTTACACCCTGTTAACGCGAGTGATTTAAATTATATATCAGACGCTCTGTGGTGAACTGTGAATTGCTAAAATTTATTAACATACCTTTAGGCTCATTTAAATATTAATAAATTTTTTATATATGTAGATTAAAAACATTCGAAGACAAAAATTGAACGAAAAAACAAGTAGGAAAATTATAGTCGGTCTAGACCGACTATATGATACCCTATACCATGGTTTAGAGACCCTATCTCTTTGGTCCAACTAAGTGGATATAAAAAATAAGCATAAAGCAAATTTAATAACAATGCCACGTTATTAATTTTTTTTGGCTGCAGATATGAAAAAGTTCATATCGGCTGCTATATTTATATGGGGTCTAGGTAGAAAAATGTACCGATCCTGACCACATTTGGTAAAGTAACTTATATTTTCAAAAAATATATACAAACCAAATTTGAGAAAACTCTGTGCAATATTTTTATTTTTTGATAGATTTAAGTGAAAATCGAGTAGAAAGAATTGACACTTGAGGTTTATTTTTGGACAACTGATAAATGGATGTAATAAACACACACAAACCCAATTTGACCGAAATGTATATGATAATTTGGATCTTATGACAATGGGGACTAGGTCTGAACATGGACCGAATTTCACCAACGGCGTTCATCCTATGGCCGGTAGAAGCTTATATACTAAATTTCGTTAAAATATATTTATATTTTCGACCTGTAGTTTGATTACAAGGTTTACATGGACACACAGACGGACGGACGGACATCGCTAAATCGACTCAGAAAGTGATTCTGAGCCGATGGGTATAATAAAAGATGGGTCTAGGTCAAATATTTTTGGTGGTTATAAACAGCAGCACTAAATCATTATACCCAAACCACATAGTGGTATAGGGTATAATAATTTTTCCTAGAATTTGCACTCTAGTGTTGAGTGCTGGGCTATACTAGCCTGTATTAATGTTCCTACAATTTTCTGTTATTATATTGTAGTTACGTCTATATCGGGTTCTGTTGTTTTGCTGATATTGGGGTATTGATGTTTTGCTGGTTTCACTGGTACTGATGTTGTTGCTGGTGTCGCGGGTTTTTTGTAGTTGCGGATATTCTCGTGATTGTGATTAGGTTGGACGTACTCCAGATATAATCTGACCTAACCTGCGATGAATGTAGTTCAGCGCCTATTCTGAACTCTGGTCGGCCTCCTGAATTGGATGGAATCCAACCCGTGGATGAATGTAATTCGTCCCTACTCTGGAGGGGATATAAACCAGTCGCTTGCTTCTTCCTCATCGGAACCTGAGCTCAGGGGATGTTATCCAACGCAAGCAAATGTAATTCGTCCCTACTCTTTAAATTGTTGCATGTTACCGATGCTGCCGATTCTCCTCTGCGTTTATCCGTTTGCCTTCAACTTCTGTTTTTTTTTTATCGAAATAATAGCTTAAGCTGCCCCTCTAATCTACAGTCGAAATCAGAAACCTGCACGTTTGTCAAATATCGAAATAAGAGATCTGCTGTCTCGCTGCCCGCTCCTTTTATACACGGATCTCCTACAACCGTGTCGTATTGTCGCCATAACGAACTATCAATGATTGTAAGAGAAACGGCGCCCGTAATCTCTCGCACGCATTAGCTGTGGTTGTTTACATCTATCATGTTTGATATCTATTTGTTCGCCTCGTAATGTTGTGTCTCCTCTCGCTATCTTGAGTGCTCATAGTAGGCTTTAAATTGTATGCATTGGTTATGTACTAATAAAATTTAAATTATATATACCATCCATATTGCCTATACGAATATATCTGTGGTCACAAGCGATAACAGCCTAAGTCGACTTAAGAACGATTTGAGTTATGTATGCTATCATATTCTGCTAACAACGCTTTACATTTACGTGAAATCCTCATTTCTCTAACACTGATTTCTAAAAAGTTATTAATAAAAATATACTGGCCTAAACCGTAATGAAGTCCCATTACATTTATATCTATAATATTAATAGGTAAGGCGATTTCTTGTTACCGATGCTACTGTGTCAGTTTTAATCCTATTTTGACCACACATGCCGCATTTCTTTCTAGCTGTCCACCAGATTTACAGATTTTAAAATTTAAAATTTTTTTTTTGGAGCAAACTGCATTTTAAGTTGCTACTTACACATACGTAAAATTATACAATGCTATGTGTGTGTTTATTAAATTTGTTAATGTGTTTGTAACAAAAATGAGTTTGTTTTGATTTGTAAATTGGCTGTAATTGATTAGCATACCTTTAGGGTCTTTATTTAATGAAAAAATAAAATTTCCTAGAATTTCCGCTCGAGTTTCGAGGGCTGGAATCTGCTAGTATTAAGTTATTTTTCTCGAAAGCATGATTATCGACTTAGGCGGTTAATCCTTGTGACCACAGATACTATGCACAGGAATGCCAGCTTTGAACATAAGAGGTCTATTTGGGAATAATTGTCTAAAACATAAACTATCCTCTATATCGACAAAAACTGAAATGTTAAAAATCAGCAAAACGGCAGATTTTAGGTACCGTTTTTAAACCTCAAATATAGATTGGGGGCCTAAAAAATACGGGTCACTTGTTTTTTCGTGTTCTATAACATTATCTGGGGATGGTCAAATTTTTTAACATTCAAGCCTAAGAAATGGTTTGAATATTAAAAGTGCTAAAAATCTCGAGTTTAACTAAACTCAGTTTTATTTCACATCGCAGAAAGTCTTCTTAAGCGAAGTGCTCTTAAATGTTTTAGCTGAATACTCAAGTAGTTTACTTTTATTATAAATTGTGAAAATTTTTATTAACGCTATTAATGGTGAACTAAAAGGATTTTTCTAAATAAAATTTGGAATTACTTCTTGTTTTCATAAAACTGAAACTTTAATGAAAACAACTAATTTAGAATGTGCTTTAAAAGTGTTTATTGGCATAAGATATAGAGCCTCTAATAGTCGGTATGAACCAATAATATTTAAGGATGGTTTATTGACGTATCATTGTATCAATTGATATTTGTTGGTGTATGTATGGCCAACAACTTTATAACTTATTAAATGCTTGTCCAATACGTGCGCTGCCGTTTTGAACAAGAAGAACTTTTCAATGGAATGTGGTTAGGTTTTCTGTCGTATGCTTTGGTAATTTTTAGTTTGTTGTCTTCATTTCTATACTTTTCCTTTTACTTCTGCTGGTAATGATTTGCAAATCCGCTTGTTTAGTTTCTACAAAAGATTTACTGCTATACTTTTCTTTTTATTATTGTGAAATAATTGTTTCTTTACATTTCTTTTTTTTTTTTTTGTATTTTTTTCAATATTTTTTTTTGTTCTTCCTTCCTCCATTGTCAAGGAATTGTATTGTAGTTTAATGTTATTGAATTTTTCCACTGACCAGGAAGTCGTATCTAGTTTGACAAATGTTTAAGTCGGATTTTCATGTTCCATCAAGTGTCATAAATTTTCAAATGACGTGTAAATTGCACTCGGATGTTATTTAGTTGAAATAAATTTGTTTTCAATAGCGATCAAAAATAAAACTAATGATGTTTTCTTTTTCATTAATAGGATATGTATGCGTAAGCGATTTGAAAGGATTTATTAACATATTATTTTATATAAAAAATGTAAGAGATTAATACGAATGTCGAGAGCTTTTACATATTCCATAAGGGCTATCTGTGTTTTTTTTTCGAAAATTAGTTTTTGTTGGCAAACTCTTTGGTATCATAATTCCAAGGTATTCATTTCAAGCGACAAAAATATTTCTAAACCCACTTTTTCTACTTTTTTTTGTTTATTTATTCAGTTGTTTTACAAATGCCATAAGTGTTATCTATTTTTTTTACAGCGAATTTGCATAGATTTGCACTGGCTTATTCAAAGTCTCCTTTCTGTTATAACTAAAGACCACATTTCTAAATTAAATTTTTTTGTGAAATGAAATTCACATGAAATAAATGCTACAAACTTTAAAAACCCAAGATTTTGTTATAAACTGAACGGGTTAACCGGTCTAACCGAATGACCGGGCATACCAGCATACCCAGGAAAAGAGTGAAGATCTTTTAATCAATAGTTGCCTTTGTGTTGATCCAAATGAAAAGGTGAGCTTTTCGGTGTCTTTGGAATGATTATTTGAGTTTGTAGAATAGCCAGAACTCACACGGTCTAAACACACGGTACGAATAACCAAAGCAGTGTGAGACGGCAAATTATCACGTTTCACGTTGGAAAAGCCAACAGTTTTGGCCTTTATTTAAGAATAGCTTTACGTAAATGACGCTTAGTACTAATATAATATTTAATAATATACCACAGCTTGGCCTGTGCAAGGAATTCGTAATACTCCATACCACGATAATGTGTTTTATATCGTTCAGGCAGCCAGAAAGCATTGTTTCAGAGATATTGATGTGACACTCTGTTTCACAAAAATGTTGTAGTTTTGGAAACAATCGAGATTTAAAGCTTTTGAATGCCAAAATATTTTTAAAAATTATTTTGACAGAACATTTTGAAATATTAATATTATCAGCAGAATCTGTAATTGTTAACCGAAGATGTGTTGCTCATCAGTTGATGTCTTTTTTCGCCCCGGGCGATATTTGTCTGCAACGCATTCTCTGCCTCTTGACCTTGATTTTTGAATGCCTTTGGCGTGATCTTTCAGTCTTGCTTCACATTTTGCGCGATATTCGCTTGATTGATCGGTTGTTTGTGTTCTCATGACCTGATGCGTTTCACCTCATTCCGGTAGTCAGATATTATTTTTTCAGAGATTTTAATGAGATGCTTTAAAAAAATAAAAATTTAGTTATTTGAACCAATCGATATTTGAGGCCCATACTGTAGATAAAAATGATGTTGACTGATTCTTTTCAAATGTCAACTATATCAGAATTTTGATTTCCTATTATTACTTTTATTTGAAGTTTGTCTTTCGAATGTTTTTTTTTGTTTTTTTTTTTTTTTTTTTGTAAATTATGATATTCAGCCCTGTTCTTGAAACGTCGTTATTTGAATAAGAGTGAATTTAAAATCACATGAAATTGAAATTTTGGGTTTCTTGAAATCACTTTTTTTTATTTATTTAATGGAAACATATGTTTGAGTTAAGAACCATATGTTTGAGTTAAGAACATATGTTATCTAAAAACCGAGGTGACATATGGTTCTTTATTCGGTTTCACAAAAAACTTTTTATTTTGTAATTTTAAGTAATTTAAGTTTATAGAAAAAGTATAAAGAAAAATATTTTCTTTTAAAATAACAACTTATTTGTTCATTTAATTGTTCTTGTACTCCAATTTCATTCAATTAAAATTGACTTTTCTATTTTTAAAAAGTTAGGCATCACCAAAAAAAATTTTGATATTCAAATAAATTGGATTTGGCTGGCATCACTACTGTTTCGAACATATGCAAAAAAATAAAAATATGTGATTTGATGAAAATTTTTTTTTTAATTACTTTATTTGCAATAATTAGTGCATAAAGAATCTATGTTATAATTGAAAAAATTATAATGGAAAATATATTGTGTAAATAAAAAGTTTTTATTATTGTTATAGAACAGCATCATCGCAAAAAGTGTGTTTTATTAACATCGACAACTTATTACGAGTTTTTTTTTAAATCAGTGCAAAATGTAGACGTTTGTTAAAATCGTTTTTTTTTTTTCTATAAAATTAGTGTCAAATTTTTTTAAATAATGACAAGGTTCAATAAAAAACATGTTAAGAGTTTAAATATCAATTAGGTTTCTTATCTCTTAAGACCTGCTTAGTAGAAAAAAGGGCATTTGTTTTCATTTCACAAAGCCTTTTCTATGTGAATTAAAACGAGAAAAAAAATTCTTATTGAAATAAGAGAACAGCAAAAAACTCGTAGATTTAAGAATTTTTTCATTTACGAGTTTTTTTTTGTGATAGTGGTTTCAAGAACAGGGGTGATTTTTTTTATTTTGATATGGTGTGTTGTACAATTATTCATTATAGGTAAAATAGATTCGTGGATTATAGACAGGAATTTAAAATTATAACAGCGTTCAAAAAACCTTAATTAGTTTATAAGATACTAGATGTAGCGAAATAAAAAACTGGAAATACGTTTTGTAGAAAACTTTTTTATTTACATATGGCGATTTTTGAATTTTTCGATTTTTATTTTTGCGATTTTAGATTTGGCGATTTTTTGATTTTGGTAATTTTTGACTTTGGCGATTTTTGACTTTGGCATTTTTTGTTTTTTGAGTTATTTGTTATTCGCGATTTTCGGTTTTGGCGATTTTTATTATTCGCGATTTTTCGTTTTGGTGATTTTTATTTTGGAGATTTTTGCTTTTTGCGATTTTTGATTTTGGCGTCTTTGACTTTGGCGATTTTTGTTATACGGATTTTCGGTCTGGTCGGTTTTATTTGCGATTTCGGTTTTGGCGATTTTCATTATTCCGATTTTTGCGATTTTTAATTTTTTTTTGGCGATTTTTGTTAATTTTGGGCAGTTTTTAAATTTCGCTTGATTGATCTGCTGTTTGTTTTCTCGTGACCTGATGCGTTACACCTCATTCCGGTAGTCAGATATCATTTTTTCAGAGATTTTAATGAGATGCTCTTTAAAAAAAAAAAAATTAGTTGTTTTGGAACCAATGGATATTTGAGGCCCATGCTATAGACAAAAATTATGTTGACTGATTCTTTTTAAATGCCAACTCTATCAGAAAAATGTCATTGTCAATCAACAATTTCTCAGCAACAATTGTTATTTCCTTGACACGTTGTTCATCATTGATAGTTTTTTCCGTTAGGGGTGCTTTTTGTCTTCAACGTTTTTTCTGCCTTCGTGGAACCGTTTCTACCACTTGTAAATATTTGATTTTTTTCGGAATAGCCTGTGTGCTGAAACATACGTAATAGTTCTGCAGCTGAAACATAATTTAATGGAACTTCTTTTGTTAAACAAAATCAGAAATTGTTAAAATCGCCAAATCTTGAGTGGTCTACAAAAATGATCGTCAATATAACACCCATGAAGATATTGCCATTAGAATTTGCGCAGATGTCAAAACTAGTGGTACCAAACTGCCAAAATCGACACTGTTAACATTTCTTGTTGGCACAGTACTACGTCGATTTCCCGAAAATGTTCGTTATCTTAAGTTATTTGAAAGACTAAAAGTGGAATTTAGTTCAAGGTATTTAATTCCAACATTGACTAACGGCCCAATATGCCCCACATACGAAATAATAATGATTGGCGTAAAAACTAATTTTTTTTTAAATAATTGAGTTAAATAAATTTTAAATTTTTGTTTAAAAACCTCTTGAAATTTTAAGAACACACTTTTAATAATTCCCATATATGAAAGAACATTTCTAGAAAACTGCTGAACAATTTTCACGGATAAATCCTTCCCGCTTAAGAAGTTTCACGCTTAAGTAATTCTAAAGTGGAACATTTTCCTTGATCCATTTACTTTGTGTATATATTTTTCTTTTAAACGCATCCCGCTTAACTGCGTTAGAATCATAAAAGGGTCATACATTTATTAAAAAAAAAAAAAAATCTCACAAAAATCAACGGTTAAATGCACAAATGAACTGGCGAGTACAGGAATGTGTTTGTTATCGAAAAGCCGACAATAAAACAAGAAAACTGGTAGAACATAATTTTTTCGTTCTCGTTTCTCGAAAAAAATCGCAAAGTTATCCTAATTATTGACAACGCTGCACCTCATAAGCAAGCCGATTTGTCGTATATTCGAATAGGATATTTGCTTCCTGATTCCATTCCGACAGACGAATTAGGAAAAACTATTGAGGAATTTAAAAAACCTATTACACTTTTTATAGCCCTGCATTTAATAAAGCGGTCTTGGTGGCTGGAAAAGCCAATTTGCATTCAAAATTGTTTCAAATAGGTAAGGTCTTTACGCTAGTTTGAAAACGGCTCTGAAAATCCAAGTGAGTCACAAAAGGAATTAATTGAAATAGTACAAGAATGGAAGAGTTATAAATCTTCACAAGAATTTTGTAAGCTTTGATGACGATTTACCCCGCATTTGACCGCTTACCGATGAAGAAATTATCGCAGATGTTATTCAGGACGAAGGGCTGTCGTCTAGTGAAGAAGAAGAAAATGATGATCTCAAAGAATCTTACTCTGTACTGGATGTTTTGAAGTCGATGCATGTTCTTCGCTAGAATTGTAACTTTCTAAGAATTTTATTTTTCTCTATGTCCTAAAATAATATTTTTATTTTTTAGTCCAACTATTTTAATATGTACTAATTTGAATTGAATAAAACGATGACATTTTACTACATGTAGACTCAAGTGACTTTTTTATTGTTGTTTCCTTTCAATAAATAAGTAGTACATATATTAATTTAAACTACATTTTCCATAACTGAATTGTGGACGCAGCTAAGAGAGAATTCTGTCAAGTGAGTAACGCGCATTTAACCAAGATTTTTTAATGCGTCAGTAACGCATTTAACCGAGATTTTTTAAGTGCGTTTCTTGCTTAAAAGGGTCTGGCTTTTGGCATTTTCCACTGCATTTGTTTTATATATATGTACATAAGAAATAGTCGTAACTTATCAGTATTAAAATAAACAATTGGCCAAATTCGCCTTAAAGATCAGTGTTCACATAAATCTATTGATATGTTAAAGAGTGTGAAGTTAGCGACATAAGTTAAATACGTTTTTCAAAAATATTAAATACTTAACAGAGGCTGTTAAATAAACAGAAGATAACTACGAATGTAAAGTACGTTTTGGAAAATGTTAGCAGTAAAAGGTGGTTTTTTAAGCCCGATAAATAAATTTTTATCAAAATCATTTTGAGTTCGAAAGATCAATACATGGATTTAAAATTTGACTATGATTTCGGCCATATCGCCACCGCAATTTTTCTTGACGAAGCAAATTCTGGACGTCTAATTTTGGGCCACTTTTTCGACCACTACTGGCCTACTTCGCGATTAACATGAAAAATGTTGTCCTGCAAGGCCTCAATTGTTGCTGGTGTATCAGCATAAACCAGCGCTTTCACGTAGTCACAAATTTCAATTTCAATAAGTCGATGGTTGCGGTCTCTGTATGTCATGTAGCGGCATCCTGTTAAAACCACATCTCGCCTGGATCAATGTCATCCATATTTTCAAATAAAAAATCATTGATCATAGTCCATCTTCTTTTTTGAAGAAATAAAGTTCGATGATGCCACCAGCGTACCAACTCACTCCATATGCACAATTTTTTATTAACAAATATCTGGTCAGTTTTCACATAAATGGTCTCGTGGCTTTATTTTATGCACCAGCTAGATCTCATACGGTTGTAGGACAAAATCTTTGTGCTAAATTTTTAAATTCCACGTAGTGGACGATAAATTTGAATCTTCTTCTTCACTTTCGTTAACAGTGGCGATATTCTTTTCAGTACGCAAATTTCTTCAACATGCTGGTGTTATCCATCAGATTACCTGCTCAGATGGACGATTATGCGCGCCATAAGAATCACGAAGTCGTCTCTAAGTTGGGCGAATCGATGACTGATTTTTAAAGCAAATTTACATAATTTGGTAGCATTGTTCAAGCGTGAATCTATTCATGATGATTTCCCAGAGTATACTATTCAGAAATATCAAAAAGCGACAGCTAACCCTTTCTTAAGTTCTATCTAAGCAAAAAAAAAAAAACGCGCTTTATATCTCTTGTGAAATTTTTGTTTTACTGAAGAATCAGAGAATCAGTTATGAGTCTCTTTGGCCAAAAAGTTTAAATTTGGAGCGAAGTTATTCAAATAAGTACAATATTATTAAGTCTCTAAAAGCACTGAAAAAGAAAAACGAAAAGTGCTAATTTAACGTTTTTTTTTAAATACGCTTTTTGCGTGTTAAAAGCTCTAAATCTAGCGAGAAAATTCCTAAATTAGTTTTACAATCGAAGAATCTTTTGGCAAAGATATCCATGAAGATAGCATACGCAAAATATTTGACTATCGTGGTCGTGTAATACGAAGAAAGTCATTCATTTCCAATGTCAATAGTAAAAACGTATGGACTTTGTAAATGAGTATGAAAAGAAGGCTCCTATATTTGGGGAACGTGTCTTACTTTCAGATGAAAACAAGTTTTACATTTTCGGCATTAAAGGAAAAAAGTTAGTTTGGCGAAAAATTGTAAATGCATTAAATAACGAAATTCTTTTGCCAACGGTTAAACACAATGGAGGCGGCATTATGGTTTGAGGTTGTATGACAGGTAACGGTTTCCCTACAATACTAAAAGTCACCTCAATTACCCAATCTTAATCCTATAGAGCATTTCTTGGTTTTACTGGTGCTGAGAATCCGTCAGCATAAAATAGCCTCAACGGAAATGTTAAAAAGCTTCATTACTGTACATTAGACCGTATCACCTTTCAGGCACAAAAAAAAAGTTCACCGTACACCAGCGAATATAAAGTATTGTTCCAAGGACATTTGAAAAAAAATTTTTTTTTTTTTTTGCCGAACGTAGGGGTCGCCTTTTTAGTTTTTTCGTTATATTTTCCGTATTTACAGTCCGATCTTAAAGTTTGATATAGCGAATTTTTTTGTATCAGGGAGGCCAATAATTTTGCTATTAGGTCCATTGACCTCAAGTGTACCGTTCTAGTACCTACCCCCCAAATCTCATTTCCTACCACCCTAATGTGACACCCTAATGTTAGAAATTTATAGCTCGCGAAAAATCATAAAACTTTTGCAAGGAAAGTATTTCGATAATTACAGCACAACTGGTTAAAAAATGCTTTTATAAATTCATTGTTGCAGACCGTAGGGGTCACCTTTTTAAATTTGTCATAGCTTCAGTATTTACATTCAGATATTAAAGTATGATATATCGATGGGTTTGTCTGTGGCAGACCATTTTTTTTAATTCAAACGTCTTTGACCTCAAGTAACCTTTACATCATACCTCAAATTGTACAACAAAAAGCAAAGTAAAATAATAGAAATTTTAGTCGATCATATCTCGACGTGATTCCAGTTGGCTATATTTTTGACGGCTGTCGAGTTTAGATAAAATGTGCCCATGGTCGCCTCGAACATTCCAACCGTCTATATTTCCAGGCATTTCTCCCATTGGAATGGGTTCGAATTATAAAAAATTGGTCTGCCACAGACAAACCCATCGATATATCATACTTTAATATCTGAATGTAAATACTGAAGCTATGTCAAATTTAAAAAGGTGACCCCTACGGTCTGCAACAATGAATTTATAAAAGCATTTTTTAACTAGTTGTGCTGTAATTATCGAAATAATTTCTGAGCAAAAGTTTTATGATTTTTCGCGAGCTATAAATTTCTAATTTCTAGACTTAGGTACGCTGGATTCAAATCTTTCAAAAATATGATTGATTTCATGAAACTTCTATAAGGATTATATGTCTATATAAAATTATCTTTCTCCTGAGTATAATCATGTAGGCGTAGGTTTCAGGATATCTTAATATCAATACAAGGGTGTTGAATATGTTCTTCTTTGTAGCCTTATAAATGCTATATAATCTAAAATATTGTGTTATTTAAACAGTATCTAACAACGTGATACTCCAGAGAAAATATTTATTTTCAGATTTGGATTCAGAGTAGCAAAGCTTATTAGAAAATATATATTTCAACAGTGACTGTTAGGCTGATGATTAGATCAGTATAACCAGTCAGTGCATTTATTATCAATATATTTAATCGCACATTGACACCACTAACGAATATTTTTAATAAATTTCTGATACTGATTAACAATTCAAAATTAATGCCTGTTGTCGTTTGACTTTGTTTAATAATCGATTTATGATATGTAAAACAAAACATTGATTAATGTCCAACTAATTAGCGTTGTTAATGAATAAAGAAAAATATCAAAAATATATAGATTATTTGAAAAAAATATAAATGGTGAAGAAACCAATAGTACTTTCAAAGTGTATAAAGAAATTAGAAATTATTACGAGTTTCCAATGTTTAACGAATAATTACAGGCCCCACCCAACGGGTTTATGTCCCTGTCTAGAGGTGTGTTAAAAGAGAAGGCAAATCTAAAATTAAAATTGAATATATCTTTTTTCTTTAATTTTTGCGGATATATCTACATTGTACGTGTTGACTTTTGCTTGAGTATTAATATATGCGAGTATTTAAAAAATTTTAATTTCATATTTCTTACAATTTCCGCTGGCTGGCTGGTCCTCATTAACTAAGCTTTTCTATGTTAGCCAATGTTGGAATGACAATCCTCAATAAACTAATTTATTCAATACACAACAATGTCAGGTAGTTTCTGCAGATGTGTTTATTCAGAGATTTTACCAAGTATGAAATTATCATGCATACCAATGGCTAACACGAGAAGGAAACCAAATGGAAATTGTACTTCCTACTTCAAAATATCAATTTAAACGCTTCAATTCTTACTAGGATTCCTTCCTTATCATCGAGAGTTTATGCTTCTGTGTATCATAACATATATAATTAATGTAATTTTTTGTTTCATAGTGCGTATATATTTTTGTACAGTTGTACTTCTTCATTTTTTATACCCTACAGGGTATAATGAGTTTGTGTTGATGTTTGTAACTACCAAAAATGTTTGAATTAGACCCACCATTTATTATTCCGATCGAGTTAGAATTACTTGTTAAGTAGATTTAGCGATGTCCATCCATCCATCCGTGTGTCCATTCCTCTACTAACTGTCCATTTGTTCGAATGTCCGTCTGTCTCGCTGTGTGTCCATGTAATTATTGCAAAGTGCAGATCACAGATATGAATATATATAGATGCAACTTATGTATAGCGCCATACAAATAACCCCTATCAGATCGACTAAAATTTTCGTGAGATCCAGACTAACATACGTATATTTATCGATGTGATTTGGTGTATATGGTGTGTTATACCCATTAACCAGTAGTCCAAAAATAAACCTTGCAGGACCATTTTTACAAATAACACCCATATAAAGCTAATTACCGATGGATTTAAAAATATTTGTTTTATATACATATATTGTTGTGAAACGTTACCGACTTTACTAGATATGGTCATGATCGGTCTATTTTTTCACCTAGTCCTATATAAAAAATATCATCAGATATGAACTTTATATTACCTCCATAGAAGAAATGCCTCCAAAATTTGGTTTGTGCTTATTTTCTATATTCAGTTATAGCCTCAACAAAGTTGGATCCAAGACCATTTCTCGAAATGCATGGTATAGGGTATGGTATAGTCGGTCTAGACCTACTATACTTTTCTTTTGTTTTTTTTGTAAAAAAAAAAAGAAAATAATTCTATATTTAATTTATTGCGTTTTCTTCTATCTTTTCTTGTATATTTTACAACGACAACTATCTTATTGGGCATTGAACTTTTGCCAAGAACTATAAATACCTTCTGCAAGAATTTTTGTATTCTTGTTTTTTTTTTTTTTTAATATTAATAAAAGAAGCACTAAATTGTAATTTAAAAATTTGCAACATGTGTTTTCATGGTATGAGTGAAACTGTGGGATTGTCTCTCCTCAGAAAGATTTTTAGTTTTAGCTAGACATTTTTGGAAAAAGGTCTTTACAATTTCAAAAAATATTTCAGCAGCCAAAGCAATTGAGGCATTTTTTTTAAGAAATGAACGTATATAGATTTATGGAAGTGTTAAATAATATCAATAATTTTCGCCTCAAATTTTGTTAAGATGTTTTTGTTAAGATACTTAATTTTTATTTTATAAATCTAAGAAATTGTATACTAATGAATACGCATTTAAGCCTGATTTTAATTTTTTCAACAACAAATTTCTTATTTGCACATGCCTTTAAAATAAGACAATACCGATAGTGCTAAATACAATCTACACTGGTAAATTTTATAAAAACAAAGATTTATAATCAATCTCAAAACATATAGTTTTCTATACTGAAGCTTTCTAAAATAAATCTATAAAAACAAAATTATAGTCGGACTAAATTATATACGGAGTTGAGATAAAGGGTGGTAGGCCCAACTAAGCGCCCGTCCTATGGCCTATAGAAGCTTACATACCGAATTTCATCAAAATATATTCATATTTGCGACCTGTTTGATTACAAGCTTTACATGGTCACACAGACAGATGGACGGACAGACGAACGGAAGGACGGACATCGCTAAATTGACTCATAAAGTGATTCAGAGTCAATCGGTATCTTTGTATACTAATAATACTTAACTCTTCAGTGGGTATTGATCCGATCAACCACTTTTAGACAGGTCACCCCTTTTGTCAATATCTGATTATCGACAATTTGACAGTTGTTTTAACATTTGTGTGGAATTGTATTTTTTTTTTTTTTTTAATAATACTAGGGGAACCCTGTTGCTCCGCAGCATTATATTATATTATATTAATTTTTATAATATAATACCAAAATTTGCCAAGAGAAGTTAACGTACAGAAATGCCAAAATATGCCAAGATAAGTTAACGTACAATAAAAGTAAAGTTGATTCTCCACGCATAACTTTCCTCAAACCCAACGAATTTAAGCAGTTAATAGCTCAAAAGAAGGAGCTTGATCCACTGAGTGTTCTTAGACCTATGTCAACAGTCTACGTTAATTAGAACTCTAGTTATAAAGGTTTGAGAGAAGAAAAATATTGAAAAAAATCTTTAATGCAAAGTTTATTCATAAATTCTTTTAATATATAAGATACCAATATTTTATATTTAAAAAAAAATTTTTGATTGAAGGGCCAACATCTGGTATATTTGATTTAAAGATAAAAATAATTTTTAGAATTGTCATTAAACTAAATTCACATTTATAACACTCGCCGTCATTTTTTTGGACCATGGGGTGAGAATACCCTTTAAAGACTATTCTGCATAGAATCTGAATCTGGATTTCTCAGTCACATCAGGTTTTCACGAAATCCTAACCTAAAAAGTGAAAATCTTTTTTTTTTCTGCTATATTTGGAATTGCTATTTGGCTATAGGGAAAATAATTATTATTTCAACTATTAGTTATGGAAACTGATATTGGTACTCTTCCCTACTATTCGCTTCAATCTATCGTAAAAAAAATCTATAAAACCGATCCTAAAATCCAAGAACAGATTTCTAAACGTCTTAAGCACTGAATCCGAAATGCTCTCAAAACTACTCTTGAAACTTAACAACTAGTTTAGATTTGGGTTCAGCGTTCCAAAAGCCTTTTAGAAATATGCTGTGGTCACCAGGGTCGGTTGTTTTATCGTACTAGGAATGAAAGTTTGGAATAGAAGATCATAATGAATGTTTGTTTTTGGAAATTTTTATTTTGATTTTAATACATTACTATTATTTGAAGTTTGTCTTTCGAAGGTTTTTTTTTTGTAAATTATATTATTTTATTTTGATATGGTGTGTTGTACAATTACTCATTACAGAAAAAATAGATTCGTGGATTATAGACAAGAATTTTAAATTAAATCAGTGTTCAAAGAACTTTAATTCATTTATAAGATAAATACTAGCTGTAACCAGATGCGCTTCCCTTCACCCATTGTAGCGAAATAGAAAACTGGGAATACATTTTTGTAAAAAACTTTTCTATTTACATTTGACGATTTTTGAATTTGTCAATTTTTATTTTTACGATTTTAGATTTGGTGATTTTTGACTTGCCGATAATTACTTTTTGTGATTTTTGTTTTTGGCATTTTTTGATTGGCGATTTTCCGTTTTGTAAATTTTCGATTTTGCCGTTTTTTGTTTTTTTGAGTTATTTGTTATTTGCTGTTTTTGGTTTGGCGATTTTTATATTAGAGATTTTTGATTTTGGCGATTTTTGTTATACGCGATTTTCGGTTTGGTCGATTTATAATTTTGGTGATTTTGTTTTTTGCGATTTTTGTTATTCGCGATTTTCAATTCAGGCAATTTTTGTATTTGGCGATGTTTGTTTTTTTGTTATTCGCGATTTTTGACTATGGTGATTTTTATTATTCGCGATTTTCGGTTTGCCGATTTTTTATTTTGCCGATTGCGCCCATATTTTCCACCACCACTCACAGTGGTAAGTAATGTACTTATCAAAAGTTACAATACTGTAATTTTCGTAGTACTTCATTCTTTTTGTACGCCCATTAGTCCGATCCCGCCCAATTTTTGTGCAACTGCTCACATTAATATCTCATGAACTCAGACAACGTTCCAAGGCTTTCGCTATTACAGTACAGTATATGTATGTTAGTATATATTTACTTTGAACGTGGGTATCAGTTGGTCTTGCCTGCCCATATTTTCCGAGTACTAAAGTTGATAACTTATGAACTCACACTCTGTCATAGCACTCCAGATATTACATGTTAAAATAGATGTTAGAAATTCACTTTATATGGGAGGTGCCACGCTACTTGTAAACCACAAACGTACAAACGTACAAACGTACAAAGAAACGTACAAACAAACAAGCAAAACTCCATTTTTTTATATAAGATAGTTTTAGTGCGTTTATAAGGTACTAGCAGATTCCAGCCCTCGAGATTCAAGTGCAAAATCTAGGAAATTTTATTTTTTCATTAAATAAAGACCCTAAAGTTATGCTAATCAATTATAGCCAATTCACAAATCAACACAAAAAACAAACTCATTTTTATTACAAACACATTAACAAATTTAATAAACACACACATAGCACCGTATAATTGTACGTATGTGTTATTAGCAATTTTATATGCAATTTACTCAAAATAAAGGAAAAAGTTTAAAAATCTGTAAATCTGCAAAACGGCTAAAAAGAAATACCTTTCAAATAATATACGTCTGGTCAAAATCGGGATAAAGCGGTAGAACAAAAGATCGGTCACAAGAAATCGCCTAGCCTATTAATATTATAGATAGTTTAAGTGCCCCCACTAGGAGGCATTGATCTGTGATGTATATTTTTTTGCAAATGATTTCAACTTCATAACTGCGAAAAATTGTAAAGTTTTAAGAGGCCAGAGGGGAGATTCTCTAACATTTTACCTACGAAATTCGTTAAAAACTTTGAGAATTCCGATATTGGATTACTTTTTATAACTAGAGGACGATTGGATAATGGCTAACGAAGACGATGACGGTGAGTCTGATATATTGCTAGTACTACCAGAATTTCCTTTTAAAAATTATGAGAATGAAGCAAATGAGGAAGATTTGATAAGTACAACTATGCAGACTGATGTACAGTGACAATCGTAGTTCGTGGCGTCAAAACTCATAATGCCTGCGATTCAGATTGGAATATCAATGATGATTAACCACGCAAAATGAAAAATAAAAACTATGCAGGGCAGAAGATAATATTCCAATGGACCAACTATGGCTTAGCAGAAATATTGTACTACAACTTTGTATGTTCTCCGTAATAGTGAAATGAAGTGAATTAAAAACAAGTAAGAAAATTATAGTCGGTCTAGACCGACTATATGATACCCTATACCATGCGTTTAGAGACCCTATCTCATAGGCCCAACTAACTGGACATAGAAAATAAGAATAAACCAAATTTGAGTGGGATTTTTATTAGTTTTTTTGGCTGCAGATATGAAAAAGTTCATATCGGATGCTATATCTATATGGGGACTAGGCCCAAAAATGGACCGATCCTGAGTATGTTTGGTAACGTCTCTTGTATTTTCCAAAAATATATACAAACAAAATTTGAGAAGAATCAGTGAAATATTTTTGTTTTTTGATAGATTTAAGTGCAGATCGGGAAGCAGTTCTATATGCGGCCTATGACTAAAGTTGTCCCACAGGGATCATTTTTGGACTACTGTTTAATGGATGTAATAAACACATACAAACCCAATTTGACTAGGATTTATATGATAATTTGGATCTTATGGCAATTTAGGTCGATTTCATAGGGGTCATTTGTATGGGGGCTAGGTCTGAACATGGACCGATTCTCACCAATTTCAACAGCGTTCATCCCATGGCTGATAAAAGCTTATGTACCAAATTTCGTCAAAATATATTCATATTTGCGACCTGCAGTTCGATTACAAACTTTACATGGACACACAGACGGACGCACGGACGGACGGACATCGTTAAATCGATTGAGATAGTGATTCTGATTCGATCGGTATAATAAAAGATGGGTCTAGGTCAAATATTTTTGGTAGTTACAAACAGCAGCACAAAGTCATTATACCCAAACCACATAGTGGTATAGGGTATAACAATGGCCACAACCTGGAGATGTGTTATTTTTCATTTGAAGAAAAAAAAAATATTTTTTCTTAAAACTTATTGACTACTATATATTGAGCGTTAGTTAATGGGTTAAAAAAGTTCTATGCTATGATTTTTAGATAAAAATAATTAAGCTTGAAATAACAATCAAGTTTAGTTCTATGCTATGTTTCATAAATTTACAAAAAAGTTCTCATAGCCTGAGATAATTAATAGGAAGGACTCAGCAGAAGCAGAGTTTTTTTCAAGCTATATTCAAATATAATAATTCGATAGACTTATATCGAAAAACGTGAAGTTATTCTAAAAAAATCACTTTTACATTTCTGATGTTCGAGAAAAATTGTTAGTTCTAAAAAAAAATAATTTTTTTTATTTCATACTTTAACTCGCGATTACGAAACACATATTTCTACATACAAAATCTTATAAAATCAATCTTTACGAGAACAATAACCTATTAGAAATTATAGAATAATAGAATAATAGAATAATAGAATAATAGAATAATAGAATAATAGAATAATAGAATAATAGAATAATAGAATAATAGAATAATAGAATAATAGAATAATAGAATAATAGAATAATAGAATAATAGAATAATAGAATAATAGAATAATAGAATAATAGAATAATAGAATAATAGAATAATAGAATAATAGAATAATAGAATAATAGAATAATAGAATAATAGAATAATAGAATAATAGAATAATAGAATAATAGAATAATAGAATAATAGAATAATAGAATAATAGAATAATAGAATAATAGAATAATAGAATAATAGAATAATAGAATAATAGAATAATAGAATAATAGAATAATAGAATAATAGAATAATAGAATAATAGAATAATAGAATAATAGAATAATAGAATAATAGAATAATAGAATAATAGAATAATAGAATAATAGAATAATAGAATAGAATAATAGAATAATAGAATAATAGAATAATAGAATAATAGAATAATATAATAATAGAATAATAGAATAATAGAATAATAGAATAATAGAATAATAGAATAATAGAATAATAGAATAATAGAATAATAGAATAATAGAATAATAGAATAATAGAATAATAGAATAATCGAAAAATAGAATAATAGAATAATAGAATAATAGAATAATAGAATAATAGAATAATAGAATAATAGAATAATAGAATAATAGAATAATAGAATAATAGAATAGAATAATAGAATAATAGAATAATAGAATAATAGAATAATAGAATAATAGAATAATAGAATAATAGAATAATAGAATAATAGAATAATAGAATAATAGAATAATAGAATAATAGAATAATAGAATAATAGAATAATAGAATAATAGAATAATAGAATAATAGAATAATAGAATAATAGAATAATATAATAATATAATAATAGAATAATAGAATAATAGAATAATAGAATAATAGAATAATAGAATAATAGAATAATAGAATAATAGAATAATAGAATAATAGAATAATAGAATAATAGAATAATAGAATAATAGAATAATAGAATAATAGAATAATAGAATAATAGAATAATGGAATAATAGAATAATAGAATAATAGAATAATAGAATAATAGAATAATAGCATAATAGAATAATAGAGTAATAGAATAATAGAATAATAGAATGAATAAAAATTAAACAAAATTACTCATGAATGACACATACAACTCAAATATTACAAAAAATTTGTGCTTAAAATTTTTTATGTATCGACGTTTTTTTGTATAATTTAGTGAATATTCAGAACTTATATTTTTGTGGTTAAAATGATAAATTGCCAAAAGATTTTCGAAATGGGACAATCTATTGAGCACAATTTTAAGGAACACTATTTGATTTAAGCTACAACAATTTTTAAAGAAGTTCTCGGCTAAAGAAAAAGGTTTTTGAAATCTTTTATTTATTCTCTACAAACATTGGCATAATAAAGGGTGTTTTTTTTTTATTTAGAGTTAAAGAACATTAAATTAAAATAAAGCAAAGAAGAAAATATTTAGTAGCAATTAAGCTAGCTTTATTGGACAGATAATTTTATGCCATTAATGTTTAGTAACACACACTTTTAGTTGTATTTGTGGCCATATTTCGCCAACAACTCGTCAAATGTTGATTTCTAATTATCTTTTTCGGCGTAGATGGGGCTAAATCACATGATCTTGGCGGCCAATTAACAGGACCATTACGTGAAATTATTCGTGTTGCATGTGGCTTCATCCTATTGGAACCACATGTCAGCAATATTAATGCCAGCTAATAGAGGTACGAAAAAACTTTTAAGCATTTCTCTATGCCGTTCACCGTTCACAATAACATTCTGCTCATCACCGATTTTGAAGACATACGGACATATGACTCTACCGGACCATAAGGCGCACTAAATAGTAATTTTCTGTAGGTATAATGGTGTTTGGACAAAAGCCTCTGGATTATCTTCACTCTAAATGCGACAATTTCACTTATTTACGTACCCATTCAACAAAAAATAAAATTGTAATTCAGCCTATTGGCATACGATTTTTGCTTGGCTTTAATTCTTGCACAAGTTGAATCTTAAAACTCGTAAGTCTAGATATTTTCGTAAAAGCTTCCATAAAGTCGATGGACACATTCCCATTTGCTGAGAACGGCGCCAAATTGATCGATGTGGGGTTTTTCGGTGTGCGTCTTATTAGATATGCGGAGCAAACGTGGTTCCTAAACAATCCATAGTTATTCGAATTAGCCGCTTTGATATACAATTAAGACTAACATAAAATGAACGAAGTGCTCGATATGTTTGATGAGTAGAACCATTACTTTGATACAAAATTTCAACAATTTGCAAGGTTTATTCTCGTGTTAGTCTAGTCGTGATTGAATGGCAAACTAAACTAAACAAAAAGCAAATATTAGCTGTTACAGCGGTTATCAAACAAAGCAGTATCGCCAACTTAAAGTTGTGAAACTCTAAAAACACACCCTTTATAAAACGTTCTCGATATGAAAAAGTTCTGAGAATCTTAAAAAAAGAGTGAACTTTTTTTATGCGAGAACTTTAAATTAAATAAAATAAAATAATAAAAATGTTTCCTTAAAAAGCCTTTGCCTTTTACTATGTATTTTAGTATATTTTCAATGTATTCAAAATTAACGAATTATTTATTTCGTCATCAAATTTTTCTCATTAGGAATCACAACAAAAGAAAAAAAATCAAAACTTCGACACTGATTTCATACAACGAAATCATAAAAATCAAATAAAATATATATTTTGTGTAATAAGTGTCATATTTTGTCTACAGACAGTCTGAACTGTTGAAAAAACTGGACAAGTAGATTGGAAGAAGTTTCTCTATTGTGATAACTTCCAGTATAAAAAAATTCACACATTTATAAAGCTATTGTCGATAAACATGTATAAGAAAAACAAATATATATTTACTAAACTAACGTTATGACAACTGGCAGGACAATGCCCCAGAAATATAAAAAAAATACAAATATATATTATTAAACAAACTTGTTGTTGATAAACGGATAATTTCCTATAAATAAGGAAGGATTTAAATAAATGAATGAACACGAATTGAGCAAAAACTAGAGCCAAGTTCAATAGAATGAATTACAAAAATTAAATAAGAATGTAAAAGGAAGTTGGAGTAAAAATGAATTGACGAACTCGTACGATTGTGGATAAAATAAATGGTCAATGGCGAGACAAAAAAATTCTTAGTAAATGTTAGAAACGGAAAAAATCTTATTTTGGTTTAAGAAGTAATAATGATTCTTCTACTCACTTTAGGATCTCGGTTAATTTTATGCAATGATGTTATGCTGTTACCAGTAGACAATCGCTTTTGATGCGTATACATAATGAAAGGATTTTTGAGTTTAGACATTTTGTTAGTTAAGTTAAGAGAAGAAAATTTAAAGAAATTATAATAAAATTGATAAAAATATGTATGTATGTATATAGATTTGTATGTTAATTTCAAAACTTTCACAGCAAAAAAAAAATTATATGACAAATTGTTTTGACATTTTTTTTTATTAAGGGTTTCAGCTTGGAGTTTGAAGAAGAAAAAAAGCATGTGTGGTTGTATGACTTCCGTTTCCGGTTATTTAAACCCTGTAAGAATGTTGTAAAAAATAAAATTAACTAAAATATAAAACAACCTTCATCAAACGTATTTTCAGGCGCCAAATAGTCTTAAAACTATTTAACGGATTAATCTAACTAATTTTTTCTTTCGTCTACCACTCCATTATATTAGACTAGGAACTAGCAACAGTGTAAAAAAAAGTTTTTATTTTATGTTTCTATTTCTAAAGATAAAAATATTTCGCACGACTTTTTTGTTGTTGTTCTTAACAATGTGATAACGTCATTTTATTAATCTCATGGCATTACAGCGTCTTTTTTCAGTAAGTTGCGCTGATTGTAGATTTGAAGTATTCTATCATCAATGTATAAATAAATGGGTGGCACTTTTTAAAGTTAAAAGTTCGCGATTCAGTTGGAATGTCACGGCTCTGAGTGGCTATTCTGATCAGTTGATATCATTAGAATATTTTGAGAAGGTTAAGAGATTTAAAAACTGTCACAAATGGTTTTATAATATTAATATGGATAATAAATAAAAATAATTGGTATACCAAATAATAATTCACCGCCTCTGAATTCAGAACTGCTGCACCACACTGATCTTAACCTCCTAAGGATTTATTGAACAGCTGACGGAGCAATTCTAAAATTTGATCCCGATTAATTTTTTTCTAGAGCTGTTTTTTGAATTTTTTTTGGTTAGGATTTATCGATAAGCTGATGGAGCAATTCTAATGTCATTTTCGGATGCAGCGCATTATAGATTTATAGAAAAGTGTAACCTTGTCTCACGAAACAATTAATATTTTTTAGCGAAATTTTAAAAAGCATATTTAAAAATTTTAATGGATGACATCTCCAACAATCCATAATAATGTATCTGAGAAAATTTAAGAAGTGTCTTGAAGAGGAAAAGTTAAATTTGAAGGCTAGTATTTCGTGAACACCTGGAGGCAAATCGTCGCATTCGATATCGAGTAAAATCAGCCGAAATTCCATATTTTGATTTATTATTTAAAGAAGAGGGACAATCTTCAGACCTCGTTTCACTTTTACTATTAACTATGAACCATAACTCGTTAGCTGTAACAGAGTAAAATTACTCATAGTATTTTATTTTGGAAAATAAAAACATAATTTCGATCGAAAAATTTCGATAACGAATGCGACGATTCGACCCCTGATGTTAGCGGAGAGATTTTGAGTTCCAATACTCGTATTGGACACTTTTTTAAATTTAGTCGTAACTAAAATTCAGATAAGAACAGGAGTGTCAAATGCTCCTCTTTTTACCCTACTCTAAAAATACATGGGAAAAATTTTTTTTTTCTGTGTTTGTTAAATAAATGCCATCCTTATTTATAAATAATGTCTCTCTTGCAAATATTTCATAGTTTGCATAAGTATTTATCTATTTTGTCCCCATTTTTAGCTTAACAATTGTTCAGCAACTTTTACTGGTTCAATTCGACAAAAAAAATTTTTTGGTTTGGTCTTGTGTCTTTTTAGCAGGTCCTTATTAACTTGCTTTATATATTCTTCCTCTTTTTCTTTTATTTTGAGTAATTTTATATTGGATAAGATACTTATTGAGTTTGTAAACTAAAAAAAAAAACAAAAAACTTTAGCAATTCCATATTATCATCTCATCATTACCATAATGGACCAGAATCAATATTATGTTATTTATAGGGAGTGATATATGTACATATGCATTAGGGCGACAATGAAATATATGGGAAAAATTTTTTTCCAGAATTTTAAACAAAAATGTGAAGATTCTTTTGCCACTTGGTCTAAAACTTACTTGCTGAAAATTTGAGCCAAATCGGATAACTCTATCCCGTGCACCTTTGAGGTCAAAGTTCAAATTTTGGAAAATTCTGTATATTTAACTATAATTGACCTAATAATATCGTTTTTTTAAGTATATTCATTTAAATTGTTCAGAAACTGGATGTTTTAGATATTTTTAAAAGTATTCTGAAATATTATGAGTAAATTTAACCCTTTTTTGCTACGGGGGTCAAAACTACACATTTGCTTAAATTAGCTATAAATCCAATATTTAAAAAAAGTGTAAAATATTATTTCTAAAAACGAAAAACTGAAATTTTAAAACCAATATTTAAAAATATATATTTATGTGAATGTTTTTCGTATAGAAGCAAAAGCAGTATATTTTAATTGGAATAAAAATATGTTTTTAATATAAAAAGTAAGGCAACTTGAAAGGTCTTTTTCGGTAAGTTTGATTAAATGTAATCATTTCTTAAATTATTTAAATTCGCATGCTTCGTATATTGTTGCCGATAGTTTTAAACAACCTAAAAAGAAACACAATAATTATTTAAATGTAAATTAGTTAAATTTAAATATAACTTACTTTGAATAAATATTGTCGCTGCTGTTCATATTTTGTGATCTTCACATGATAATCTTCAACAAGCTTAATACCTCGTTCGGCGCAGTCATTAACAACCTTTAATTTTTGAATAATAAATTTTCCTTTTCTATAATCTTCACAATCTTTCCAGCTACTTGGGTCTTTTTGTAAAAAATCCATTGAAATTTTGAATCTCTTCAAAACACTTTTCGTATTTTTGGATACAAGTTCAATCAAAATTGATGAATTATCTTTAGCGAAGAAAGTATTAAGATTTTCTTTTTTAATTAAAAACTTTTCCAAAATTTCTTCTTCCTCAAGGTTTTCTTCTTCCATAAAAGTCAAAATTTTTTTAGCCATTTTGTTTTTTGTTTCAAAGTCTATTCTATCATCGAATAAACTAAATGCTACGCATTCTTCATTAAGGTAATATTGATGATTAATAAACTTTGTTATGGCTCTATCAGCAATTTGTGCATTTATTTTTTTATAATCTTCTAAATTTCTCAAAAATAATATGTCGTTTAAGGGAGCTTGCTCCGCTTTATCTGAATTGAACCAGAAAAATGCATAGCACTTTATAACAAAACCTGCAACTTCAACTAGACCATTTATTTCCAATTCTGTGATTTCTGGGAATTGATTATGAAACATCAATATCTTAAGGCAATATATTCCCTGAGACAATCCCCTAACTCTGAGACAATCCCCTATTGATGGAAGTTTACTCCCAGTTAATTGACTTTTTTCAAAACCGATGAGATAAATTTCATCTCTTAATAAAGGCATTGTTTAAAACAATTTTTTTGACAAAATACCACTTTGCATTGTTAACTCGAGCGTTTAACGCGTCAAACTGATGAAAATAATAAAGCTTTGCAATTATTTGTAATTTCTTGTAAAAAAAAAAAAAATAGATCTAGTATGCCTTGACTTTTTTGTTTTAAATCCGTTAAATTTAAATATTATCTGTTTATATCTACACCAACTGATAAAAATCATGTTTTACAGGGGTTGAGGTCTGCACTAACAGGTTACATACAGGGCGGTTCATATATATTTTTATTTCGTAATGAAAACAAAATATTTCAAATGGGTAGTTTTGACCCTAGTAGCTAAAAAGCGTTAATATTACTATTAAAAATATTTTTCGTTTTTCAGGATTAGTTAGAAATTTGGTCGTTTTGACCCCCGTAGCAAAAAAGGGTTAAATTTACTCATAATATTTCAGAATACTTTTAAAAATATCTAAAACATCCAGTTTCTGAACAATTTAAATGAATATACTTAAAAAACGATATTTTTAGATCAATTATAGTTAAATATACAGAATTTCCCAAAATTTTAACTTTGACCTCAAAGGTGCACGGCATAGATTTACCCGATTCGGCTAATATTTTCAGCAGCAAGTTCAACACTATGTGGCACATTAATCCCATTGGATTTGTGTATAATTCATATCGAAAAGCTATTTTTTTTAGCTCCAATATAGGCGAATACACTATATTTCCCAAAATTTGAACTTTGACCTCAAAGGTGCACGGGATAGAGTTATCCGATTTGGCTCAAATTTTCAGCAAGTAAGTTTTAGACCAAGTGGCAAAAGAATCTTCACATTTATCATCAAAAATCCAAAGTTGATTTTTCATTGTCACCCTAATATGCATATATATTTACAAAATTTGCTGAAATAATGGAGAAAACTTTCATTCTTTGATATAAAAATTATTCTGTAAAAAAAAATGGTTGTATTAAGAGGATCTCTCTTACATAAAAATAATTAAAGATTTCGAACAATCTGTACAACAATAACAGCATATGACATGAAAACTGTTAATATGAATGTGTTTAAGCCAGAAACTAGAAATTGCAAGTACAAGTATACATGGGTTAGACATAGCCTCAAATCTCACGGAAGTGCAAGCAAATTGAAGCAATTAAGCCAAAACAGCTACAATTATGCATAATACCAGAAATCGATCCATTAAAAGTTATCATAGAGTAGTTATGATAAAAGAAAATATGAGTTCTTCTCTAAAATATCGAAAAAAAAAAAGTATTATATGCTGATATCATGCCTGGCAAGTATGATGTCCTGGGTGAGATCCTCAAATTACTCTGGATTTAATATTTGCTATAGAGAACGGAAAAAATAAGGGATCCGTATTTTTTTTAGTTATCCGATTTAATTTTTAGAGGAGCGATGCAAGTGTGTTGTGAAAACTCATTTATTTTTGTATGTGTGTAAAAAACAATCATAATTAAATATGTCTTATTTTTATACCCTATACCACTATGTGGTTTGGGTATAATGACTTTGTGCTGCTGTTTGTAACTACCAAAAATATTTGACCTCGACCCATCTTTTATTATACCGATCGAATCAGAATCACTTTCCGATTCGATTTAACGATGTCCGTCCGTCCGTCCGTCCATGTAAAGCTTGTAATCACACTGCAGGTCGCAAATATGCATATATTTTGATTAAATTTGGTATATAAGCTTTTATCGGCCATGGGATGAACGCTATTGAAATTGGTGAGAATCAGTCCATGTTCAGACCTAGCCCCCATACAAATGACCCCTATGAAATCAACATAAATTGTCATAAGATCCAAATTATCATATAAATCTTAGTCAAATTGGGTTTGTATGTGTATATTACATCCATTAAACAGTACTCCAAAAATTTTCCCTATGGCACAACTCTAAGTCATAGGCCCCATATAGAGCTGCTTCCCGATCTTCACTTAAATCTATCCAAAAACAAAAATATTGTAATATTGTATTTTTACAAAATACAAGAGACCTTACCAAACATGGTCAGGATCGTTCCATTTTTGGGCCTAGTCCCCATATAGATATAGCCTCAGATATGAACTCTTTCATATCTGCAGCCAAAAAAAATTAATAAAAATCCCACTCAAATTTGGTTTATGCCTATTTTCTATATCCAGTTAGTTGGGCCTGATAGGTAGGGTCTCTAAACGCATGGTATAGGGTATCGTATAGTCGGTCTAGACCGATTCTAATTTTTTACTTGTTAATTTATGACTTTAAATTTATTTATTTTATTTATTTATTTATTAACCCATAATTGAAATTATAAGCTAATTTTACTAAGAGCAATAGCAACGTAGGCCTTCAGCTCATGACTTTAAATTAATTTTATTCATTAAATAAAATTATTTCTTATATTATTATAACTCTTTTATACCCTATACCATTGTGTGGTTTGGGTATAATGACCTTGTGCTGCTGTTTGTAACTACCAAAAATAGACCCATCTTTTATTTAGCGATATCCGTCCGTCTGTCCGTATACCCGTCTGTGTGTCCATGTAAACCTTGTAATCAAACTACAGGTCGCAAGTATGAATATATTTTGCTGAAATTTGGTATATAAGCTTTTGTCGGCCATGGGATGAACGCTATTGAAATTGGTGAGAATTCGGTCCATTTTCAGACCTAGTCCCCATACAAATGACCCCTATGAAATCGACATAAATTGCCATAAGATCCAAATTATCATGTAGATTTCAGTGAAATTGGGTTTTTATATGTTTATTATATCCATTAATGGTAGTCCAAAAATAATGCCTTTAGGACAATTCTTAGTCATAGGCCCCATATAGAGCCGCTTCCCCAACTTCACTTAAATCTATCAAAAAGCAATAATATTGCACAGATTTCTCTCAAATTCGGTTTGTATATGGGGGATTTCATGTCAAGTGCACCAACTTTTGAAACCGATGTCTTCCGATCGGGATGAAATTTGCACCAAGGATAGTCCTATTGGATAGTAGTTTAGACACAATTTTTCAACAAGATCGGTCCAGATCTCTTTGAGTTAGAGGGGATCAAAATTTGACATTTTGGCTAAACAGGTGTTTTTTCTCATCCATGTAACTTATTACCTATTGTTCTTAGAAAATTTTCTCCCAAAGAGTTTAGATAGCTATTTCTTCAGTATTTCGGAAAAAAATACTTAAAAAAAAAAAAAAAATTGTAGACTTTTTTTTTTGCTAAATTAAAGCATTTTTTGCCTTTTTTTCAAAAAGGGCATTTTTTTTTTTTTTTTCATAAGAAAGCTTATGATTTTTCCTTTAAGAACTTTTTGGTCGCTTAGTGGGATGGAAGTGGGATATCTATCAAAATAAATGTTTTGTAACTCAAGACAACGGTTTTTCAATTTTTCACAAATGCACTATTTTGAATTTTTTCCTATTTGTGTCTAAAACCTTACAAATAAAACTTATACTGAGAAACTAGACAAATTAGCCTTTCCGAAGGTATGTAACATACCTAACTAAAATTTCATACCCTCGATACTGTAAAACCCAGAATATGTTAACCTCAGGAAAAAAATCGCTTTTTTTTCTATAGAAATGTTGAAAAATTATTATTTTTTATTTATTTTTAATAATAATTAAATTAATGTATAATAATAATATTATTAAAAGTAAAAAGATAAATAATTTATTAAAATTTAATCTTAATTGCATTAGATCCATTTATATCATAACTATTTTTATACTTAATTTATTGTAGCTGATAAAGTGTTTAAGCTTGTAAATTTTTAAATACCCAGTCTTTCATCCAGCTTTTTTGTCGCCTTTATTTACTGCGTTTTTTGTCAATCCTTTCTTGGCGTTACTAGGTTCGCTGCTGGTTTATTTGTTGTCTTTGGAAAGAAATCGCATTGAATAGAGGCAGAAAACTTTTTCAACTTGAGTCTTCCATCGACAAGAGGTATAAAAGCATGGTATTGCCATAAAAGTGGTGCCATCGATTGTTACCGCAGCATCGAATCTGCTCTTCAGTGTTTTCAATGTTTCCTGATGATCCACTTTGCTACTCAAAACTATTTTAGTTTCTTTACAATAACTCTTTGCCCAATGGAATAAAGCAGTCGCATCTAAGATGCGATCTTGATGAGAGCACTGGAGGCTATACTTCGCTGCATTTCTTTTAAGGTTGGCTCCTTTACCATGAGCAGTAGGATGAAAATGCCACTCAGCTGGCATTCCAAAATCTTTTTCATGGCCCATAAGATTTGCCAAGCTACTTTTGTTTTTAAAATGTTGACGAGCTCCGTCCGAAACGTAGTATACCTTCTTTACTGTAAATTTAGATTTTAGAAATTTTAGTATTCTCTTCTGGTACTCATAAACTGCAACGGTATCAGTTTTAAATCGTCGGATATGATTGCCATATTTTTTTGTGTTCCAGTTTTTCATCTTTCATGTAGTAAATAACTACTGTGAATATAGTTGCTTGGTCATTATTGAAGTGGAATGCTTGTATGGCATCCTGAAGAACATATTTATAGTTTTCTGCGAAATCATATGAAATAACGAATTCACCAGACTTCAAATGTATCTTCAAATCCTTGAAGAATGACCATTGCTCTTTGACTAAAAAGTCATGGTTTCTCAAGTTTAGCAATCCTGTACACATTTCTTCCACAAAATCATCCACATTTAAAATGATTGTTTTCAATGTGCATCTGTCAGTCTTAATCCAAGAATCAAATTTGACCTCCTCTATATATTCTCGATCTAAAGAGTTGATTAAATTTTCTTTGATCAATGTGGTTTTCGGGCAATTGGTACATTCACCTAAGTGGCAAGAAGTTGTTGCATTAGGACACATAGTCAATTTAAGGCAATCGCGGTAATCGTGTAAATCTTCTGCCGAATCATCTGTTAAATACTTTAAGTTGATTTCCTTCAACATCAGTTTAACATTTTCATGGTAAATGCAAACGCATACTGTGTGAGTTCCGCTGCTTCCTGCCAAAACGCAATGTTTTGGCCTCATTTGGGTTAATTTCGTGAAGCCAATTCTAACATCCTCGTGTTCATATTGAAATGTTGCAAATAACTCTTTCAGGTTACAGATAACCATTATCTTCTGTTATGTTATGAAGGTATGTTACATACCATCGGAAAGGTTAGTTTGTCTAGATTCTCAGTATAAGTTTCATTTGTAAGGTTTTAGACACAAATAGGAAAAAATTCAAAATAGTGCATTTGGTAAAAATTGAAAAACCGTTGTCTTGAGTTGCAAAACATTTATTTTGATTGATATCGCACTCCCATCCCACTAAGCGACCAAAAAGCTCTTAAAGGAAAAATCCTAAGCTTTCTTATGAAAAAAAAAAAAAAAAATGCCCTTTTTGAAAAAAAGGCAAAAAATGCTTTAATTTAGCAAAAAAAAAAAGTCTAAAAAATTTTTTTTTTTTTTTAAAGTATTTTTTTCCGAAATAGAAATAGCTATCTAAACTCTTTGGGAGAAAATTTTCTAAGAACAATAGGTAATAAGTTACATGCATGAGAAAAAACACCTGTTTGGCCAAAATGTCAAATTTTGATCCCCTCTAACTCAGAGAGATCTGGACCGATCTTGTTGAAAAATTGTGTCTAAACTACTATCCAATAGGACTAACCTTGGTGCAAATTTCATCCCGATCGGAAGACATCGGTTTCAAAAGTTGGTGCACTTGACATGAAACCCCCCATATATATAATTAAACATTTAACAAAATTGATATATAACATTTATTTAATTCAGTTAATTTAATGCATTTAAGTGTAATATAATATCTCTTCTCACAATATCCAAACTTTTATTAAAATCGATAAACTGATACAGCATATTAAACTCATCACAAATTCTACGTAGTGGATTAAAATTAGCATAGTTTGTACAATAATATTTGATAGTTAGAAAGTTATAATTTCTTGATGATCGAAAAGGAATATTTATATTTATTTTGTTGATAAGAAATTCAGATTTAAGACTACCATTTAACAGTTTTAACAGGAAAGTAACATTTAGCATATGTCTGCGACTTTTCAATGTAGGCAGCTTAATTAGAGCCAGACGATTTTCATAAGATGGCAACCTCATATTAGGAGCCCAGCCCAAACCACGAAGACAAAATAACAAAAATTGTTTTTGAACTGATTCAATTTTATTCGAATGTATATGATATTGCGGATCCCAGACTACAGACCCATATTCGAGTATTGGTCTTACCAAGGTAGTAAACAATTGTTTTGTTGTATACGGATCCGAAAACTCTTTAGCCCACCGTTTAATGAATCCAAGTACACCAGCAGCTTTATTTATTGTTAGCGAAATATGACTTCTAAAGTCTAATTTTTTATCCAGAAGTACGCCAAGGTCGTTGAATGAATCCACTAAATCAAGCACAGCATTATTCATGATATACCGACCATTAATTGGAATTGATCTTATAAAAATCATATATTTGCATTTTTTGATATTTAGGTCCATTAGATTAATATTACACCAAGTAGTTAAACGATCAATATCATTCTGTAAAAATGATTGTTGATCAAGATTGTTGAGGGTAAGAATTAACTTTACATCGTCTGCATACACTAATGTAGTTGAGTGTTTAATTACAGGAAGAAGATCATTTATAAATAGCGTAAATAAAAGAGGTCCCAGGTAACTAACTTGAGGTACACCAGATAATACTTTTATGTTGTTGGAATACGAGTTACGAAAATTAATACATTGTGTTCTGTCTTTTAAATATGATCCAATCGATTTTATCAGCAATATACCAAAGCCCATACGGTCAAGCTTAAACAACAATAGATCATGATTTACTTTATCGAATGCCTTGCTAAAATCATTATAAATAACATCTGTTTGTTTCATATTAATAAAACCATCATTTACCAAAGTTGTAAGCTCCAAAAGATTTGTTATTGTAGAGCGTGATTTGCAGAATCCATGTTGCGTTGGAGATATGATAGAAGACATATGATGTGACAACGTGTCATATATAAGTTTTTCAAATAGTTTTGGAACAGCACTTAATTTAGCAATACCTCTATAATCCGAAATACCAGCTTTAGATCCAGACTTAAAGAAGGGAATAATAAATGATTCTTTCCAAATGGGAGGAAAGTAACCCAATTTAAGGGATATGTTAAACATATAAGTCAAAGGAATATACAATAAATGTGCGCAGCGCTTTAAAATGCACCTAGGAACACCGTCAGGACCAGCAGCATACGACAATTTCAATTTTGTCAGGGCATTCCGAACTGTATGTTGATTGATGGATGGTATATTAATAATTGAAGATTCCGATATTATGTATGGATACAGATTATTGCTATTAAATACTGTTGAAGAATAAGTTGATGTAAAAAAGTCTACAAACATATTACTTATGGAGTTATCATCTGAAGATTCTAAATCACTTAAATCTATCAAAAAACCAAAAATATCGCACGGATTTTTCAAAACATTTTTCAAAACATAAGTGACTTTACCAATATATAAATATAGCATCCTATATGAACTTTTTCATATCTGCAGCCAAAAAAAATTAATAACAATGCCACTCAAATTTTATTTATGCTTATTTTCTATACCGAATTAGTTGGACCGAAAGATAGGGTCCCTAAACCATGGTATGGGTCTAGACCGACTATAATTTTCTTACTTGATAATCATGCATTTACGAAGGACGTCTCTAATATAAAATTATACCCCGAATGCTTAAGCGTTAATCAGTTAATCTGAGTTGGCTGAGTTCTATAGCCTTTTGTTTTTCTTTCATAAGTAAATCGAAGACTGTAGTAAAGCTTATCAGTACACAAAAGTGAAACCATGTCTGCTTGCTATGTTAATTACAAATTTTACTGGAATATCCAAAGTCTATAAATACTTATATAAACAGAGGCCAGCCAACATATGTAAGGACATATTTTAAGTGAAAACGATTTACAAAAATTCTTCAATTTGGGAGAAATTTTATATCATAACCATCCTTGACTCACTGATTCACTGACTGACAAAGTCAAATACAGTGCAGTCTATGAGAAGCCACATATTATGTCACATCACACTCACTTACGTTTCTACTTGTAATATTTCGACTCATTCAATTAAATTGAGATTCTTCTAAAACTGGCTGCTTTCTGTATTAAATATCATTCAGTATTTTATGTTCATTAATTTGATTAACTTTATAATTATTTTGACCAACCGCTGTACTCGTAATGTGGACATATGTTTGTGTTAACTTTCATAATGATTATATTTCATTAACAGACAAATTTGATAATTTGTCTGGCAATTCACAGAAATGTTTATATTTTGATATTCAGACTTACGTTCTTTACCATATACCATAGGTATAGGGTATAATGAGTTTGTGCTAATTGGTATAACTGCAAAAAATAATAGTCCTAGATTCAACCTTAATTATGTTCGTTTGTCCATCGTGCATCCATCTGTCTGTCCGTCCGTCTGTGTCCATTAGAATGGTCATTAAAAATGAAATTGCGATTTTGGGGAGTGTAGGGGTCCAGTTTATTTCCTTTTTACATAAAACTAATAAATGTAAAGTTTGCGTTCAATCGGATAAAGAAAAGTCGCGCCGGAAATCGATTGAAAATTTCAAGTGTATTTATATGGGGAAAATATAACTTTTTTCAGATTTTACCAAATTTTCGTTCTATCGATATCAGCACTAAATTATCATTTTAAAAAACTATATAACTTCAAAATCAACTAGAAACTCGCCAAGAAATAGCAAATGCACCAGACACCCTTTTGTGCCAAAAAAAAACTAGGTCATGAAATTTGACGGAAATTTTTCAACTTTAAGAAATTGATTAAGGCCATAATTTTTTTTTGTGTCTATACCTATAAGTACTCAGATATGAAGTATTGTTTCATTACCACGTTGTTAATCTATTGTTGTTAACCCTAACAGATTATCATACATATATATAGATATATACATATATCGATAAAATTTGGTAACAATTCTATTGTATTATTTATGTTATTTAAAACTAACTAGATCTTTAAACAACATTAATCGAATTTTGTTTCTAATTACCTATCATTTGTGTAGTTAAATTTAAACAATTTTTAAAAACACGTATATAAATATAAATACTATTTATTTACCCGTTATTATGATGATCTTGTTTCTGTGTATTTATTTTTATAATTATAGAGCTAAAAATAAATTGTTCATATTTACTTTTATTTGTTGTTATTACTAATATACTCGTACATACTAAGTAACTTAGCTATTGTATTTAGAAGGTGCATTTGAATAAAACAAATAGCGATTTGTTGTCAACTCAACACACTTTATAATCTTTAATAAAATAAAATGTATTGCAAAAAAAAAAAAATATTTAAAAAATCCGAAAAAAAAAATACGACAACCTGCTCTGCGAAAACAGTAAAAGCAGCTGCAAACATTCCCAACATATACTCAAACGGTAGTTAAGGTACAATTTAATATCAAACGGAAAAAATCCATAAAATTTATAGAATGTACTTGCAGTCATTCATAAAAAAAACTCACATTTAGATAGAAAATTTAGATAAAAATGTTTTTTTTTTTTTGCTTTAACTAAAATGTGCCTGGTTTTAATAAAAAATCCACAAATGACCACGTTGAATATGCTTTGTGTAGATTTTTACACTCAAACTAATTTCAAAGTAAACTAATTAAACCAGAAATTGTATTACAATAATTCAAAAATAAACAATTTTTGATAGTCTCCACCCGTGTTCTAAACACATTATTATACCACGGTTCTCAACACTAAGAAGCGAAAAAGGCTAGATTTCACATTATAATGGCTAGATTTTTTACAATGATATTTAAAATTAATAATACTGGTCTACAAATTTAAAAAAAAATAACTGACTGCAGAAACGAAGCATGTTTTTTAACTACTCTGGGTGCGCTGAATTTGAATCTGGCATAAAATTTGGGCTATCACGTCTTCTTCATTTTATATCTCATGCTGGCAATACTGACACTGCAGTTTCACAATTATTAATTTGACGGAAGCCCACATTCATTCTAAATCTTCATAATATTAGCGTTTAAACATTTCAGGAAAATCGTGTGTTACTGATTGAAACTATTTTTGCTTTGTGTGTGGTGAATATTTGGTTGGAAAAAAAGCATATGCAATATCAGAATTATGAAAATATGCATATTTACATTATTTTAGTTTTGGTGTCAGAAACTTGGACAAACCGTGGACAACGACAATGTTTTGCAATAGTTGCAGAACTGTTTTATACAAGTGCTCAAATGGCAAGAAGATCTATTTTGATTTTTCAATTCCAGTATTTTGAAGAGAGTCAAGTAACCACCAAGCCGACTGTTATTTCTATTTAACAGAATTTGCTGGATTCAATATGAAAACACAAAAAAATATTACTTACGCGAATGTTGCATCTTTTTCCAAACCAGTTGAATGTCCACCAAATTATCCATTACCAGTCATTCCCAGTGCTATGAGCAGTGAGTCCGAAACATCTTTCACCAACTGTGGTAGTTTGTATGAGGCTGATGATGAATCGTCATTTAGTGACTCAAGCTGAGCTGAATGATCTAATTCGGGATTTACATTTAACGAAGCAAGACGCAGGATTACTAGCTTCACGCATGCAGCAGTGGAAACGTCTTGCAGTTGGGAGAAAAGTAACAATCTATAGAGATGGAAGCTTTGAATTGGCTGCATATTTTGAAAAGAAACACTCTATTCTCTACTGTACTGATGTTGATGGTTTATTTCAAAAAATGAACCAGCCATATGACAAAACTGAATGGAGATTATTTATTGATGGCTCTAAGAACAGTTTAAAGGCTCTTCTTTTGCATAATGGGAATGAAAAACCATCCATACCAATTGCTCATGCCATTAATACAAAGGAAAATTACGAATTAATGACTGAAATTTTTACATTACTCAAATACAACGATCATAAATGGAAGATCTGTGGTGACCTTAAGGTGTGTGATTTAAATTTCTTTGTATATATAGTACAGACCATCGTAAATAACTGTAAATTAATCTGTTATAGGGCTGTTTAAATTATCGTAATTTGAATTTTTTTAGAGTAATTTCATGAAAATTAAAAATGTGTTTCCCGCGGGTCGTCACGGGTCAAGGGTTAAAGAAGACACTTTCACTTTTCTCCGGGTGGTATACATTTCTTGTTCCCTTTTGTTCCCTAGAAGTTCTATTCCACTAAAGTTGAAATTTGAGAAAAATATAGTAGTTTCATAAATATTTCACAACGCCCCTAATACTAAACGGTAGAACTGTGACCACTTACAATAACTAAAGGCTATAATCCTACCAATAAAAAAGACCGCAGGTTATTATCGATGATAGCTTGCAAGTAGTAACCATTTATTTTTGATAAAAAAACAAAAAAAATCACCTTTTTCTGAAATTAAAAAAACAGTTGAGTTTGACAGCATTCCACGCCCACAATTAGCAATAGTTTAACCTAATTTTTTTTGGCTACCTTAATCTGGATATATTAGATACGAAAAGGCGTTAAAATTTTAAAAATCGGTGACAAAAACAAATTAGACTTTTGGCCAATGAAATCAAAATTTCAGCCAAAGTGCGCCGCTGTACATAAAGTTGGGCCTTTTTAAGAACTTTGTTAAGGCTCTGGACAAAGATGGTCCAGAGCTAAAGTCAAAGAAGGCAAATTTGTTGGCCCTCAGATCAGGAAGCTATTTGATGATGACAATTTTTCACAATGTTTATTGGAGAATGAATATGCAGCCTGGAAATCTTTCAAGAGCATCACGGACAGTTTTCTTAGAAACAATAAGAGTGAAAACTGCAGACAAATTGTTGCTGAATTATTGAAAAATTATCACGAAGTAGGTGCATTTATGTCACTCAAAATGCATTTTCTTCCTTCTCATTTAGATTTTTTTCACCATGCTCACCAAGATTTAATGAAAATTGAAAAAAATTATCAAGGATTTTGGGACAAAAGCATGCTGGGAGACAATTGCTGAGCTCTAATGCGTGAAACCGAACCAACGAAATACAAACGACGTTCAAATAATGCCAATCAAATAAACCATTAAATAAACTAATGAGTTTTTATTAAAATATTTTTTTTTTGTATCTCGAAAACCTGAAGCGATAGAGAGAAACCAATTACAGATTCAAATTCAGCCTACCAAATTACCCTAGGAAAGATATTTGGTTGCTCCAGTCCAAGACCTTGTTGGCTAGTGTAAGATAACAAAAATTTTATTTTCGCGTTTTTTTTTTTATCGATTATTAAATCCAAGCGATTATGGAATCCATTCAGCATATATGTAAATACATAAAACTACGTTTAACCATATTGCTATTCCCATACTCTCATCAATATACATGTCATTACACTTAACAATATTTTTATTCTCTTCCTCTCATCGATAAAACATTCGTTCACATGTACAAAAAGAAAACCCCAAAACAAAAACAACAAGTAAACAAAAATATGTGGGCATGCATCGCTGATACATACTTATAAATCTATCCGCTTAAGTTCTGTTATGTATAAACTTTTTCACAACTTTCAGTTTTTTTTATATGGTTTAGACCATATCTTGGTACAGTGCTGCCCAATTTACCCCATTTTCAATACTAATGCTCGAAATAATGCTCTCCTAAAATTACCCAGGTAAATGGTTTATTTTGTGAATGAGCGTGATTTCACCAGACAGACGGACATCGCCTCGAGTTGTTGTAACGATCAGATATATGTATACTTAATGGCTTAGAGTGTTACAAGCCATAAACTCTATGCACAGTAGTGAGTAGGGTATAAAAACGAGCGAGATAACTATAGTCAAACTATACTCATGCTGTACTACTTAGTTTCGCGAAATATCTCCGTGAGTAAAGAACAAATAAATCAAGTTATAATTAAATTATGGTTAGATTATCATTCAAAAACCTGAAGCGATAGAGAGAAACCAATTACAGATTCAAATTCAGCCTACCAAATTACCCTAGGAAAGATATTTGGTTGCTCCAGTCCAAGACCTTGTTGGCTAGTGTAAGATAACAAAAATTTTATTTTCGCGTTTTTTTTTTATCGATTATTAAATCCAAGCGATTATGGAATCCATTCAGCATATATGTAAATACATAAAACTACGTTTAACCATATTGCTATTCCCATACTCTCATCAATATACATGTCATTACACTTAACAATATTTTTATTCTCTTCCTCTCATCGATAAAACATTCGTTCACATGTACAAAAAGAAAACCCCAAAACAAAAACAACAAGTAAACAAAAATATGTGGGCATGCATCGCTGATACATACTTATAAATCTATCCGCTTAAGTTCTGTTATGTATAAACTTTTTCACAACTTTCAGTTTTTTTTATATGGTTTAGACCATATCTTGGTACAGTGCTGCCCAATTTACCCCATTTTCAATACTAATGCTCGAAATAATGCTCTCCTAAAATTACCCAGGTAAATGGTTTATTTTGTGAATGAGCGTGATTTCACCAGACAGACGGACATCGCCTCGAGTTGTTGTAACGATCAGATATATGTATACTTAATGGCTTAGAGTGTTACAAGCCATAAACTCTATGCACAGTAGTGAGTAGGGTATAAAAACGAGCGAGATAACTATAGTCAAACTATACTCATGCTGTACTACTTAGTTTCGCGAAATATCTCCGTTAGTAAAGAACAAATAAATCAAGTTATAATTAAATTATGGTTAGATTATCATTCATTTGTGGCCTGACAGTATGAACAAGTTTGCATTGTATGGGACAAGTCCAAAAATGGTTCGATTATGAACAGCACTTCTTGTGTAATTTGGTTACAATGATTTAAAAAAATAAATAATTTTCAATACAATGCTCGCTCCCATTTAAAAAAAAAAATTGAGATCATCCAGAACCTAACTAAGCAAATAATCGAATTTTAGTAGAATACGGTGTCTGTGAAAAAAATATTGCGAAAATATCAAAAATGGGCTCCAGCTACTAGGTAGGCTCAACTAGTCGGCGAACTTTATTCATTTTGGAACTTCCTCCATTAACAGAGTCAACTGGGCTACTGTCAAATTTAAAAAGCTCCCTCATTAAATTTTTATTTAACAACTATTCAAAGATGGTTGCCGGGACTATAAACGCAATCGTATTACACCGTCAAAGGAATGTTTACCGTTGTTATACTGCAATATAATGAGATTTTGCGCCATTTTCTCACTGTGCACTGTGGACCATATTTTGAGAAAGCGGCCAAAAATAATTTTTTTTATGGTTACCGATTTTAAAGTTATGCTATTCATTTGAAAGTAAATACCAGTGAAACTCGGAAGCCAAAAAAGTGCGACTCAATTTCAACAATATCACAGCGAACAGCGTCTTCGAAAATGGACTTTCGCAGTATTTTGCTAATATTAAAAATTTCTTTGTAAATTTCAATTTTTAAATGCCTGTAAGTTTTTTTTAAAAAGATTTTGTAGTAAAATTAATTTTGTATAATTTTGTAACTTCTAAGCTTTTAATGTTAAAAATATAACGTCACTGAGTTGTTTAGAAATTAAATAAAAAAAAAATTTTTTAAAAAGTCAAAATTTCCCGAAAATCTCCCACTTAATAGAGGATAACTACTGTCCATCAAAAGCCATCAATAAAAATCTTGCACTGTTCTGTAGTCCGAACAGTCCTCTACACTCCTATACCCTACGGTATACCCCAGAACAATTTTTCTGACCCAAGGTCAGATATTTTGTGCAAAATTTGTTTTCAATACAAAAATTTTTCACTATGTGTTAGGGTATAATTATACCCGATCCGTATAATAAAAAATACTCATTATAATGAGAGTGCCCTGATGCTTGTAACTACTAAAAGTATTGGACCTATACCCATCTTTTATTATACGGATCGACTCAAAATCACTTTCTGAGTTGATTTATATCCGTCCGTCCGTCTGTGTGTTTTTTTTTCTGAGTTTATTTGTTTTTTATACTGACAGAAAAAGGAAACGGTAGAGTTGACACGAGTTGTTATATACTTATAAAAAAGGGTTGAGACATAATGCGCTTAATTGTTAAATTATAATAATGGGGAAAATCTTTTTCATTTTGACAGGTACATTTTCATAGGTATTTTTCAAAAACATTAATAGTCGGAACTTGAGTTATATAGTTTAAATACCTGACAAAATGGGAAAAAAAATTTAAATAACAGGTAGATGGTAAAAAACTACCGCAACACACCCTTTTAAGATATGAACAGGTATGCTTCACCTTTTAAAAGGGGTCAGGGTCTAGATTTTTTATGTTTCAAAAAGTGGTAATAAAAGATAAAAAAATTGTATTTTACATAATTGCAAGTAAGATTATTTATAATGGGGAACAAATAATTCAAAACAATATGCTACCAATAGGAGATCTATCTGAAGAAACGCAAAAAAAAGGAACAAGACTACAGATTCTTTCGCGAACCCAACATAAGGAAAATGTCCAGATGTTGCACTAATGACGACCTTATCACTATTTTGTTGTACACTTCAGATACATATATGTCCAACATTCGACAAAAATGCGAAACCACCTGTATTGAATTAGACGAAGAAGCTAAACAACTTCTAGAAGATGAAAATCAGGGCTATTTAGAAGAAATATTTACTAAAATTGGTTGATTTAAAGTACTTTTTCATTACACTAACAATAAGTTACGCTTTTTTTATATAGTTAAAAATTTTTTTTGATTTAAAAATTTATATATTTTGTAAATTTACAATACAAATTGATTTAGAAATATTTAAAAAGACAATAAAAAATGTTTAACTAAAGTAAAACATACGACTTTTTCATTGAAACTTCTCTATCTTGTACCAATATCAGGTAACTTTTACGTTCGTTGCTTATATTTTAACTCGGGCTCTTTTAAAACAAAAGCCAACCTTTGGTCCTTGTGAACATTAGGTCTAAAAAGTTTACGGGGGCCATAGTTTGGCATTTTCTGACAAATTTGAACTTACAAAATTTTTAAAAAGTATTAGTTGTAAAATTAACTGAAAAATAAGACATTATATAAAACAAGTAAGAGTGTTAAATTCGGCTGTGCCGAATCTTTGATACCCTCCACCTCGGTTTGAGTCTTGATAATAAATATAAATGAAAAAGTAAACAATTTGTTAAACTTAATACCAAATTATTTCAGCAAATTCTTTGGGTTGGTTTTCGTCTTTTCTATTATTTCGGATTTATTTCGGTGTTTGCTTTTTGGTCATCGTGGTTGCTGATCGGCATGCATTTAGGTTATATACCTATATCCATGCGTTTCCGGTTATATGACATAACTTCTCGTTTAATTTAGTTTTTGCTAATTAAATAGCTCGCCCTAACCTCCATTGCAAAGGCAATGGTTGTGTAGGGTGGGTATATGCATTAAATCGTGCTAATTGGAGATGGCTGTACAGTTTCTTTTAACTGGCCAAATATTTCTTATTCGGATGGAGTAACAAAATAATAACCAAAAAAAACTCTCTCAATTTTTTTATTAAAATATTGCCATATTTGGAAAACATAGAGAATAAATTTATAATAATAAATATTCAAATTAGGGATGCCAAACGCAAAAAACCAGATGTCCCAAACATTTTAAATAAAATAATTTGTTCTCTTTATTTTCTGAAAATCTTCAAATTTTCATCCAAAAAAATTGTGAAAATTTATATATAAAAAATAACATTCTCATCAAATTGCGTTTATTTATGTAACAGTTTTTATGTTCGCAATTCTCAAATATCATTTGACGTTTTCTAAAATTCATTGAATTTAAATTAATGTTTTCTGTAGTGTGATTCTGTAAGTTTCAACGATCCGACAATCGCAAAATATATCGACAGCTATTGTTGTTTGCACTAAGGATTAAGTGATTCACTAAGTACATACATCTTAACGACAGTCGACAAATCTATTTTTCTATTTATTTAAATTGTAAACGAATGGCATCTCTGTCAAAATAAGCGAAAAACAGAAAGAAGAATAGAAAAAAACAAATTACTTCGTGTTTGACAGGATGATTTTATGATGTTTAATATCTTCATTTTTTTATTAATATTTCTGTGTATTTATTTGAAAATGAAATAATGAATTGGATATGTAATTTAATTTTTTTATTTATATAAAAAAGTTTTTTTAATTAAAGCAAAATATTTTCACTATTTTATGATTTTTATTTATGTATGACGACATTTCAACCTAAAAATTTAAGTTTTTATCGATTGAATAAACAACACAAAAATGGTTATCGTTTAGACAACAACATCAACTGACTTTAATAATAGCGAATATCGTTTAAAAATTTTACTGATAATTTTGCAATTTTCTTTTTTTAACGATTCGACTATCGTTAAAAGAAGTTACTGAATCGCGGTACAGAAAAGCTATTAATTTCTCCTGAATGTCAATATTTTTTTTAAATGTAAAAATTTTTTAAATGTAAACATAGGTATTTGGTGTTTTTTTTTTTTTTTTTTTTTTTTTTTTTGAATTTCAATTTGTGTTTAACGAGTAAAGATGCAATTGATGTCTTCTAAATTTAAATTTATAATTTATATGATTTTCTGAAATTCAATTAATTGTAATTTATAATTGAAAATTTTTAATTCCAGTTTTTAGAATTGATATTTTCTTAAATTTGAATGGAAAATTTAAAAATGGCAATTTTGTATTTATGTGAATAATAATGCTTTAGTAATTATAAACAATTTAGGTAAAGCAGAATAATAATTCTATATAACTATGTAGAACTGTTTTGAAAGCAAAAAACTCATTGATGAACTCGGTAACTCTATTTTGTAAAGACAACAAAAATTTAATATGCCAAACTAATGTTCATATTTGTAAAAGAATAATGAAAATACGTATGAAATAAAATACCAGCCCGTGTATACACTTAACATTGTTCTGAATGATATCCAGTTGAAAATATTAACATTCATGTTAAAATAGAAATAACTATTGCAAAGCTAATTAGAACAAACAAAAATTGTGGCGCCATCTACTGTGGCATAGTCACGCTGAGCAAAACAAAATGACACTCTGTTAATGCAAAAGAAATGTATTTTCCCCACAACAAAATATTGCACAATTTTATGTAAATAAAATAATATACCGACTTATTTCTAACATGCAGTTGTTATGGATATACATATATAATATATGTTTATTATTTGTATTATTTAATATGTTTATATAAATTTATAAATAAATTTATACATAAAATTTTTTTTTGCTATATTTATATTGGTTTTTTTTTTTTATTAACAAATAAGTATTTTAGCATTATTTGCTTTAGATGTTGGTGAATTTTTACTCCCTTTATATTAACTCGTATTGTCTGCTTGTCGAAAAAATTTTGGATCGATTTTAACCAATTTCCCGTGAGCCATTCGATCTGAAATTTTGCAGGCAGGCTCGCGGTAATAACAGAAATGATCTAACAAATTTTTAGAGTGATGCCAAAACAATGGAAACTTTTAAATTTTTCTACCAGAGTTAATAAAAAAATGTACAAAGGGTTAGTTTTTATTATATTATTACCACAACGACCACAAAAACAACAAGTCCAGCTATGACAACAACACAACATTTAGAATAACAACAAGAAAACTATAGAAACATCATATTTTTCATTTTTTTTAATTTTTCAGAGATTTCCCTGGACCTGTTCCACCGATTATATGATTTTTGAAATAGAGATCTTCCCATGAATTTGGTGAATCATTCTCACTAAAAATTATCACTGTAGCTGCACTATTCAGCGCGCGATCGTGACAAGAACAACATAGAAAATTATATTTTTTCAAGACTTTTTTTAGTTCTTCATTCAAATCTCGGGCCCTAATCGACCGATTTGAACGATTTTAAACAGTAAACTTTTCAGGATGTTAGTGAATCATTTTTTATGTCAGCGAGCACCCTAGGATTGATGTCGTCATCGTGATTTCCACAAACGGACAGACGGACATCGCTATATCAACTCCGGTTGTTATAAGGATCACAAATATATATATTTTATGGGGTCCAAAATTTTTTTTCTAATTAACACTGGAGTGGAGGGTATAAAAAAACCTTTTTTACCCTTTTAACACTTCACCTTTGTACTAAAGTTCAACTAAAAATGAAAATGTATTTTAAACCCTCCATAACTTTTTTTTATTATCAGTCGTTATTTACGTTTGATAGCAAAAATTAAAGGATAAAGTCCCACCTTCCAAGCAGAAATGACCGCATATCAAAATTCCATTTCCAAACAAAAGTTATGGATTTTTGACCGCCTTCTCGTGAAATGGTCCACTGTGTGGTGGATGAAACATGGATCTATTATAACACACCGGAGGACAACAACCAGTTTAAGCAATGGGTTTCTCCGGCTGAACCGGCAGCAACAAGGTCATAGGTCTTCAAGGTCGTCGTCATAGCGAAAAACTGTCGCTAAGGCCAAAGACAGGAAAAGAAAATTCCAATTGGTTACCAAGATATAGCGGTGAGGAAAATTGCATGTTCTTCGGAAAAATTAAGTTTTAGTCAAAATGTACATGAGGCCATAAACTAACAGCTAAACTAAGGATTTATTGATATCTTAAAAGGAAATGCTCACTGCCAACAGAAAGCTTTAAAAATTAATTAAAAAATATGACATTTCAGCCTCCTGTTTAAAAAAGCGGAATTAGCAACCATTTTAATTAGGCGCATAATGTTCACCCCCTTTTATTCCTGCAATATTTTGATATTTCTTTCCTTTTGTGTATTGTCCTTTTAAATTTACAAGTATAGCCCAGCACTCCAAATTCGACTGCAAGTTCTAAGAAATATTATTTTTTCATTCAATTTTTTTCTTTCAATATTATTTTAAGCTATATATAGTATATAAAAAATTTATGAATATTTAAATGAGCCTAAAGGTATGCTAATCAATTTTGGCAATTTATAATTTAACACAAGGTGTTAATATACAATTTAAATCATTCGCATTAACAGGGTGTATCGAATTATTATAAACCTTTTATTTTAATTAATTTAATATGTTTTTAAAACAGATTAAACATAAATTTTATCATTCTCAGCTTCTCCTCCATATGAGATATAACTATGCCAATTTTCACATTCCTCCATGCCCGCATATTGCTTAAAAAGAGAACTAAAAATTTACCTTCACGTATTAATATATAGATTTTAAAATTTCGTCAAGTGTATTTTTATATATTTTTTTTTTTAACCAAAGTTCATTCAAACAAATGTTGACAAATGGTTTAATATGTTAAATACTTTAACAAAATATATGAACACTTTGCATTTACGAATAATTTATTGGCTCAGAATATTGGGATTCATTTATTTTTTGATTTGTTTTTGTTTTATTAACATATACATTTACTTATATACATAACTAAATTATAAACAAAACCTTTCTGTAAGACTAAACAATGCAAAAAAGTTATACTTAATTAAAAAAACGTACACACAAATAAAAAAAATCGACTATTTTAAATAAATTATTACTTGTTTAGATTTGAAATAAGTATATGTGTGTATAAAATTTTTCAAAATTCCAACATTTTGCATATAATAGATTATTACGATTGTTTTTAAAGGATTTGTTTATAAATAAATTATAAACACGCAAACACCCGTTTAAGTGAAGAACAACAATTTTTGTATAAAATGAAAAAATTTGCTTTAATACCTGTTTTTTTTACGAATAACAGCATTTAAATTCATTAAATTTTATAAATCTGATAAATTCCAATGAAATTATTCTGAAATTCTTCGTAGTTGTAATGACCAATTATTTATGTTTTTATTATTTCCCGAATTTTTTCCTTTCAACTCCATGTGTATGTTTATAATTTTGTACTTAAATTAGCTATTGCTTCTTTAAAAAAATCCATAGTTATTTGGTAGTCAAATAGATAAATTCACAAATCCCCATCTTTACAGATTTGCAATAAATGGTGGGAAATTCGCAAACATAAAGATACAGAGAACATATTTATGTGTGATTGTATTTATTGTGCTATATACCTACATACATACTTATTATTTACTTGAATGAATATTCATTCATGTGTAGTTTTGTTCATTTCTATTGTATATTTCCTAATAAATACTTATTTATAATAAACAAAAAAATATATAAATTATAACTGTCACCCGGTATGTTCGAAGAAACCATCTATAAATTATTTGTAATTTGTGTGGAAATTAGGTCATATTTTTATTTAAGATGTCACAAATATTTTATCAGTTTTTTCGAAATACTATTCTCCAAATATCGAATATAGTAGAAAAATACTGGCATATTCTAAAACCTTAATTTAAGATCCAAAATCCAAATTTGTTAGCTTAAACGATTTTAGTTTTTTGAAAATTGTTAATAAGAATAAGCTCATCACTGACTCACTGTCTTAATCACTGATGTGTATGATTAATATTTAGTTTCATCAAGTAATCATTCTAGGTATGGATATCTTTTTGAAGAAGTTAATTTTTTTTAATTAAATTTTCTTAAAATTCTAGCGTTTCTTAAAAAGTACCTTATCTTAAATAAAATGTATCTTTTCTTGAAAAGTACCCTTACATAAAAAAGTGTCCTTATTTAAAAAGTACCATTATATGCAAATGCACCCTTTCTATAAAAAATACTTTTTGATGTGTAAACATCTATACGCGCAGGGGCATAAATTTCTATTTCACAATACAATCGCAAAAACAGCGTAACACATCGGTGTGAGCTGAAGTGTAAATCTGTGTGACTTTATCTGATTGTATTTGTGAAAAAATTATGATATGTTCTTTTCTAAACATTTTCCAATTGTCTTTCAAAAAACATCAATTGTATTTCAGAAAACATCAATTGTATTTCAGAAACCATCAATATAATTTCAGAAAACATCATTTGAATATCAGAAAACATAAATAGAATTTCAGAAAACATCAATATAATTTCAGAAAACATCATTCGAGTTTCAGAAAACATGAATTGAATTTCAGAAAAGATCAATTGAATTTCAGAAAACATCAATTGTATTTCAGAAATAATCAATATAATTTCAGAAAACATCATTCGAATTTCAAAAAACATAAATCGAATTTCAGAAAACATCAATATAATTTCAGAAAACATCATTCGAGTTTCAGAAAACATCAATTGAATTTCAGAAAGCATCAATACAATTTCAGAAAACATCAATTGTTTTTCAGAAACCATCAATATAATTTCAGAAACCGTCATTTGAATTTCAGAAAACATAAATAGAATTTCAGAAAACATCAATATAATTTCAGAAAACATCATTTGAATTTCAGAAAACATAAATAGAATTTCAGAAAACATCAATATAATTTCAGAACACATCATTCGAGTTTCAGAAAACATCAATTGAATTTCAGAAAGCATCAATAGAATTTCAGAAAACATCAATTGTATTTCAGAAACCATCAATATAATTACAGAAAACATCATTTGAATTTCAGAAAACATCAATTGTATTTCAGAAAACATCAATATAATTTCAGAAAACATCAATTGTATTTCAGAAACCATCAATATAATTTCAGAAATCATCAATTGTATATCAGAAAACATCAATAGAATTTCAGAAAACTTAAACTGTATTTCAGAAAACATCAATAAAATTTCAGAAAACATCAATTTAATTTCAGAAAACATCAATATAATTTCAGAAAACATCAATTGTATTTCAGAAAACATCAATTGTATTTCAGAAAACTTCAATTGAATTTCAGAAAACATAAATAGAATTTCAGAAAACATCAATTGTATTTCTGAAACCATCAATATAATTTCAGAAAACATCATTTGAGTTTAAGAAAACATAAATAGAATTTCAGAAACCATCAATATAATTTAAAAAAACATCAATTGTACTTCAGAAACCATCAATATAATTTCAGAAAACATCATTTGAATTTCAGAAAACATAAATAGAATTTCAGAAAACATCAATATAATTTCAGAAAACATAAACTGTATTTCAGAAAACATCAATAAAATTTCAGAAAACATCAATTTAATTTCAGAAAACATCAATATAATTTCAGAAAACATCAATTGTATTTCAGAAAACATCAATTGTATTTCAGAAAACATCATTTGAATTTCAGAAAACATAAATAGAATTTCAGAAAACATCAATTGTATTTCAGAAAACATCAATTGAATTTCAGAAAACATAAATAGAATTTCAGAAAACATCAATATAATTTCAGAAAACATCATTCGAGTTTCAGAAAACATCATTTGAATTTCAGAAAACATAAATAGAATTTCAGAAAACATAAATATAATTTCAGAAAACATCGTTCGAGTTTAAGAAAACATCAATTGAGTTTCAGAAAACATCAATAGAATTTCAGAAAACATCAATTGTATTTCAGGAAACATCAATTGTATTTCAGAAAACATCATTTGAATTTCAGAAAACATAAATAGAATTTCAGAAAACATCAATTGAATTTCAAAAAGCATTATTTGAATTGCTGAGAACATCAATTGAATTTCAGAAAACATCAATTGCATTTCAGAAAACATCAATTGAATTTCAGAAAACAGCATAATCAACTTATTTTTTATGCACTGGGAAATATGATGTTGATGTTTTCTTTAATTATTGGATGTTTACACATCTCCCTTGTGATCGGACTCACATGATTTTTTTTAAATAACATTTTTTCTATGGAAAACGTACCTTTTCCTAAAAAAGTACCGTTTCTTAATACAACATTTTTATTTAAAAAGGAAATTTTTTTAAAAGTTTATTTTCTTAAAAAAGCACATTTTCCTAATAAACTAAATTTTAGCTAAAGTACCTTTTTTTAATAAGTACTTATTATTAAAAATTACATTTTCTTAAAAAAGTACCTTTCTTAAAAGAGCATTTTCTTAATAAAGTAAATTTTCTTAAAAAGTATCTTATCTTAAAAAGGTATCATTTTTTAAAAGAGTATTTGTTCTTAAAAAGAATATTTTCTTAAGACAGCTCCTTTTATTAGAAAAGTACCTTTTCTTAAAAAATTATCTTATCTTAAAATATTCTTAAAAAGTAGCTTATATTAAAAGGTTTAATTTTCTTATAAGGGTACCCTTTCTCAAAAAAGTGTATTTGCTTTAAAAACATATTTTCTTAAAACATAACCTTTTTTAAAAGAAGTCCTATTTGTTAAAAAGTACCTTTCCTAAAAAGGTATCTTTTTCTAAGAAAGTGCAAGTACATTTGCTTTAATATAGACACATTTTCTTAAAAAAGTACCTTTTCGTAAAAAAGTATATTTTCTTAAAAAACTGATTTTTTTTAAAAGTACCCTTTCTTAAAAAAGAACCCTTTCATATAATAGTTCTTTTTCTTGAAGTTAGTGATTAATCTTAAAAAAACCACTTGTTTTAAAGTAACTTTTCTTTAGAAAAGTAGCTTTTCCTTAAAAAGCAAGTTTTCTTAAAAAAGTACCTTTTCTTAAAAAGAATAACTTTTGTTTTTTTTTAAAGTAAGTTTCCTTTAAAAAAAAAAGTACATTTTCTTAAAAAAGTACTTTTTCTTAAAAAAGCAAAATTTTTCTTTAAATAAAGTAAATTTGCTTTAAAATAATCTAACCCATTAGAACAAAGTTTTTATTAAAACTATTCCTTTCCTTATGCACATGAGTTTTGACTGTGCGTGGCTATCTTAAAATTAACCTTTGGCCACAATAAGTTTCAGATCCATCGGATGAGGGGAAGTGGAGTTTCAATCTCTCCGTTACTGTGCGTGACTGTGCGTGACTATGTCAAAGTTAATTTTATTATCACAGCAAGTCTATCGACCAAGTTTCACATCGATCAGATAAGGGGAAATGGGTTTTAAATCACTCCATGACTGTGTGTGGCTATGCGTGACTATGTCGAAGTTGATCTTTCTATACAGCAAGTATATCGACCAAGTTTCAGATAGGTCGGTTGAAGGTAAATGACATTTAGATCACTCCGTGACTGTGCGTGACTAAGTCAAAGTTAATCTTTTTTTTCACAGCAAGTGTATGTACCAAGTTTCAGATCGATCGGATGAGGCGAAATGACATTTAGACCACTCCGTGACTGTGCGTGACCATGCGTGACTGTGCGTGACTAAGTCAAAGTTAATCTTTTTTCACAGCAAGTGTATGGTACCAAGTTTCAGATCGATGGGATGAGGCGAAATGACATGTAGATCACTCCGTGACTGTTCGTGATCACGCGTGTCTGTGCGTGACTACCCTAAATTTAATCTGTAGTCACAACAAGACTATGGGCCAAGTTTCAGATCAATTGGATAAGGTGGAATGGGGTTGCCCCACGACAGACAGATTGAGTTAAAAGAAAGAGTTTAAAAAGTAAATTTTCTTAAAAAATTACCTTTTCTTAATAAAAATAAGTTTTCTTAAAAAGATCGTTTTCTTAATAAAATACTGTTTATTAAAAAAGAGTAACGCTTCTTCAAAAACTTACATGTATTTAAAAATTAACTTTTCTACAAAAAAAGTAAATTTTCTTATAAATAAGCACATTTTCTAAAACAAAGTACTTCTAAAAAAAATTACCTTTACTTAAAAAAATTTGTTTTATTTAAAAAAAAATTTTTGTTTTCTTATAAAAGTATATTTTCTTCTTAAAAATGTATGTTTTCTGAAAAAGTATTTTTTCTTCAAAAAAATATTCTCATATATTTTCAAATACTTTTTACGGGCTAATAGAGTACTATCTTTGCCAACTACAAGCGAAGGAGGATGAGGATATTAAATCTATTTCCGCATTATTTTTTTTTTCTTGTATCTTTACTTGTAACCTAATTACATATTTAAAAATATTAAAATTAATAAAATTATTATATTACATCATAGAATAAATGATTAAATTCGACGATTATTATGACTATGACTCACAATTTATATTTGTAACTATGTATAATTAACAATAAAATAAATTCCCAGAATATAAGAAATGATACACAAAGTCATGCTATCATTGAAAAAAAAATAAGAACTTAACTTTACAAACATTCATGAAGAAATCATATAAAGTACAAACTTAGTTGACCCTTAGGCTTTTCAAAAGACATTTGCTTATTGTTGTAGCTTTGAACATTCATCCATACATATTTAATATAATTTTGTATGCATTTCCATCATATGATTTAACAAATAACAAATGACATTTGATTAAACAATATAAAATGACTTGTTCTTATATAATATTTTGGAACATTTTTCATTAATTTCTGCAGACAAATTTCATTTAATAAAGTACATACGTACTGAAAAATGTATGTGCGAGTAGTTGTATGTATGTATATCGTAAATTATTTTCAATTTTTTCATAAAAAGACATAAAAAATTAGGAACATACTACGGCTGGTATTTTGTTTTTTATTTATTGTTTTTTTCTATTTTTTTTTTTTTTTTTTGGTTAAAGGTGCTGAAAAATATTTTGCACATTGCCGTGTTTAGTAAAAGAATTACGACTTGACTACGAACAAGCGTAAGATGTATGGGAGGAAATCAGTATCTGAATAATGTGAACAAACATCGAAAAATGTTTGTTTCTGGCTTGTTCTTGCTCTTGTTCTTGTTTGTAGTTTTTTTCTTTTTTTTTTTTTGAAATTTCTATCTGTATTGTTCATATTTATATTGAATTTACAATATAGTATATCAGTGATATCATTTGATTGAAAACCTGTAGCTAACGAACAGTTTTAAAACTGTGGCATTCATACACACATACATATGTATATTATTATCTGATTGTCAGTTAGTAACAAACAATTTTTGAAATAATTAAAAAGAGTTGCTTACTATGAACTCAGAAATCGAAAGATATTAAGATACTTTAATAGTTTATCAATATTTAAGCGTCTAACAAAATTCTTAGGTTTTGTTGAAAATTTCTTAGGATCTTGTATGAAAAAATTTATTAAATTTTGTGTAATGCCAGCCATACACTACACAAGTCAAAATCGTTTTGATTTTTGCTCAGTTTAACTGCGCAAACGCACTGTACAATGCTAGACTTGAGAACTTGTATGGTGTATGGCCGGCATAACTATTCTTAAAGGAAAGGTGTGATTTGTGCATATAGAAAAAATTTTACATTATAACAGTTTTCTAAGTCATTACCCGTAATGAATATTTTTATACCCTATACCACTATGTGGTTTGGGTATAATGACTTTGTGCTGCTGTTTGTAACAACCAAAAATATTTGACCTACACCCATCATTAATTATACCGATCGAATCAGATAGTGATTCTTTAACGATGTCCGTCCGTCCGTCCGTCCGTCCGTCCGTCTGTGTGTCCATGTAAAGTTTGTAATCAAACTGCAGGTCGCAAATATGAATATATTTTGATGAAATTTGGTATTTGATCTTTTGGCCATGGGATGAACGCTATTGAAATTGGTGAGAATCGGTCCATGTTCAGACCTAGCCCCCATACAAATGACCCCTATGAAATCAACATATATTGCCATAAGATCCAAATTATCATACAAATCTTAGTCAAATTGGGTTTGTATGTATATATTACATCCATTAATTAGTAGTCGAAAAATTATCCCTATTGGATAACTCTTAGTCATAGGCCCCATATAGAGCTGCTTCCCGATCTTCACTTAAATCTATCAAAAAACAAAAATATTGCACTGATTCTTCTCAAATTTTGTTTGTATATATTTTTGCAAAATACAAGAGACTTTACCAAGCATGGTCAGGATCGGTCCATTTTTGGGCCTAGTCCCCATATAGATATAGCATCGGATATGAACTTTTTCATATCTGCAGCCGAAAAAATTAATAAAAATCCCACTTAAATTTGGTTTATGCTTATTTTCTATATCCAGTTAGTAGGGCCTGAGAGATAGGGTCTCTAAACGCATGGTATAGGGTATCATATAGTCGGTCTCGACCGACTATAATTTTCTTACTTGTTTTTTTTTAATTTCTGGTTTAGAAAGATCTTTGATATTTTGTTTTTTCTTGCAGAAAAATTTTGGGATTCATATAAAAAAAATAGTTCGATTCGAAGGGAAGTAAGTTTTTTGTGTTTAAAGACTGTTTCTTTACCTTTTGTGCTTTAAAAAATTTTTCTAGAGAATCTACTGACTCATTCTTGTAAAAATGAATTTACGCACTGAAAATCTATCCCATACGATATAATTCATAATCAAAATTCGTATTATGTATTCATTTATACAAAATATATTGCTACTGGGCAAGGTATAATAAGTTTGGTGCCGATGTTTGTAACTAGCATAAATATTTAACCCAGACCCATCTTTTATTATACCGATTGATTCAGAAAGTGATTCAATTTGGCGATGTCCATCTGGCCGTCCGTCTGTATGTCCATGTATATATATACATAAACATAACAAGTTTCGAGTATCAGTTCAGCTCTCAAACAGTAAGGTTGTCGAGAATGTCGCAAACGCAAAATCTTATTTGTGCTAAATGTTTCAAAATAATCCAAAAACGTTTTGTCACTTGTGGTGTATGCCAATGTAAATACCATCAAATATGTGCAGAAATAGATGATGAAGTAACGGTTAATACACTCAGTAAATATAAAAACATTGTCTTCAATTGTGAGAATTGTTTACCAATAACCAATGACTTAGTTACTAAAGTCAGTAATATGTCAAGTGAAATAAGAGAACTGAAGCTTATGTTTAATCAGTTTACAAAAACAGTTTTTAATAAAGATTTTACTCTTCATCATAATAAATCTTTATACCCTATACCACTATGTGGTTTGGGTATAATGACTTTGTGCTGCTGTTTGTAACAACCAAAAATATTTGACCTAGACCCATCTTTAATTATACCGATCGAATCAGAATCACTTTCTGAGTTGATTTAACAATGTCCGTCCGTCCGTCCGTCCGTCCGTCTGTGTGTCCATGTAAAGCTTGTAATCAAACTGCAGGTCGCAAATATGAATATATTTTGATGAAATTTGGTATATAAGCTTTTATCGGCCATGGGATGAACGCTATTGAAATTGGTGAGAATCGGTCCATGTTCAGACCTAGCCCCCATACAAATTACCCATATGAAATCGACATAAATTGCCATAAGATCCAAATTGTCATATAGATATTACTCAAATTGGGTTTGTATGCGTTCATTACATCCACTAATGAGTAGTCCAAAAATGATCCCTTTGACCCCATATAGAGCTGCTTCCCGATCTTCACTTAAATCTATTAAAAAACAAAAATATTGAACTGATTCTTCTCAAATTTTGTTTGTACATATTTTTGCAAAATACAAGAGACTTTACCAAACATGATCAGGATCGGTCCATTTTTGGACCTAGTCCCTTTATAGATATAACATCCGATATGAATTTTTTCATATCTGCAGCCAAAAAAATTAATAAAAATCCCACTCAAATTTGGTTTTTGCTTATTTTCAATGTCCAGTTAGTTGGGCCTAAGAGATAGGGTTTCTAAACGCATCGTATAGGGTATCGTATAGTCGGTCTAGACCGACTATAATTTTCTTACTTGTTTTGTAATGGTGTAAATGGTGCTGATGCTGCTGTTGTTGCTTCTGATTCTACTCAAAGAGATTGTGTTGATAGAAGCTCTCATGCTGGAATTTCTAATCTTCCTGTCGATGTTTTATCTGAGTTTAATGGAGTTTCAAATGAGGTTGCTAGTAATCAAAACACTCAATTTGCAAACGATGATATGGCTGAATCTATTGATAATATGACTCAAGAGAATGATAGTCATAATACTGATTGGGTTAGTGTAAGAAGGAAAAAGAAATTAAAAAAAGTCGTTTGTGTTGATGAGAATGCAAATGCTGAGCTTGATGTTATAATTAAAAAGAAGTGGGTTCATATCTCTTCTTTTAAACCGAGTGTAACTAATGAGAATATTTTGTCATATGTAGAAAAACATTTGGATATTAGTCGAATAAATATGGAATGCTATAAACTTAGTAAAAAGGGTACTCCTGAAGATTCTGTTAAATTCGTAAATTTTAAATTGGGTATTGTACCTGAATTTTATAATGACCTTCTTAAACCTGATTTATGGACTTCTAATATCAAAGTAAGACCATTTAAGTTTTTTCAAAGGCCTGCAACACAGAATCAGCTAAAGTAGTTGACTCTGTTAAAGAACATTTATTACCATAATGTTTCTGGTATGCGTACCAAATCTAATGCTGTTTTTAATTTTACTTCTCAGAATATTTATGATGTTTACATAATTGTTGAAACTTGGCTCAATAAAGATTTTTTTGATGCTGAATATTTCGATACAAATTTATTTGAGATATTTCGTAAGGACCGTGATGAAATCAGTACATGTTGTAAAAAGGGTGGTGGTGTACTGGTTGCTGTTAAGAAGAATATGCATTCAGAATTAATTCAAATGAAAAACTTTTTTTTGGAGATTTTAATCTTAGTAAAGTTGGTTGGTCACAGCTCGAAAATTCCAATATGTTTTTACCGAGCTATGTTATTCACTCTCATGAATTATATTTAATTGATGAGTTTTTGAGTATTGGACTCCGTCAAATAAATGGTTTTAAGAATGGTCTTGATAGGATTGTAGATTTAGTTTTTATTGATCCTGAATTGAAGTATTATATTAATAATTGTGATGTTTCTGCATCTCCTACAAATGTTCATCATCATGCTTTGTATGTTAAATTAGAATTTTATAAATACTTTGTTAGTAATAATAGTTGTATAAATTATAATTATAAGCTTTGTAACTTTCAAAATGTAAACAATCTTATTGCAAGTATTGATTGGTCTAATATACTATTGGGATCTGTTTCAGCTCAGTATGATTTATTTTTGCAAGAAATTCAAAAAATTTTAAGTGAAAATGTGCCATTAGTCCGGCCAAGGATCCATAAGCTACCATGGTATACCAGGGGTCTTAAAAAGTTAAAAAATTTGAGAAACAAATTTTTTAAAAAATATAGATTGTCAAAATGATTCTGATAAAACTTTGTATTTACGTTACTCAAAGGAGTTTGATTTTTTGAATACCTTTTTGTATAACCAATACTTGATGAGTATTGAATCGTCTATTAAATCAAATCCTAAAAGTTTTTGGAGCTTTGTCAAATCAAAAAAGGGTAAATTATATACTCCAAGTACTATGAAATTTGTAGGAAGAGTTGCTAATTCTTTGCAAGATTCTGTAAACTTATTTGCAGATTTTTTTAATTCAAATTTTACCACCCATAGTTTACCTGTAAATTTGTGGAATTTACAGAATATTCCATCATTTCTTAGCTTAGGGAACATTCAAATTTGTGAAAATGATGTTCTTCATGCACTTTAAAACTTAAATGATTCTCAGAAATTAGATGTAGATGGATTTTCTTCATTTTTTGTAAAAAAAAATGTAAAATTTCCATTTGTAATCCTCTTCTGCATATCTTTAATGAGTCTTTGAAGTCTGGTGAATTTATAAGTAAGTGGAAAGTGAGTACCATTGAGCCTATATTCAAAGACGGTAAAAAATGTGATGTTGAAAATTATAGACCTATTTCTAAAATAACAATTGTATCGAAAGTTTTTGAGCACATAATCTCTGATATATTAAAATTTTTAAAAAAAATCCTATATAAATCCATCTCAACATGGGTTTATGAAGGGCAGGTCTACAACGACTAATTTAGCTACATTTACAAATTATTGTATTACTCACATTGAAAAAGGGTTTCAAATTAATGCGATTTATATGGATTTTAAAAAGGCTTTTGATAGAATGTCTCATTCACTTTTAATTGCAAAGTTGCAGTGTATGGGTATACATTCTAATTTTCTTAACTGGATTTTGTCATATTTAACTAAAAGAGTTTCTTTTGTTTGTATTGATGGTGTTAGATCCTATTCGTATTATCCTACTTCTGGTGTCCCACAGGGTAGTGGTTTAGGGCCATTATTCTCTATACTTTTTATAAATGATATTCAACATTGTTTTCATTACTCAGAATTTCTGCTATATGCAGATGATTTGAAAATTTACCATAAAATTTCAAACTTTATTCATTCACGACAATTACAATCCGACATAGATAGGGTGTTTGATTGGTCGGTTAATAATTGTTTACCTTTTAATATTGGAAAATGTTGCCATATGGTGTATCATAGGTGTCATACCATAATTTATTATCCTTATGTTCTTGAAAACCTTGTCCTTAACAAGGTTGATGGACATAAGGATTTGGGAATCGTTTTTGATAAACAATTAACGTTTATTAATCATATTAATTATATCATTCCGAAATCTTATACAGTCTTAACATTTATTCGGCGAAATACTCGAGAGTTTAATGATCCGTATACAAAGAAATTTTTATATAATGCTTTTGTCCGTCGGAAATTAGAATATGCTTCATTTATATGGAGTCCACATGTTTCCATTCATGTTATTCGTGTTGAAAAAGTTCAGAAAAAATTTTTAAAATTTGCTCTTTCTACAATTCATTTTACTGATCCTATTCCTAGTTATTTGGCTCGTTGTAAATTAATTGATCTTCAAACTTTAGAAGTTCGTAGAAATATTTCTTCACTATTATTTATTCATGGTCAACTAAATGGATCCATAGACTGTCAAATGCTACTGTCTCTTATTAATTTTCATGCTCCAACTAGGTCACTTAGACAAAATCTATATTTCTATATATCTGCTCATAGAACCGAATACGGTTTATATGAGCCAATTGATAGAGCTTTAAGACTGTTTAATAGTATAAATGATAATTGATTTTAGTTTTACTAATTATGTTTTTAAAAACTGTTTAGAAAATGTAAATTTTTAGTTATAAGTTTTAGTTTTAAGTTTGTTATCTAGTCTGTAAGGATGTAATTCCAAAGACTTAAACAAATAAATAAATAAATAAATAAATAAATAACAAGGTGGTTCCAATAATTTCGATCTTCAGCTCTATACTGGACTTCGTTCCAGTTCATTCGCAATCTCGAAAGTTATGTTTTCAGTGGCCGCTTCCAGGTATGCGCTGGTCTCCCAACTCGTCTGCTTCCCTGCGGATTCCAATCTAGGTTTTTCTTGGTAATATCACCGTTTACTTATTTCCGTTCTAATAGGCTGCTGGTTTGCCTCCAACCAGAGTTGGTTGCTAGATATTGCTACAGGCCAGAAGATCTGTAAGATTTCGCGGAGGCATTTATTGAGAAATACCTGAAGGCATTGTATGTCACGTGGTGCCATGTTCCAGGTCTCGCATCCATATAACAGAGTTGATTTTATGTTGGAGTTAAATAATTTGATTTTTATACTAGCCGGGCAACAGAAGGACTTAACATCTTCAATATCTTGATCACATATAAAAAAAATGGCGATCTGTGTTGCTATTGATGCGGAGCGATTTTGTTTTGGGTATATTTATCTTTAGCCTAACCAATTTTGCGATGTCACTGATGGTGGAAATTTTCGACTACATCTCTGAGAATGAGTCGCTAAGTAGACATATGTCACCGGCATAATCTAAGTCCTCCAACCGTCCTTGTAATCCCCACAAAATACCTCTTTTATGATGGCTTGTTGCCTTCTGCATCACATCATCGAGGACGCAGTTAAAAAGTAGAGGCGACAAGATACAACCTTGTCTAACTCCAGCTTTCACTGTGATCCTGTTGCTTAGTTGTTTTTCATGCAACACCCGGCAAGTGGCATTCTTGTACAAGGCTTTGATTAGCCGTGTTCATTTTTCCGGGACACCCTTGCAGACAAGCAAGTTCCATATAGCGTTATGGTTGAGTGTGTCAAAGGCCTTCTCAAAGTCTATAAACATGAGATATAATGGCGATCTCCATTCCACTAATTGCTCAACGATAATCCTAAGACTGTCTACTTGGTCAACACAAGATTTTCCGGAACGAAAGCCAGCGTGCTCATTTTTGAGAAATGGGAAAATTGTTCTCGAGAGTCTTTTATTTATAATATGCGCAATACATTATTTACCATGCTTAACAAAGTTAAGCCTCTCCAATTCTTCACCTTTTTTGGGAAGGTTTATAATGACTCTATCAGACAGCTCGTCAGGTAAATATTCATGGACCAAAAGCGCCCTAATTATGGGTTCCAGCAGTCGTGCACTGGTTGTTCGGTCGGCTGTAAGCAGTTCTGGAGAGATATTATCCAAACCAGATTTGCTTGGTTTGAGAAAAGTACATCCGCGAATGGGTTGACATTGAGCAGTAGGAGTTGATAGCATGCCGGAGTAGAAGCTCTACCATAGTGTAACCTGTTGGGTTTTCGATGTAATAAGTTCTCCCACATCGTTTTTTAAAGGCTTTCCATCGATAATTTTCTATTTGTCAGCTTGTTAACAGACATATACATGTCCCTCACACGATGGGTTTCAGCCGCTGCTTGAAGTTCTTTCGCTATGTTATTGATCCAATTGCGTTTATCTCTCCGAGCACTGCGTTTTACTTCAGAATTATGGTGGTTGTATAGATGCTGTTTGCTGGCTTTATTCAATCGCTTTATTTGATGTTAACAGCGTCTTTTGCGACCATTCTCTGCTGAATTGAGTTCCATGTCCATGTAAACCTTTCAATCAAACTGCAGGTCACAAATATAAATATATTTTGATGATACTTGGTGTATAAGCTTTCATCGGCCGTAGCACGAACGCTGTTGAAACTGGTGAAAATCGGTGTTCTAGTTCAGACCTAGTATCCATACAAATGACCCCTATGAGGTCGACTTAAATTTCCCTAAGATCCAAACTATCATATAAAGGGTTTTTCAACAGGGACGCTATAAAAGTAGAAAGACAGGGACAGCAAACGACGCAATATTTCTTGCCGCTCTTTTGACATTTCTCTTCAGTAAGGTTTGCCATTTCATGGTGGAAAGATATACGAGCCAACAACGAGTCGAAATTATTAAAATTTACTACCGAAATTCGGAGTCAGTGGCCTCAACGTTAAGAGCGCTACGTCCAATTTATGGTCGTCATAATCGTCATAGCAGATCAACAATTGAGCGTCTAGTAGAAAAATTTGAATCCACAGGCACAGTACAAAATGTTCCCGTGCCAGTGAGACAAAGAAGTGCCCGTAGTGTCGAGAATATTGCTGCCGCTGAGGCTTCAGTTGATGAAAGCCCAAATGTGTCTCTCACACGTCGTTCTCAAATGCTGGGCATCTCTTTGACGTCGTTGTGGCGAATTTTGCGAAAAGATATCGGCCTACATCCTTACAAGATCAAATTGACGCAAGAACTGAAGCCGGTTGACCACCAGAAGCGTCGTATGTTCGTGAATTGCGCTGAGCAACAACTTGAAAATGATTCGGATATTCATCGAAAAATCATCTTCAGCGATGAGGCTCATTTCTGGCTGAATGGCTTCGTCAATAAACAAAATATGCGTTATTGGTCAGACAGCAATCCACACGTACTCCATGAGTCATCATTGCATCCCGAAATAATTACGGTTTGGTGCGGTTTATGTGCCGGCGGCGTCATTGGGCCGTACTTGTTCCGTGATGATCAAGACCGGCACGTTACTGTAAATGGGAATCGCTACCGTTCAATGATAACCGAATATTTTTGGCCCCAGTTGGATGATATGGACTTGGAGGATATGTGGTTCCAACAGGATGGCGCCACAAGCCACACAGCGAATGTCACAATCAATTTATTGGAAACCAAGTTTGGAGAACGTGTTATCTCACGAAATGGTACAGTCGATTGGCTATTTCCTGTTGAACTATTTCCTGTGGGACTACGTCATGTCTATGGTCTATGCCAACAAGCCAGCGACGATTGTTGAACTTCGTACGAATATCGAACGTGAAATTGCAGCAGTATCGGCCGATTTATGCTTGAAAACCGTCGAAAATTGGGTTCAGCGTCTGGACTTCTGCAAGCGTGCCCGTGGTGGCCATGCAAAAGAGATCGATTTCCATACATAATGGTATCGAACGTACTTTCACTGGAATAAAGAATTTCATTGATATCGAAAACCGTTTTTGTTTTATTTAAAAAGACTTTTGTAGCGCTCTTATTGAAAAACCCTTTACATAGATCTTGGTCAATTTTAGTGGGTGGGTGTTTATTACATTCGTTAATCAGCCGTCCAAAAACAAACCTTTAGGAGATTTTTAGTCACAGCCCCATTTAAAATATTACACATTGCAAAGAAAAAGAAAAGTATATTTACTAAATATTGTCAGCATCGGTTCATTTTTAACCTAGTTCCCATATAAATATAGCATCCGATGTGAACTTATTCATAACTTCAGGCAAAAAAATTAACAACAAAGCCTCTCATATTCGGTCTATGCTTATTTTATATATCCTTTAGTTGGACATAAGACCTTTCCTCTAACTCATCGCATAAAGTATCGTATAGTGGGTCTAAACCGCTTGTAATTTCCTACTTGATTTCGATCAGAAAAATGTCGAGGTTCTGATAAACTTTTTGACTTTCTACTTTTTGAACAGAAAACTTCCAAATACTTAAGCCTTTTGTATGACTAAATTCTTGGAAGTCTCGGAACACTTCTTCGTGTAAAAGACATTTTCTATTCTGAATGTTTTTTTTGTAAAAGAAAGCTTAAAGTTTTTTCGCATACACTAAAATGGTTCTTTTGATTCAAAGTTAGGTCGCAAGGACTTTATATTACAATATATTTAAAAAAATGAGGACTTTCTCAGAATTTTGAAAAACATTTTGATATCATCAAACTTTATTCTTAGAAAAACAAAGAAAAAAGGGTTTTAGGATTCGATCTTGTATTCTGGCCAAAATGGAAACTGATGGGTTTAACCGACAATGCTGTAAAAAAGTTTAGTATCGCAGACGACCATACGGAGTGCTTATTCCTGTTTCCATTTTCTTTTTTTTTATTTTAGCAAAAATAAAATTAAATATTAATTTTTATTAAAATTCTGTAAAGCTTTTCTTAAAATCAGTCCAATTCAAAAATTTCTGATGCAAAACCATTGACTCAATTTTGTCTGGAAAATTATGCTTGTAAATTTCGAATAAATTCAAAAACAAAATCACTTGTCGTGCTTACAATTATTACGGATGACAATGCCAATTTCTGGAAAATGATTCTATTTTTGCAAAATTTGCAGAAAGCAGTGTAAAAAAAAAGAAATGAAAGAAATCAACCCCATTAACTAAGATCAATGTTTATGTAACAATTTGTAAGCAGCATCATATTCAGAGCAAACGGAATGATAATATAATAATTTATAGTTAATAGTCTTTAAGAAATAGAACAAAACTTCCTCGATGGAATTATTCTCGTACGACTTAAATGCCATTCAATTGTCTGACGACAGTTTTATAGTTTTGTTCTTGCTGCTCAGTCTATTTCATACATTCATTCATTTCAACCAAAGAAATACTGATGGAAAAACCATACTAATTGGATGTTGCCTTGTGTTAAAAAAAAAAAAAACAAAAAAAAAATATTAAGACGCAACATCAGCAGCATCAATTTGCCGTTGGTATCTTTAGAATATATCTCTATGAACTACAGTACTTGAAGAAAGTTTGCACACACTTTATAAAACTACCACCATAAATAAATATTAAAATTTAAGGGAGTTACAGGCATTTTTCTTTAATGTTTTAAAATTTGTCGTGGTTAGAGAAATTATTAGATTGAAAAAAAAAAATCTTAAGATAAAATTACAGAATATGAGAAACTTCAATTTTCTATAGAATCTTTGATGGTTAAAGGGTTTTCTCTATAAAATAGATTTTTATTATATAGTAAGCTAAGAGTGCAAATATAGGCTGTTCTTTTTCATTAATAAAAAATATTTTTGAAATTTGTAAACTCTATTTGCCAAATGAGAAGAGTTCAGTTTTAGCATAATTTACTTTTTACAATTTAGGGATTTTAATGTTATTAAATATAGTTTAAACTCTAAGTTAATATAGTAGAAGCTCACAAATGCAAACTCTCAGAAATTCGAATTTCTAGAATAATCGTTGAATGCTCTGAAATTAGAATTCGAAATTCGAATTTGCAAGCTTTTTTTTTTTAGTTCTGAACACTGGGGAATTCCCGAATTTGATTTTAGTTTATTTCAACGAAATCTAAATAAACGAGTGAGTCACCAAGTTATGTATTCTTGTTGTTTTTCTTCACATTTATTCAAATTTTTGTAAATTTTACATATGAAATTTGATACGAGTGTAGACTAGAGTGGCGAGAGATAGGCGGGGTCCAGTTTGTTACCTTTCCATATAAAACTAATAAATGTGAAGTTTGGGGACAATCGGATAAAGAAAAGTCGCGCCGGAAATCGATTGAAAATTTCAAGCGTGTTTATATGGGGAAAATATGACTTTTTTCAGTTTTTACGAAAATTTCGTTCTATAGCTTAATTTTTCCGACAAGTTGCTGTAAGAATCGAGATCAGTATTAAATTATCTATTCAAAAAGCTATAAAAATTAAAAATCAAATAAATATTCGCCAAGAAATAGCAAATGACCCAGACCACTTTTGTGTCAAAAAAAAACTAGGTTATGAAATTTGATAGCATTTTTTTCAACTTTGAGAAATTGATAAAAGCCATAATTTTTTTTATTGTCTCTATAATTATAAGTAATCAGATATGAAGTTTTGTTTTATTACCACGTTGTTAATCTATTGCGCATTGAGACCGAATTTTGAAATATTGAAAACTCCTTTTTCAAGTTTTAAAAAATTTTCTTAAACAAAATTTAAAAAATTGGATCTGGCACTTTAAGGTTTTATTAAATACATGCCAGAGATTAATTGCGTGAATTTTTAGGTAAATGCCTACGCCAGAATTTTTTTGACAAGGGTTTTATTTTTGCGTATTTCGAGAAAAATTGGATTTTTGTAAAATATTCTGTAAATGTACTCTTTCTAATTACTTTGTATCAAAAATTCATCACTTTTCTACTTTTAAATGTTATATTTTATCTTAATAGCCTAGGGTTTCGGAATAAAAATAATATGACCCCATTAACCCTTTTGGAATTGGGGTCACATATGACCCCAAGCTAATAAAAGACAATTTATTCAAAAAATTCAATAATTTTGTAAGTGCTGTCTAATTTTTAAATGCAACGCTTAAAATATAATAACAAACTTCCATTCCTACAATTTAGGATAAATCCGAGAGCGTTGACCCATTATATGCCAATGTCATCTTTGGATTTTAAGATATATTTAAATTAAAATTACCAAAATCGAGTTTTTCTATTAAACTCGATGAAAACACTATTTAGAATTTAAGAAAAGTAATTCGGTTAAATTTTATTTATTTAACCTTTCAGTACTCCTGGGATCAAAATAATCAATTGTGATATATCTTTGTTGTAATTATCTGCTTATTTCCCGCGAATATACTCTAGATTAAGGAGTAAAATTTCGAAAGGTTGCATTCGAATGATCACTCATTATCGAATCCCAAAATCAGAAATTTCACCACATATTATTCTTTATCGTATAAGAAAATCCCAAAAGCAAAAAAATTCGCACGTTCGAATAAAAAGACGTTCGGTTGCGACTGAGCGAATTAGACCCCTGGTAGTATATTCAAACATAAAATTCATTTTTCAAATGAGAAGGGTTAGATTTTAGCTAAATTTGTACCTTTCAAATTTAGAAATTTCCATAGTAGTCATTTGAGTCAAAAATCGATAGTGGATTAACAACTTCATCACTAAAATAATGTTGTCTTTTGAAACTAATGAAATTTCACTATTGATCTCAGATAACATAATTCCACTACGGATTAAAATTTTAGTCTATCTCAAAGTTTTATCCAATTAAAATGGTATTAGCTTCGTGTTTCCAAAATTCTGCAAGTCACTGTATCTACACAGACTCACTAACCATCATCACTTAAACTGTCAATTCATATTTTATAACACGCAGTCATAAATATGTTGCAAATATTTTCTAACAAAAAACCTTTTTTGACGTAAGAGACCCATCCTCTTAGCTGTATCAATGAAAAATCTATAAAAAAAAAAAAAATTTAACAACAATAAAAATAAACGGGAATTTGTGTTTATGTGTTTTAAAAAACCACCTTGCGTTACTGTTTTTTTTTTCGCAAAGTCTACAAAATCAACCGACAAAAAAAAGTGAGTAACTAGAAACAGAAACGTGTGGATAGAAAACCCGTTGAACAGTCAATTTGAGCAAAAGTTTTCTTTATTTTTTTTTTTTGTTCAAACGGTTGATGACGTTTTTTATTCTTTTAGAGATTACGCCTTATTGGCGCCATTTATCAACGTGTGCTTCTACCACCATTAGACTTACTTGTATGTGGTAGTGGTGGCAACGAAAGGATTCATAGTTTACATGTGCATGATGTTGGAATATATGCTTAACATTAAAGCGAGGGTGTTGTTCGTCTTGTTTCCTTAAAAAAAATTCATAACTTTACTTTACTTTTAGTGGCCCCGGTTCTACTTTTGGTTTTTTTTTTTTTTTTTGGATGCTAACAAAAATTTGAAAAAAGAAAACTTTTCCTTGGCGTCACTTTTACGAGACGTAGACATCACTTAGTACTTGTATATATTATCCTGAAAACCTTTAGGTTACTTTACAAAATTTAAAGGTTATTAAACGTTGATACGACCATATTTATTTAAATACTAAAGTTATTTATATTTTTTTAGGAAATGTGGCATAAAAGAAATAAAATCAATATCTCGAAATAAAAAACTTTGTTTAAAATGATTTTGGGTAAAAATAAAATACTCACATTAATTTAATATTTGCTTTTTTTTTGAATTTCTTTGCAGAACTCAATTAGACATAATCTCTCTTTACACAATCGTTTTATGCGTGTACAAAATGAAGGCACTGGCAAATCATCATGGTGGATGTTAAACCCCGACGCCAAACCTGGAAAATCTGTACGCAGACGTGCTGCTTCCATGGAAACGTCACGTTATGAAAAACGCCGGGGGCGTGCTAAAAAACGTGTTGAAGCTTTGCGTCAAGCTGGTGTCACGACTCTAAATGATAATACACCATCGCCCAGCAGTAGTTTAAGTGAGGGTTTGGATCATTTTTCCGAGAGTCCGTTGCATAGGTAACTATTTTAATGGTTCTGTTTTTTTTTTTTTAGACCAAATCGTAGCTTGCTTTATATTAAATTAAGATAATTAGTTCATAATTTTTTTTTAAATTGTTTAATTTGTTAATAATCATCATTTGTTAATCACATCTAGTTATTGCTAAAAAAGTAGTTGCAAATGTAGATAGATTTTTTTAGAAACACTTAGCATTCGATTTATTTATTTTTTAATTTAACATTTAACACTAGATTTATTTATGCTTATCTTTTCGTGCTGATACAAATTGTTTTTCACAAACATTTATTTCATTGTATGTATCTTTAGAATTCATTGACTGGGTGATACAAGATAATTAACTGTTAACCCGACTATTTCAGATTTCAATAGAACTATCATGAATTATTCTTCCTCGTGATATAAAGCAAGTAAGCGTGTTAAATTTTCGATATCCACCACACGTGTTCTGAACACATTATTATAACCAAGGGGTTGTCAACACTAAGAAGTAAAAGAGTCTATATTTCAAATTATAATGGCTAAATTTTTTACAATGACATTTAAAATTAATAAGATAATTAACGAATGTTTTTGATATTTTCTTCATTCAAAGGAATTGTTAAATGCAAAATCAGCATAAATGTAAATTAGTACTGTTCATTTCATAGGACAATTGTCCCTGCTCAACTCACATGTCTTCTTACGCTCTTGCTTTTAGTCGTCACTGAGATAGCGACGAATGCTCAGGTGTAGCTGATGCATGCTTATTTGTTTTTAAGTTAGGTTAGGTTAGGTTGATAAGAGGAGCTATGTATACACATAGCTCATATCCGTTATGTCTGGATATACACCTAAGCCAGTAGGTCGGCTTGTTGTGCGCTCTACATCTCTACTTTCCGGTTATCGACCCCTCTTACTAACTTAGAAATTCGGTCTCATCAGCAAATTTCCTGAGTATTTTCCAGCTTATCCCAATTAGACCCGTCAGGCCTGGTAAGATGTCGCTGGATAGATATCTGACCCTTGTTCTCGCAAATGCAGGACAGTAACAGAGGTAGTGTTCTAGGGTTTCGTCAGCCTCTTCGCAAGCTCTACAAACGGCTGATTCCGCCCGTCCTATACGGTATAGGTGAGCCCTCAGCTCAGAGTGTCCAGTGAGGATGCCAATTACCCTACTAAGTTCTACCCTATTCAGATTCAGGATCTCCCTTGTTTTTGTTGCGTTGGGAGAACCCCATAATATCTTTGTAACCTTACCCACGTCATTCTCTTCCCAAATTGATACATGTGAATTGGTCGCCCAGTCTGCTAGTTCCAATTTGAGAGACTTGAAAGGTATTGGGATTTCCAAATTTACTCTTTCCAGGAAAGAGCCTTCCTGGCCAGTTTGTCAGCAATCTCATTTCCCATTATACCACTGTGTCATGGGATCCAAACGATTTCAAGTCTGCCTCTTCGGGAGAAGTTTGAAATCTCCTCCTTACACTCGAGGATAGTCCTTGATCTAGTTTTGTCTGCGGATATCGCTCTGATAGCCGCTAGACTGTCCGTAAATATTTTCACGTCTCCGGGACTTGGGGAGTCCCGTGCGTTAATATACCTAATACATTTCTTTATCGCCACCAATTCAGCCTGAAAGACGGAGTTGTGGTCCGGAACACGGAAGTATATCCCTGTAGAACGGTCCTCATCATAGAAACCTATCCCAGTACTACCATGCAGACTAGAGGCGTCCGTATAGTAATGTGACCCTGGAAGGTTTTGTAGAATATTCCTGTTCATCCAACTTTCCCTGTCTGGTATCCGTATACTGCAGGGTATTCTGTTGACACTTCCGCGATTCTGTCACAGCTAATATTGACTGTGTTGAGTCCCGGAATTTGGTCTAAAATAGTCTGGTGTCTGGTCATGTGGTCGGTTATATATTCCCCTGTTACCCTTAGTCGTAGCATGGCCAGAGCTGCCTCATATTTAATTCTAATCTCGATTGGGTGTATAGATAGAATATTCTCTAAAGCCCTCGTAGATGTAGTCCTTATTGCACCACTGATTCCTATGCCACAGAGACGCTGTATCTTTTGGAGTAGTTTAATGTAACATTTCCTGTTCATTGATGTCCATATGACTATGGATGCGTAGGTTAGAATAGGTCTAACGACGCTTTTGTACAGCCAATATGTCATATTCGGGTTTAAACCCCATTTTGAGCCTATAGCCCTTCTGCAGATGGCCCATACACGATGAGCCTTCGCGACCCTGCTCTCAATGTGGTTTTTCCAAGTAAGTTTTTTTATCGAGAATCACCCCAAGTTATTTCACCGTCTGTGTGATTCTAATCGTTTTGCCTGGGAAGCGAGGTTCATCAAAGTCGATTATTTTCGTCTTCCTTGTAAAGAGGCATATTTCAGTTTTCTCTGGGTTCACATTCAAACCCCTCGGTTGTGCCCAGTCATATGCTATTTCGAGTGCATTCGATGCCCTCCTACATAAATCTCTAGGATCTTTCCCCCTTAACAGTGCCGCTACGTCGTCTGCGTAGCAGACAGGTTGGAAACCTTTATTGGCTAGAATCGTTAGCAGACTTTTTATAGTGGTCACCCAGAGAAGGGGGGGAAAATCCCCCCTTGAGGTGTCCCACAACAAACCTTGTTTCTTATTTTAATGCCACCAACCTCGCAACTTATACATCTATTCCCTAGCATGTGACTGATCCAGGCCTTAATATCCCGGTCAATGTCGAATCTTTCTAGGGATTGGAGTAGCGTATTGGTTGATACATTGTTTTTAATGCACTGAAAAAAATTAATACCCATGTACGAAAAATATTGTATCTATAGGCTGGGCGATTTCATGTGATCGATATTTTGTTTTACCGTTTTATCCGTTTTTGATCAAACATATATTACTTGAAAGGTATTTCTTTTTAGCCGTTTTGCAGATTTAACAGATTTTAAAATGTTTTCCTTTATTTTGAGTAAATTGCATTTAAAGTTGCTAAACACATACATAAAATTATACAATGCTATGTGTGTGTTTATTAAATTTATTAATGTGTTTGTAATAAAAATGAGTTTGTGTTTTTTTGTGTTGATTTGCGAATTGGCTATAACTGATTAGCATACCTTTAAGATCTTTTTTAATGAAAAAATAAAATTTCCAAGAATTTTCACTCGAATTAGTTATTTAAAAACCGCATTTATTTAATATAAAAGTGGATATTTTTTTAAGAATTCGATATTAACCATATTAATAAATTAAATGAAAAAGAAAAGCTGTTTCATTAAAAAATTTTTGTTGAAAAATTTTTTCAGATTTAAAATTTATTTGTTCTAAACAACGTACGATTTTACGATTTACGATGTTGTCGGGTTGAGTGTTATTCCCTCCTGCACTGCGACCAAGTAGATCTATTGTGCAGCCTCTTTCAGATTCTTGTTCTCTCCTATTTTATTAGTCCATTACAGCATTTAGGAACTTGATGATATGCTTCGCCGCCAATGTTTTGTATGCCTCCTCCCTGATTTCAGATTCGCCAAAAAGTTTGTGCCTTAGATATGCAAACGCTGGACATTTTGCCAGTATACAGACAGCGTCATAGATCCTAAAAGGGGGGTAGTACAACAAATATGTTTTTATGTTTTAAATAAAAAAAAATTATTCATTTACTTTCTTCTTCATTTTCAAATTAACACTAAACTCCAAAAATGCCTTGTTTTACGCGTTCGAAAAAAAAAAATATGTACAGTCTCACATATTTTAACGTTCTATTGTTATAACGGTAAATTAACAACTTGTTTTTGTTTTGTTTCTTCTTGTATTTATGTTACTTATGTTTTATTATCGTTTTTATCATAACTTATCAATTAGTCAATTTAATTTTAGTTGTGAAATAATATTCAACATGGGCAAGCAAACACCATATGTAAAAAAAGCTTATAGAGAAAAATTTACAGTATTATTGGCAGATGTCATAATACTATTAAAAATATGGAGGATTTCATGTCAAGTGCACCAACTTTTGAAACCGATGTCTTCCGATCGGGATGAAATTTGCACCAAGGTTAGTCCTATTGGATAGTAGTTTAGACACAATTTTTCAACAAGATCGGTCAAGATCTCTCTGAGTTAGAGGGGATCAAAATTTTACATTTTGGCCAAACAGGTGTTTTTCTCATCCATGTAACTTATTACCTATTGCTCTTAGAAAATTTTCTCCCAAATAGTTTAGATAGCTATTTCTTCAATATTTCGGGAAAAAAATACTTAAAAAAAAAAAAATTTTTTTAGATTTTTTTTCTAAATCAAAGCATTTTTTGCCTTTTTTTTAAAAAGGGCATTTTTTTTTTTTTTTTTCATAAGAAAGCTTAGGATTTTTCCTTTAAGAGCTTTTTGGTCGCTTAGTGGGATGGGAGTGGGATATCTATAAAAATAAATGTTTTGTAACTCAAGACAACGGTTTTTCAATTTTTCACTCCCATCCCACTAAGCGACCAAAAAGCTCTTAAAGGAAAAATCCTAAGCTTTCTTATGAAAAAAAATGCCCTTTTTGAAAAAAAAGGCAAAAAATGCTTTGATTTAGCAAAAAAAAAGTCTAAAAATATTTTTATTTTTTTAAGTATTTTTTTCCGAAATATTGAAGAAATAGCTATCTAAACTATTTGGAAGAAAATTTTCTAAAAGCAATAGGTAATAAGTTACATGGATGAGAAAAAAACACCTGTTTGGCCAAAATGTCAAATTTTGATCCCCTCTAACTCAGAGAGATCTTGACCGATCTTGTTGAAAAATTGTATCTAAACTACTATCTAATAGGACTAGCCTTGGTGCGATCGGAACACATCGGTTTCAAAAGTTGGTGCACTTGACATGAAACCCCCCATATATAAGATAAGTTCAAAAACTTGAAAAATGTTGAGTACCTTCCACGTGTTGGCCGGCCCGCGTGGTGAAGAGGAGATAGTGCGAAGAGTTAAGGCTAATCCCTGGGAAATTGCAGTCAAAATAGCGGAGAAACGCAGAAGAGCATTAAGGGCAAGTATAAGTACTAGTACTGTTCGCCGTGCACTATATGAACATGGTCTATATGGTATGGTTCCTACAAAAAAAACCTCTTATATCTGTGAAGAATCAAAAAAATCGCCTGAAATATGCACACTGCTTATTCAGGGATGAGTGCAAAATTTAAATTTTTGGAAGAAAAAAGTTACAAAAAATATGGAGAGCAAAAAATAAAGCATACGAAGAAAATAATTTTGCCAAGACCGTAAAACACGGTGGTGCTTCAGTTATGGTATGGGGTCTATGGCTGCAAGTTGTGTTGCAAATATTGTATTTATGGATAGGACTACGAATAGCATTAACATTTAAAAGCAAATTTGCAGCCGAGTGTTGTCGACTTGGGTCTTTCAGCAAGACAACGATCCTAAGAATACTGCTCGAAATGTCAAGGAATGGTTGCTTTACAGAACGCCAAAACAGATTGATCACCCCTTCCAATCACCAGACTTGAATCCCTTCGAGCACTTATGGGAACATCTGGACCGGCAGATCCGAAAACGCAGCATAAATGACAAAGAGTCCTTAAAACGCGCCATAACTGAGGAATGGAGTAATATTCCTTCACAAGTGACCCAAAACCTGCATGATTGAATGCCCAGATGACTTGCGGAAGTCATAAAAGCAAAGGCCAAGCAAAATATCAGCCTTGGAGAAAGTTTTTAGTTTTTGAAATAAGTTTCAGAAGTGTACATTTATTTTTGACGGTTAAAATTAGGCCTTTTTGGAGTTTCATGTTAATTGGAAAATGAAGAAGAAATTAAATCAATAATTTTTTTTATTTAAATATACTAATCATGTATATACTTCAAAAAAATAAAAACAGATTTATTGAATCTCCCGACTTTTAGTATCTGTGAACTTATAAATGTTGAACTGTTCACTGTACAGTTTGTTTTGACGTTGACCGTATGTTCCATGGTTTCCTTATCCTCTAGGCAGTATCTGCACATTTTAATTTCAGCCAAAATGTATTTTGGATAGGAAATAATTGCACGCATAATGCCCTGTGAGTGCCCCACATAGAAGTCTTAGACTGGATCTGTTCAATATTAGGGCATCCCTGCTTCGATGCAAGAATTTTTTTGAGTGTTGAAGTAGTACTTGTCCATTCCAATACTCCACTGATTCTTCTTTAATTTATCTGTCGATGTTCTCGGTTATGTCTTTTCTGGTGAATCCGAATCCGCCCCTCGTCTTGCCTGTTCGTCGGCTTTCTCATTTCCTTCATAGCCTTTGTGACTTGGTACACATATTGGCGTAACTTCATTAAGTTCGGCTAGTTTATTTAGGGCTCTATGGCTTTCGAGCACGGATTTATGGTGGTATACCGATTTGTCCAGTGCTTTTAAAGCAGCCTGGCTATCTGACATAAGATTTATCTTCGTCTTTGTCAGGTTTCTTTCCATTAGTTAAGCAGTAGCTGCATTGAGAGCATATAGTTCCACTGTAAATATTTTGGATTCATTACCCAGGGCGATGTGGAGTTTGCACCTTGGTCCATAAACCCCGCTCCTACTCCTTCTGTTGTTTTGAATCCATCAGTATATCACTTCTGGGCATTTAGGGTTAGATTCCCAATCAAATCTGCTTGGGATATGAACAGTATAGTTCTTTTTAAGCTCCAAACCAGGATCTATCTGATCACTTCATAAAGTCATATCTTTGATACTTTTGGCTTTATCAAGGATCTTCAGGTACCCTATATGATCGCCTTCCTTAAATTTGTATAGTCTGTGAAGGTTGATAGCTTGTTTAAAAGCTTGTCCTTGGATTGATAAGTGCAGCGGAGTGACATTTATGATAACTTTCATAGCTGCCGTGGGAATTTTTTCATTGCTCCCGTGATGTTCAAACATACTAATCTCTGTATTTTGGATCATTTTAAGCGGGCTCCACTCTAGTTTGTCTTCTGCCACCATACAACTGAGCCTTATAAAATACCCGGAAGGATTATTTGTTTATATATCCACAATGACATAGTTGTTTGCTAGCCCATATTGTCTTTATAGCCTTATTTGTTATCAGATCTACGTGAGGGTTCCAGGTGAGTATTTTATCAAGTAATATACCCAGATATTTTACCTACCCCTTGAGTTGTTCCTTATATGAAGTGATGGAATATAAAGATTCCTTCTTCTAGTGAACGGGATAATTGTGGTTTTATTGGGATTTATGGAAAGTCCCTCATCTTCGCACCGTTCCCATGCAAGCCTCAGTGCTTCTTGCATTTGTTCCCCAATTGTCTGGTCTTGTGTTCCACCTACAAATACTGTGATGTCATCTGCATAACGTACAGTGGTAAAACCATTATCATTTAGTTTTAGAATGAGATCATCTAGCAGGATTGACCATAGTAATGGGTAAAGTACGCCTCCCTAAGGGCATCCTTTTATAATGCTAATTCTTCTCTCCTCTTCTCCAAGATTAGCCACTATTCGTCTCCTAGAGAGCAACTTTTTTATCCACCCTGTCACAACTGGATCCGAGTTCAATCTGATCAGCGCTCCTTCCATATATTGTAAGGCTACACCCTAAAACTCCAGTGTTTTTTCAATCATTAAAGTTAATTTTGGACAGCTGTGATCGTTGATTTACCTTTTTAGTAGGCAAATTGAAGATTATGCAGCGGTCTACTTTTCAGAAGTTCATTGCGAATATAGAGATCGATCATCTTCTCCATAGTCATTATCTAAAGAACGTAACGCATTAAGTTATGTACATTTTAAAAAGGTTTTACTAATACGCAATTGTCACGAAATCTTGAATAAAGAACATTTTCAATACAAGATCAATAACATTTTTTAATAGAATTATTAAAAAAAACTCATATATTTAATATAAAATTTTAAATGTTTTTAAAAATTCGAGTCAGATCGTTCCTTCATTCATTCCGATCGAATGTATTTTTTTTTTTTCGTTCCAAAAATTTAATTTTTTAACATATTAAAGATATTTTTTTAATATGTAAATACAATGAAATAAGACTGAAATAGATTGATAAAATCTACAACTTCTTTTTTTTTTTATACAACGAAAAAAAGTCTAATGTGTATATATTTTTTTTTTTTAATTTAACTTTTGTTTAATTTTTATTTCTTTAAAACAATTTTACACAAAACATTAACAGTTTCATATTTTCAATAACAAATAGCACTGTAGCACTATTCCATAGATATTACCATGGGAAATGTTTTTCTGAGATTAGCGAACTTATTCCAAGTGCCCGAGTTTCGGTTCGCTCTACCCGCTTCTCTAGTAGATCACATCCGTTTGTAGTCTATTGTCCAGTTGACCGCACAACGCATTACAGAGAGAATTCGTTTATCAGTCGAACTAACCGTATGTGGATTAAACTCCCCGCAGAGGTCTTTCCTGACAGTTATAATCTAATAAAATTCAAGTCAAATATCCGCAAACACTACTCCTCACTCCTCCTTCCCATAACCTATTTTCCTGAAATCAACAGAATGCACTGCATTTGTAGGGGGCATCCCCTGAGTGTTGGTTAATTAAAAAAGAAAAAACACTGCTATTAACCCACTGAACATTTCTTACATTGCAATTCTCATTTCCTCACCAACACAACTACATTTTCAATTTTGAACACGACTGATGTAAATACATACAGAGTATAACCATCTTCTCACTCTTTGGCTCTCTTCAATAAATCATTCGTTCACATGTACAAAAAAAAATATTTTTCGATTCGTTACAAATGGAATGATCAACTGCTGTGTACATTGAAGAACAAATAAGCAAGATTAAGCCTACAAAGCTGCAAATTGGAGAAGGAAAATATATTGAATGCAATTACGAGTTCTACCTGACCATGGTTGACGGAAAAGTCGTAAACGAACTGACAGGAACAACCTCAACATTGTCATGCCCGATTTGCAAAAAGAGTCAGAAGAACTTTGGTAATTTAAACGATTCTACAAACGAGGAGAATTACGAATATGGAATGTCACCATTGCACGCAAGGATAAGGTGTATGGAGTTCTTGCTAAAACTGGCGTATACCCTACCACAAGAGGAGGAAAACTTCGATGAAAATACATCAATGAAGGATAAGGAAAAGATCAGAAAGGAGCAAATACAGGATGCTTTTTTTAAACAAGTTGGACTAAAAGTAGACTGTCCCAAGCACGGATACGGTAACTCAAACGATGGAAACACTTCTAGGAGATTTTTTTGAAAATGATGAGGCAGTAACTAGAATCACTGGAATTGACAATCAAATCGTGAAAAGATTGGGATTGAATGTTTTAAACTGCAAAGAAAATGTCAATTCTATAAAATATGGTGAATATGCATCGAAAACTGAATCTCTTTTAGCAGAAATGTATCCACTGAAGAAGTTGACCCCGACCGTCCATAAAATATTGGCGCATAGCAAAGATATAATTGAGTACCAGTCTTTGCCAATTGGAGAGCTTTCTGAAGAAGTACAGGAGTCTCTTAACAAATTTTATAAAAAATATAGATTGCAGAACACATTCAAAGCATCAAGTGTAAGGCAAAATGAGGACCTCTTCAACATGTTGGCAGCATCTTCCGATCCACTTATTTCTTCCCTGCGGCATGTGAAGTCACGAATAGAGTTAGAAAATAATTATAGCTCTTTTAGATATACCTTCTCTTACGTATTGTGATGAATATTTTACAGAAAATTGAAAAAATAAATTTAAAAAAGAAGTAATTTTTTTTTAATTTGTTGGGTAATAATTTAAAACATAAAACCCTAAAGAAAAAAAAATAAAAACAATCTAAAAATGTAAAAATAATTTTTTTTAGTTACCATAAAATTGATTTTTCTACAAATTTTAACTTTGATAACCCATAAGTAGGCCCCTATAAAGCGTAGCACCCTTTCCAAACGCTCATTTCATAGGCTGAACAGTTATCTATCATATGCTGTTTAAACTGTTCACCTATGTTATTCGGTTCAAAAGATATGATTTTTGCAACGAAAAAACTCAAATGGCGCCACTGTGTGTCGTACATATGTATATGCAACTTGATACACTATTTCATATGGATCTGGATCTATAATTTTTAATATCATATATATTGAGTACTATGAAAATTTTAAAATTTGTGTGTTACATCACCGATTGTTAATGTTAGTAGCTTTGCCGAAAATGGGCGGGATCGGCAAAGTGGGCGCGGCACCTCCCATACATAGTAATTATTCAATACCATATAGGTGGAGTTCTATGATAGAGACTGGTCTGGCAAAACATGGGCGGGATCGGAGCAGTGGTCGTGGCTACCCCCATACAAAGCAAATATTAAATGTCATATATCTGGAGTACTGTAATAGTGAGAGCCTTGGGACTGCGTGGTCCATAACTTATTCATGTGATTAATAGCACAAAAATGGGCGTGATCGGATTAGTGGGCGTGGCACCTTCCATGCAAATTAATGTACAGTAGGGTGACAGCCATTTTTTTAATTTGAAGACGTGCGGGGCGGATTATTGTGACACTGAATCTAAAACTTTAGTGTCAAAATTTGAGCCAAATCGGACAATGCTTTCTCGACGCGCATTGAGTTCAAAGTTCAAATATGAACTTTTATGTAAAAATTATCAAAAAAAAAATCATTTTTCACAAAAATTTTGATATTAATAGTTCCGTTTCAATTAAATTAATTAATAAACCATAATCTAGAGTAAATTGTCTTTCTAATAAAATAACAAAATCTATTATCGATTGAAAAACAGCCAAGTTATATCAAGTTACCCAGGCAATAAATGCGCCGCAGACCACTTGATTAAGAAAATCGAGCTCACATTTTTAAAGACATCGAAATAATTTACAATAATAACATTTTTACATTCTCCTGATCCCAAAATGATCTTATGTAAAGTATTTTGCATCTCGTCTATTGCTATGCCGTTCTAACTTATTGTCAGAATGGTACATATTTTTTAGCACCACTTCAAAAGCTCCAATTTTACTTTTTCAAAAATTTTTTTCCAGAAATTTACTGAAATCAACGATTGGACTTTAAGGTCTTATTAACATAATATATGTGATAAAAATCACCGAATTTTGTAGGTATCCTGTTCTAAATCTTGCGAGGGCAGCGTTTTTATTTCAACGGATTTGAAGAAAAATTTGATTTTTCATACTTTTTCAAATTTTAAGCTTCATCTTTTTGGTGTTTTCATATTTCAAATATCTTTTGTTAAAATATTGTACTACTTGATATAAGTTCTCAATCTTGTAAATTAAGGATAAATTGAAACACTATAAACTGTCCCTGTTTAAGGTCAAAAGTCAAATTTAAGGAGATTTGCATTTTTTTTTAACAAAATATCGAAATAATATATATTTGTAAAAGGATTGTGATAAAACTTGTTGATAATATTTTGAGATTCTAAAAAATAACATTCTTGACTTACTTTCTGAAATTAACCCGTGGGGTACTCTTGATGTCAAATTCACTCTTTAGGTAAATCTATAAATATTTTCGTCATCAGGATTTTTTTTAAATAAAACAAATTTAAAAAAAGGTACTTAAAAAATATTGTGCTTCAAAAGTATATTTTCTTGAAAATAAGCAACTTCTTTTAAAAATAAACAACTTTTCCTAAAACGTACTTCGGCTTAAAAGTTATTTTTCTTAAAGAGAAGAATCTTTTCTTAAAAAAGGTCCTTTTCTTAAAAAGTACAGGTTCTTACCTTTTCTTAAAAAGAAGAATCTTTTCTTAAAAAATATAATTTTCTTAAAAAGTACAATTTCTTAAAAAAGATCATTTTATTAAGAGAATTGTCTTAATAAGGTAACTTTTCTTAAACACGACGTTTTCTTAAAAAAGTACATTTTCTTAAAAAAAGTACCTTTTCTTACGAAGGTATCTTTTTCTGAAAAAAATTACTTAAAAAAGTATCTTCTCTTAAAAATGTACCTTTTCTTAAAAATAACTTTTCTTAAAAAAGGACCTAAGCTTAAAATGATCACATTTCTTAAAAATAATCACATTTGCTTAAAAATAACTCCCTTTTATTAAAAAGTACGTACTTCTGCTTAAAAGTAGTTTTCTTAAAAAGAATCGCCTTTTCTTAAAAGTTAACTTTATATAAAAAAAAAAGTAAAAGTGCCTCTTCTTAGGAAAGTAAATTTTCTTAAAAGGTAACTTTTCTTAAAAAAGTTCTTTTTTTTTTCATTTTTTTTACAAAAGTACCTTTTCATAAAAATGTTAGAAATTGTTAATAGATCATTAATGCCTAAAATGAATTGCTTTTTCTTAAAACAGTACTATACATATTTCTAACTTGAGATTTGCCTTTAAAATCAGATATTATAAAAACTTTCCAAAAAATTTTTATAAAAATTTTATTATTATTTCTAACCTACAAAAAGTTAATATAACTTTTTATGAAAATTCACATTAAGCTTAAAGCCATTTTCTTATATTAGAAATAAAATTCAATAGATAAAATCCGATTCACAGGTTATGTGTCAAAAAATTGAATGTGCTACTATATGATGCAAGGGTTGCCAGTCCTAGGGAATCTTTTTTTTTAAGTGTATGGAAAATAATTTTGTATTAACTTATTTTAAGCTTTAGTAAATTTGCAGCGATTTATAGGAGAAAGATTGGAATCTGACAGATATTAAAGAACAATTTTTAAACGTAGTTAATAGAGAAAATATATTTAAAATGCTTAAAGTCTCTACTGAGAATTATTCGACAAAACAAAAATCTTCAATTTACAAAAAGTTGCAAGTTAGGGAAATTATATATAAAGGGTCCGCCAAATAACTTTTTTTTTTGAAAATGCTATAAAAAAAAAACTACTGAATATTATCTCAAATTTCTTTTTTTATTTGAAAGTACAATCCTTCCGGTTAATAATGGAAAATAATTTCATTCAAATGGCTGCCTCGGTTGGCCATGCACTAGCCTACACGATCGGTCCACTTTTTAAGCACATTATCGATTGTGCACTGCTGTATTTCACAATTGTCCTTTAAAGCGTCAATTGTCTCTGGCTTGTTGGCGTAACACTTATCTTTGAGGGCACCCCACAAATAATAGTCCAACGGTGTCAAATCGCAGCTCCGAGGTGGCCAAACGACATCAGCTCTGCGGCTGATAATGCGATCTTCAAAAACAGGGCGCAAAACATCGAGTGTAGCTTCGTCTGTGTGGCACGTAGCGCCTTCCTGTTGAAACCAAATGTTGCCAATATCCTCCTCTTCAATTTTTGTGAACAAAAATTCGTTCAACATGGCCCGATAATGATCGCCATTGATTGTAACGGCCACTCCTAGCTCATTTTCGAAGAAAAATGGCCCAATTATGCCTCTGGACCAAAATCCGCACCAAACAGTGACTCGTTTTGGGTGTATCGGCTTTTCAATGTATGCGTGCGGGTTTTCTGTGTCCCAAATGCGACAATTTTGCTTGTTTACATACCCGCCAAGATCAAAATGATCTTCATCTGAAAAGATGATTTTTTTTTTTGGCAAAATCGGCATCTTCTGTAAGTCAATCGCAGGTCCACTTAACGACGCGAAAACGCATTGGATGGTCAGTTGGCTTCAACTCCTGAACCAATTGGACTTTGTATGGCGTCATACCAAGGTCTTTATGCAAAATTCGTCTCAATGATGTTCAATTCTTGAGAACGACGGTGAATTGATGTTGATGGCGCTTCACGCACACTTTCTGCCACAGCAGCAATATTCTCGGGTGTACGCACTGCTTTTGGCTTTTCACGCTTTGGTTTATCGATGAGGATGCCAGTTTCGTTCACTTTTTTCACAAGATAACGAACATACGGAGCTGACGGTGCTTCTCTTCTTCCAAAATCCGTACGCAATTTTCGCACACATTCTGCAACATTACCATGATTTTCAAAGTAATGTCGCAATATTTCCCAGCATTGTTCAAGCGTATACACAACCATATTCGTTCAGCGGAAGGATAAAGCTAATTATCTGTCAAATCAGATATGAGCTAAGTGTTACCATTCACGAAATAAGCACTAGTTGAAAAAAAAACGTTAGATGGCGGACCCTTTATTTTAAATAAAAGAGCTTAAAAGAAGAGCTGATTACATCTAAAGTGTTATAAAAAAATTATTAAAATTATTATTTTTATAAATAACTAGGTACTTTTTTTTAAAGAAAATTTACATTTGTTATTATTATTTTTATTTCATGGCAATACCAGCCCTCAACTAATATAACACGTGGAGTATAAAGAGACATATACACCCATTAAGTAACTTGTCACCTAAACGTGCAAATGAGCCAAGACACATTTTGCAAATTTTTCAGGAGATGCAAAAAATCTTTTAAATATTTTTTGTGCTAATATTTTGGAAAACTGTAAATACAATTTTATGTTATGTACGCAAATAATTAACTTAAGCAAATTTTTGAGTTTCAGTAAGCATTAAATACTTGTTCAAACGGTTTTTTGGGACTCAACTTCTTTTGTTCAAAGCTTTTTATACCCTATACCACTATGTGGTTTGGGTATAATGACTTTGTGCTGCTGTTTGTAACAACCAAAAATATTTGACCTAGACCCATTTTTAATTATACCGATCGAATCAGAATCACTTTCTGAGTTGATTTAACAATGTCCGTCCGTCCGTCCGTCCGTCCGTCTGTGTGTCCATGTAAAGCTTGTAATCAAACTGCAGGTCGCAAATATGAATATATTTTGATGAAATTTGGTATATAAGCTTTTATCGGCCATGGGATGAACGCTATTGAAATTGGTGAGAATCTGTCCATGTTCAGACCTAGCCCCCATACAAATTACCCATATGAAATCGACATAAATTGCCATAAGATCCAAATTGTCGTATAGATCTTACTCAAATTGGGTTTATATGCGTTCATTACATCCACTAATGAGTAGTCCAAAAATGATCCCTTTGACCCCATATAGAGCTGCTTCCCGATCTTCACTTAAATCTATTAAAAAACAAAAATATTGCACTGATTCTTCTCAAATTTTGTTCGTACATATTTTTGCAAAATACAAGAGACTTTACCAAACATGATCAGGATCGGTCCATTTTTGGACCTAGTCCCTTTATAGATATAGCGTCCGATATGAACTTTTTCATATCTGCAGCCAAAAAAAATAATAAAAATCCCACTCAAATTTGGTTTTTGCTTATTTTCAATGTCCAGTTAGTTGGGCCTAAGAGATAGGGTTTCTAAACGCATGGTATAGGGTATCGTATAGTCGGTCTAGACCGACTATAATTTTCTTACTTGTTTATTTTTGTATTGGACTTAGCTCATTTTATTATACCCTATACCACTATGTGGTTTGGGTATAATGACTTTGTGCTGCTGTTGGTAACAACCAAAAATATTTGACCTACACCCATCTTTAATTATACCGATCGAATCAGAATCACTATCTGATTCGATTTAACGATGTCCGTCCGTCCGTCCGTCCGCCTGTGTGTCCATATATAGCTTGTAATCAAACTGCAGGTCGCAAATATGAGTATATTTTGATGAAATTTGGTATTTGATCTTTTATCAACCATGGGATGAACGCTATTGAAATTGGTGAGAATCGGTCCATGCTCAGACCTAGCCCCATACAAATGACCCCTATGAAATCAACATATATTGCCATAAGATCCAAATTATCATACAAATCTTAGTCAAATTGGGTTTGTATGTATATATTACATCCGTTAGTCAGTAGTCGAAAAATTATCCCTATTGGATAAATCTTAGTCATAGGCCCCATATAGAGCTGCTTCCCGATCTTCACTTAAATCTATCAAAAAACAAAAATATTGCACTGATTCTTCTCAAATTTTGTTTGTATATATTTTTGCAAAATATATACAAACTTTACCAAACATGGTCAGGATCGGTCCATTTTTGGGCCTAGTCCCCATATGGATATATCATCCGATATGAACTTTTTCATATCTGCAGCCAAAAAAATTAATAAAAATCCCACTCAAATTTGTTTTATGCTTATTTTCTATATCCAGTTAGTTGGGCCTAAGAGATAGGGTCTCTAAACGCATGGTATAGGGTATCATATAGTCGGTCTCGACCGACTATTATTTTCTTACTTGTTTTATTTTGTTTTAATTGCTTTTGAAATAAAAAAAATACAAAGAAGATTTGGACGTATTGCCATTAGAACTTTTATTTATCAGGATTTATAAACTCATATAAATATTGCAGACACTAATAAAAACAAGTAAGAAAATTATAGTCGGTCTAGACCGACTATACGATACCCTATACCATGCTTTTAGAGACCCTATCTCTCAGGCCCAACAACTGGATATAGAAATTAAGCATAAACCAAATTTGAGTGGGATTTTTACTAATTTTTTCGGCTGCCCAAACTAAGCCCAAAAATGGACTGATCCTGACCATGGTTGGCAAAGTCTCTTGTATTTTGCAAAAATATATACAAACAAAATTTGAGAAGAATTAGTGCAATATTTTTGTTTTTTGATAGATTTAAGTGAAGATCGGGAAGCAGCTCTATATGGGGCCTATGACTAAGGGTTGTTCAATAGGGATCATTTTTGGACTACTGATTGATGGATGTAATGTATACATGCAAACCCAATTTGACTAAGATTCGTATGATAATTTGGATCTTATGGCAATATATGCTGATTTCATAGGGGTCATTTGTATTGGGGCTAGGTCTGAACATGGACCGATTCTCACCAATTTCAACAGCGTTCATCCCATGGCCGGTAAAAGATGAAATACCAAATTTCATTAAAATATATTCATATTTGCGACCTGCAGTTTGATTACAAGCTTTACATGGACACACAGACGGACGGACGGACGGACATCGTTAAATCGAATCAGATAGTGATTCAGATTCCATCGGTATAATTAAAGATGGGTGTAGGTCAAATATTTTGGTTGTTACAAACAGCAGCACAAAGTCATTATACCCAAACCACATAGTGGTATAAGGTATAAAAATTGAACAGTTTCATTCGTTATATGTTGTAAATCGTTGTAGAACTTATGATAATCTGGCAATGTTCTTTTTAAAAATTGTAAATTTTCATATTTCTTGGTAGATATTGCTCTTTGGGTATTGTGAAGCTGTTTCAAATCACACCACTTTAATGCCACTACTGATGTATCTATCCGTTGAGGTAGAATTTTCCAATTGTCTGAAAATCGTAGTTTGTAAAATATTTCACCATCTGGAGTATATTTTAAAGCTCGGATGTCAGCAAGTTTTGGGTCACCCTTATGGTTTTTTTCGAGCACCCTTACATACAGTAATATAATCTGCAGGAACATTTATATTCCTATTTTTAAAGGACGTGCAATAACACTATGTACGCTATCGGCCTCCATTTGCGTATGACCAACTTCAAGTATTTTTTGTTCTATAGTGATTCCACTAGTAATCGCTGTATTAAGTAAAGCATTTGCCATGATACAATTTCTGTTCTGATAAGTTCACCCATCACTGTAAAAAATAATTTTTACTGAGTTTCCATTCTCTTCCAAATAACGTAGAATTTTTGCTCAATAAAGAAAATCCACAAACTAGAAAATTCATCAGAGATCAATCCACCCTCGACTTCGCTCCATAGATAGCAATACCCTTTGTTGTTTTTCAAATCATAAATTACCAAATTATGGACTTGCAACTTTGTGCGGTAATAAAATGAGCTAACATTGGATTTGGGTGCCATCTAAACAGCTTTCATATCCACTGTGAATACATATGGATGCTCATTTTTATCATTGTTTTTTTCTTCTCTAGCCTCATTTTTTTTTCCTGATGTCGTGCGTAGTCCTCAGATGGAACATTTCAAACAATATAACGGGTATAAATTTCACACTAGTTCTTTTTTTGATGTAAATAATGAAAGATTTTTAATTGCAAATACTTCATCGAAGACTGTAATAGAAAGTGGTTTCTTGTCTGGTTCCTGACACCAATCATTTACATAAAAGTTGTATAACTTTGCCTTGGAATGCCATTAAGTCAATAAATATTTTTTCGTTGCATTAGCACGAAAGTAATGTGATTCTGTAAGTGGAAGCGAATCGAAGAACGTTGGGCACATTGTGGAAGTATTTTCTCCTTTGTGGCTTGAACCAAAGGCTTTTTCGTCCAATTTTGAACAATATTTCTGCCTATGTTAAGTGTATTTAAAAAAGAGTGCGACATACACGCAAATTTTTATTATCTAACTACTCTGAGATGATACTGCAGAGATTGAGTTCGTTTAGATTCGCTCTCTATTTTACGATTACGCGGTCTTTTTGGTGCAATTGATGTAACCAGAGTTTTCACATAAATTTCTTTTTGTGGCCAGCTCATTTACCAAAATTCCTTGAAAATGTGTTGTCTACATTGTTCAGATATTTTGCAGCATTGCTTTATGTACAAATTGCATTTTCTTTTAATTTGTCTTGGCCTTTTTAAAAGTTGTACTGCCAAACGTCGTCAATTTTCTTTTTTCCTTATATTTCTTCCCACTTTGCCTGAGTTTCTTGTCTTTGGCTGCAAACCAAGTACTGCTTTGAGTTTGCACTCTCCGCTTGCGTTTTTTGCTTGTACTTGCAAACTCAACAGATTCGTCTGAGCTTGTATTAAAGCTATATAGTACAAGCTCGACAACTCCATCGCCCGTTTCCAAACCAAAATCTGTAGATTCTACTGATTTTGACTGGATATTGTTGTTTCCATCAGTTTCAGTTGTTTCCATCTGTTCATTTACTATAATAACACTAAATATAATATTTAAATTAAATAATAACACAATTTTGCATTCAAACTCTAATGCCGTTTTCTTTTCTGACAAAAAATGTCGCATTTTATTTGGACCTTTTTCTAAAAGTGTATTTGTTTATGTATTCCGAATTAAGATGTATATGATAAGGTTGCTCTTAACTCAGAATATATTTAAAAATATACTTTTTTTAAAAAGTGCAAATAAAATGCGACATTTTTTGTCAGAAAAGAAAGCGGCATTAGAGTTTGAATGCAAAATTGTAAGTTAGATTTCAAAGCAAGTAAATTTAAGGCGCGAAAACATAAATTAAACAGCTGATGCTTATGACATATTGAGTACGTTCAGTGGACTTGGCGCGCACATTTTGACAACTATGAACTTGACACTTTTGCTCATCAATCAAATATTGAATGAAGAAAAAAGACAATGCAGTTTCGTTTTTTTATACCCTCCACTCCAGTGTGCAGAGGGTATATATAAGTTTGTCATTCCGTTTGTAATAATTAGAAAAAAAATTTTGGACCCCATAAAATGTATATATTTGTGATCCTTATAACAACCGGAGTTGATATAGCGATGTCCGTCTGTCCGTCTATCCGTCTGTCCGTCTGTGGAAATCACGATGACGGCATCAATCGGGCAGCTAGAGTGCTCGTTGACATAAAAAATGATTCATTAACATCCTGAAAGGTTTGCTATTTAAAATCGTCCAAATCGGTCGATTAGGGCCCGAGATTTGAATGAAGAACTAAAAAAAGTCTTAAAAAAATATAATTTTCTATGTTGTTCTTGTCACGATCACGCCCTGAATAGTGCAGCTACAGTGATCATTTTTAGTGAGAATGATTCACAAAATTCATGGAAAGATTTCTATTTCAAAAATCATTAAAATCGGTGGAACAGGTCCAGGGAAGTCTCTGAAAAAGTAAAAAAAAAAAATGAAAAATGTAATGACTCTATATTGTTCTTGTTGTTATTCTAAATGTTGTGTTGTTGTCATAGCTGGACTTGTTGTTTTTGTGGTCGTTGTGGTAATAATATAATAAAAACTAACCCTTTGTACATTTTTTTATTAACTCTGGTAGAAAAATTTAAAAGTTTCCATTGTTTTGGCATCACTAAAAAAATATGTAAGATCATTTCCGTTCTTACCACGAGCCTGCCTGCAAAATTTCAGATCGAATGGGTCACGGGAAAGGGGTTAAAATCGATCCAAAATTTTTTCGACAAGCAGACACTACGAGTTAATTAAAGGGAGTAAAAATTCACCAACATCTAAAGCAAATAATGCTAAAATACCTAGTTCTTAATAAAAAAAAACAATGTAAATTTAGCAAAAAAAAAATTTTATGTATAAATTTATTTAAAGAGAAAAACACAAAAATAACGATTGATGTTGTATTTTCTGTGTGTAATATTTACATACACATACATAAACATATTAAATAATACAAATAATAGACATATATTATATATATATGTATATCCATAACAACTGCATGTTAGAAATAAATCTGTATATTATTTTATTTACATAAAATTCTGCAATATTTTGTTGTGGGGAAAATACATTTCTTTTGCATTAACAGAGTGTCACTTCATTTTGCTCAGCGTGACTATGCCACAGTAGATGGCGCCACAATTTTTGTTTGTTCTAATTAGCTTTGCAATAGTTATTTCTATTTTAACATGAATGTCAATATTTTCAACTAGATATCATACAGAACAATGTTAAGAGTATACACGGGCTGATCTTTTATTTCATACGTATTTTCATTATTCTTTTACAAATATGAACATAAGTTTGGCATATTAAATTTTTGTTGTCTTTACAAAATAGAGTTACCGAGTTTATCAATGAGTTTTTTGTTTTCAAAACAGTTCTACATAGTTATATAGAATTATTATTCTGCTTTACCTAAATTGTTTATAATTACTAAAGCATTATTATTCACATAAATACAAAATTGCGCTTTTTAAATTTTCCATTCAAATTTTAGAAAATATCAATTCTAAAAACTGGAATTAAAATTTTTTCCAATTATAAATTATAAAATATTAATTGAATTTCAGAAAATCATATCAAAACGTCGGAAATAATAATTTTAAATTTAGAAGACATCAATTGCATCAAATTCCAAAAAAAAACACCAAATATGTTTACATTTAAAAAATGTTTACATTAAAAAAAATATTGGCATTCAGGAGAAATTAATAGCTTTTCAGTAACTTCTTTTAACGATAGTCGAGAATCGTTAAAAAAAGAAAATTGCAAAATTATCAGTAAAATTTTTACACGATATTCGCTATTATTAAAGTCAGCTGTTGTTGGTATCTAAACGACAACCATTTTTGTGTTGTTTATTAAATCGATAAAAACTTAAATTTTTAGGTTGAAATGTCGTCATACATAAATAAAAATCATAAAATAGTGAAAGTATTTTGCTTTAATTAAAAAAACTTTTTTATATAAATAAAAAAATTAAATAGCATATTCAATTCATTATTTCATTTTCAAATAAATACACAGAAATATTAGTAAAAAAAATAAAGATATTAAACATAAACATAAAATCATCCTGTCAAACACGAAGTAATTTGTTTTTTTTTCTATTCTTCTTTGTGTTTTTCGCTTATTTTGACAGAGATGCCACTCGCTTACAATTTAAATAAATAGAAAAATAGATTTGTCGACTGTCGTTAAGATGTATGTACTTATTGAATCACTTAATCCTTAGTGCAAACAACAATAGCTGTCGATATATTTTGCGATTGTCGGATCGTTGAAATTTACAGAATCACACTACAGAAAACATTAATTTAAATTCAATGAATTTTAAAAAACGTCAAATGATATTTAAGAATTGCGAACATAAAAACTGTTACAAGAATAAACGCAATTTGATGAGAATGTTATTTTTTATATATAAATTTTCACAATTTTTTTTGGATGAAAACTTGAAGTTTTTCAGAAAATAAAGAGAACAAATTATTTTATTTAAAATGTTTGGGACATCTGGTTTTTTGCGTTTGGCATCCCTAATTTGAATATTTATTATTATAAATTTATTCTCTATGTTTTCCAAATATGGCAGTATTTTAATAAAAAAAATTGAGAGAGTTTTTTTTTTGGTTATTATTTTGTTACTATACGGCCATCTCCAATTAGCACGATTTAGTGCATATAGCCACCCTACACAACCATTACCTTTGCAATTGAGGTTAGAGCGAGCTATTTAATTAGCAAAAACTAAATTAAACGAGAAGTTATGTCATATAACCGGAAACACATGCATAAAGGTATATAACCTAAATGCATGCCGATCAGCAACCACGATGAAATGACGAAAACCTACCCAAAGAATTTGCTGAAATAATTTGGTATTAAGTTTAAAAAATTGTTTACTTTTTCATTTACATTTACAGACTCAAACCGAGGCACAGCCGAATTTAACATTATTTATCATTCTGCATCAAAATCTCACTTTTGAAGAAAATGTGACTTAACTCATTTGCTCGTTTAGGTGACGACCTGCTACAAACACAAAGACCACAAGAACAACAACAAATTTCAAAGTTTTAAATAACCACAATGATGAGAACAACATAGAAAAAAAATTTTTTTTTAATATTTTCACTGAATTTTTCGAGACCTATTGAACCTATTTTGAAAATTTTAAATAGCAACCTGCTCCAGATGTCAATGAACTCCGTTTGTTATAAGAATCAAGGGTATATATATATTTTGGAGGCCAGATTATATTTTCTAATTATAACAAATGGAACAACCATGCACACTGGTGTGGATGGTATAAAAATTGTGAAAAAAAAATTAGCATGAATCTTTAAAATAAAATTTTTAAAGCATAAACTATTTGTTTTCTTATTTAGTTTTATTTGAAGTTGTTTCTCTTTTCTTTTCGTTAAAACATCTTTTTTTTTATTTTTTTCTTAAATTTTTTTATTTGAAATCTTGAAATTAGTGGTTTTCCCATATCACCGGACTATCGTCAACGTGCTTCATCGAATGCCAGTTCCTGTGGACGTTTAAGTCCACGACAAACAGTTGTGGGTCTTGAATTTGATTGGAGTTTTCCACCTGATTATCAAAATTCAGCATCAGCTTCGACTATGGACAAATTGGCTGGTTCAATGGCTGAAGAATTAACCCTACAAAAAGATATGATGCAACAGCAACAGCAGCAACAACAACAAGGGTCAGTTTTCTTTTTTTAATTTGTGTTTTTTGTTTCAATTTTAAATTATAATTTTTCGTTTTTGTTTTTTTTTTTTTGGAAATAGTATATTTAATTTTTAATTTAATATATAAAAAAGCATGTAGCCTCAGCATGTTTAAATGTCTGTAGATTTCTATGAAACAATTTTAGGCAAAATTTAGAAAACTTAAATCCAAAGATCAGATAAATAAAGTCAAGTTTTTCTTGTTAATTTCATGGAAACCAAACGATCATACGGTTGGCATAGGTTTAGCGCAGCTTCCGGTATGCCCACCCAACAACCACCACCATATCCTACAAATACACAACAATCATCTTATACACTTAATGGTGCTTTATCGCAGGGTTATAGTAATTTACAGACACAACAGTGTATGTTACATCGTTCAATAACCTGCTCCTGCTTGCATTCAACACGTGAGGTAAGTGGGTTTGATTGAACACTTTATGTGTGGCATTTAAAAATCTTATTATCATATATTGTTGTTTAGGGTCTCTCACCGAATTCAGTAACAACCATGTCACCCGCCTATCCAAATAGTGAACCTTCATCGGATTCTTTAAATACCTATACAAATGTGGTCATTGATGGCCAATCGGGAGTATCGTCAGATAATAACGGTTCTAATGTTTTAATGGTACAACAGCAGCAGCAGCAACAGTTACAGCAGCAACAACAACACACACAACAACAACTTAGGTCAAATTTAGAAGGTAAACGATCTAAGTAAGACAACTTATACATATGTTGGCTGTCATGTGTTTCTCACCAAAAATAATTCTGTTTTGATTTGTGCTCAGTCATATTGAAGCTCGAGTTATCAGCCACTTCATTAAACCTTATTGATGTTGTGGTTTATTAGTTGATGTCATTTATTTTTACAAGTATTTACTTCAATTTTGTTTGTCACATTTTCTTGTTTCTAGATAATAATTGCGCATCAACATTAATAGGACAATATTTGGGAGCTTTGAATAATGAAACGACACCAATTGATGAATTTAATATTGAAAATTTTCAAGGTGGCTTAGAGTGCAATATTGAAGAGGTATGTTGAGTATATGTATAATAATTAAAACAAATAAGTAAGTTTTGTCGGCCTAGACCGACTATACAAGGAGGTTCGTTTAAGGATCTTCGTTTTAACTTTGTTTAGGAAATAATTGGATATAGAAAATAAGCATTAACCAAATTAAAATTTTGTTTTTTATGAATTTAAAGCCTGCAATATGAAAAAGTTCATATCGGGATTAGTTTGAAAAATTTGATAAAATAACTTATTTTTCTAAAAAACCAAAATTAACCATATTTGAGAAAAATGTGTGGAACATTTTTTGGTTTTTTATAGATTTAAATAAAGATCGGGAAGTAGCTTTATGACAAGAAATGGTTCTACAGAGATTATTTTTTATCTACTGATTGCTGAAAATTACCGCCCCAATGCAATTTCCTCTCAAAGGTGATGAAGAGCGTGATTAATTACCATCTTGTCAACTATCTAGAGTCTAACTAACTCCCTAACAATCGACAGCATGTCTCCCGTAGATCCAGTCACAATTGGGTAAAAATAAAGAAGTTGCTCTAAATATTTCCAAGGCGTTCGATGGCGTGTCGAATGGTGCATTAATATCAAAGCTTATTGCATTTGGGGCCAGCATTGCGTTCTCTTTGATTTATATAGAGTTTTCTCAGGGGCCGTTATTAATGATGGGGTCTCCGCCAATGAGTTTCAGCTTAGTTCAGGGGTACCCCAAGGTTGTGTTTTTTCTGCCACTCTTTTAATTATATTTCTGAATGACCTTAATCAAACCTTCAGTCCTATCTGCTATTTCGCAGATGCCAGCAACATTTGTCGTTAACTTTTCTTCAATTGAAAGCAAACTTTTTGAGGTTGGGGGCACGAAGCAGAAGCATACACTCAATAGAGACCACTCTTCGAATGGGTTGAATTTAATGCGCGAAAAATTCAGCTGCCTATTATGAGCAACTTTCGATTTTCGATTGTTTTCGAATTAACTGATCGAACGAATTTTCATTTGGTATTATGGCGCACATTCAATAAAATAGCGCTATTGTGAATTTCACTCCATTGGATTATTCACAATAGTAAATATTTATCAGCTGGCATCATGAATAAACATTGTTTGTTTACAAATTTATTAAAGAAAAAAATAATTAATTATTTATTAACATGCAATCTGATGAAGAAGAATGCTTCGTCATGAGAGATGCTTTCAACATTTCGGAAATGGATTTCACTACGTAAGTATACGAGGTTTTAACAAGAGTACCATTTGTTTGCAGATTTATAGCAAATTTTCGACTGCAAGAAAGCCTTTATGGAATTGCTGTCTGCTACAGATGAACTGCTGCGGTAATGCACACAAGGCAGATCAATCTCATGAAATTAAAATAATTTACAACTTACATTTTCATTAGGTTTTACAAACTGCTATCCAGCACCGAAAGCAAAATTGTGTTCGATATAAAATTCGTTGTACAACGAAATTTTCGACCGTGCTGCCAGCTGATAATACGAATTTGACATTCGATAGTCGGTGTTCGATAGCCAGCGAAGATCGAATGCAACTCATAATAAGTGCCTCAATGTTGCTTGTTGATACATAGGGCCTTAAATTCAACAATGTCATCTGTATATATGGTATGCGAGCTATAGGTATTGAGAAATCGGATGCTCTTGACGGTCGGGGTATGAGAATTCAATGCGATATCCATTGGAACGATCATGTTTTTCAGTTGTCATGGGAAGTTCTCAAGTGACTTGGTTTCCTAAAATGGTACAAAAAATAACTTCACTCCTTTCGATCTCCTTAAAATTTATACTAACTACATCCGACCGAAAATGGAATACAACTACCACTTATGATCAGTGACTTCAAATTCTACTATAGAGCTACTAAACAGCGCACGAAGGAGGGTTCATAAATGACAGTAGGCTATCCATCTCTATAGACCCATTAGAACATCGACGGAATGTGGGTTTGGTACTAATATTTTATAGAAAAGTTCTGCTGCATTAGTTACTCACACCAACTGCAAGAGTCTCAGTTTGTGCTACCCACTTATCTAATAGAACGTCTCCGTTTGTAGTTATGTTCAGTTGACCGTACAACTTATTACAGCGAAAATTCGTTTATCAGTCGAACTATCCGTATGTGGAATAACTCCCATCGTAGGTCTTTCCTGACAGTTACAATCTAACAAAAGTTAAGTCAACTATTCACAAACACTACTCCGTCTTTCTCCTTCCCATAACTTACTTTCCTGAGATCAACACAATGCATTGCATTTGTAGGGGGCCTCCCCTGAGTGTTTCTTATGATATTCTAGAGCTTAGGGCTATTTATGTCGATCATATAGAGGACATTTGCAATTCTGACCAGGCACCGATTTTCACCAATTGCAATACCGATCTATCTATGACCAACAAAAGCTCTTATACTGAATTTCTTCAAAATATATTTATATTTGTAACCGGTGGTTTGATGGCAAGGTTTTCTTGGACAGGCAGACCGAAGGACAGATGGATGGACGGAAATATGAACAGAAAGAAGGATCGACAAACGGACGGACGTACAGATGGACGGAAGGAGGAACGAACATTGTTAAAGCAACTCAGGAGTTACAGAATGGTATAGGTTTTTAATTTGAGCTTAGTTCACGGGAAATAGGGGGTATCATGGATTTACTCTAATACTATAGGAGAATCTTCATAAATCGCTTTATGAACTACATTCAAAAATAAAAATTTTAATGGAATTCTTAATTTTTTTGATCTACTTTATTGTGCGAGAGATGTGTCTTTTGTATTGTTTTTATTAGATTTCAAACAACATAGTTTATTTCTTTAATTTCTTACAGTTAATGCAACAAGAAATAAATATTGATGGTCTCTTAGACATCAACATACCGCTGACTGCTGTTAATAGTAGTAATACTGTTAGCAATAGTGTGGGTAATGCCGGACAATTAGGTGCGGGCAATACAACAACTGTATCATCATTGACCACACAACAACAACTGAATCAATTGCAGGCACAATTACAGCAACAGCAGCAGCAACTGCAACAGTTACCACCTATGCTAAATAACAACAATAACAATACTACAATGACAACTGGCTTAGAATTACCAACCCAAACACCAAGCAGCAACTTAAACGCCCGAGTACAATATTCACAACAGAATGTGGTAACACCGCCATCATGGGTGCATTGATATCGATGGGTCGAGTACTATTCGTTACAATAAACCAACAAACACTCATACATTTTTACAGCAAGAACACAAGATATGGACAACAATTGTTGAAGCTTAGAGCAATTTGTAAATAAACAAAACATTTTGTAATAGATATCCTGCAATAAGGATTTGAGAATACACACACAGATACACAAATATAAAATATAATCTAATTACATTTTATAAAACTAACAAATAGGGTTGCCAACCATAATAATATTGCTCTAAGGTCAGTGTACATAAAAACCAAACTCTATAACAAAAAAGATTATGCCAAGAAAATCAACATTTTATCTTCAACACACAAACACGTACTCACACAATATAATAGTAACGAAAAAAGGATAATTTAAGGACAATAGTGTAAATAAAAAAAACAACAACAAAAACCACTACTCCGAACTTTCTTGCAACTTTAAAACAAATAACAAAACAAAGTAAGTAAATTTGAAAATCTTTTAAAATATTATCTTTTTTAAATTTTTTGATTTTTTTTTTCTTCGAATATTAATATTTTATGTCAAATATCTTAAACTTTAGTCTCCGATTAATTTAAAATGACATTTTTACATAAATTATGTTAATAATACAATTTGCCATGTTATAAATTAGAAATTATGAATATGAATGATTTTTTTCTTTGTCAGTAGTGGATGGGAGAAAATATATGAATAAATTAAATCTATTCAAGGAATTTTTTTTTTTTTTTTTTTTGTTTTTGGTAGACTGTTAGTACGTTTCTAAGTTTTAGGCCAACCACCTCCTACAATACCATAGCTATTGCTACCCACTCAATTTATTAAATTATTTTAAAAACTGAAATGCTTAGGCGTAGTTTTTATAGGGGATTTAAGAAGGGGGAATTTAATCAACATAAATTAAACAGAGAAAATACAACATAGATTTCAAGACGAGAAGGGATGTTGTCTGTGATAACAACATAGGATCAGTAACTGCAACAAAACAACTCGCTTGTGTGACCAAAACGAATCTGCTTTTTCTTTGTAGTGTTGGAAGTCTTGTTCACAACTTCAGCAGCGAAATAAAGCTCTTGAAATTGTTATTTTTATTTTCTGTAGGCTTAGGAACTGAACCCAGTCTTTTTTAGCTGTAAAGCCCATAAACAGCCAGAAAAACAGTACAGAAAGTGACATTTTATCTGAAGCAAGTGGACTAAATAAAAAAATAATTCAGTAACTGAAACTTAACAATACGGGTATTTAAAAATTCGATGGCCAAAAAAAAGCTGCATTTTCTCTGTAGTATTGGGAGTTTTGTTCCCAAATTCAACTGAGAAATTTAGGTCTTTTCACAGAAAAATTACTTTCGAAAGTTAGTAGTAAAATTAAATAAAATTAAATAAAATAACTCAAAATTATTTTCACAATAATTAATACAACTGAAATATGCTTCATAGCAGGGTTTGTTTGATTACGAGAGTGGTACAGAACAGCCTGACGTGACGTATAGATGGCGGCAGTAGTTTGAAAAAATAATTTTTGTGTAAAGTGCCAACCGCCGCGCTGTGGTCAATATTTTGAGATAGCGGCCAAAACTCCTTTTGGTTTTTGTTCTCCGATTTTAAAGTTATTAGACTCATATGAAAGTAGACAGTAGTAAACCTCGGGAGCCAAAAAATTAGAACTCTATTTCAACCATTTCACTGAGAACAAGGTGGTCCAAAATGGGCTTTTTCAGAATTTAGTAAATTTATGATATTTTTAGTTAATTTTTAAAGTTTAAATGATCATAACTTTTTTGTTTTTCAAGATTTTTGGACGAAATAAATTTTGTGTTGTAACTTGACTTATTTCCTATTACTGGTAAAAAAAACTGAAGCTCTACTTTCTTCAGAACAATTAAAATTTTTCTTTTAAAAAAGGTCAAATTTCTCGGAAATTTCCTACTTCATAGAGCACAACTCCTGTGAGTCAAGCTGAGTCAAAAAACAAATTTACTATTTTGTAGTCCTAACTCTCCCCTACATTCCTATATATACATGTCCATGCATCGGGACTGCACTTTTTGAGCTACAGCAATTTTTCTGACCCAAGGTAAGATATTCGGTACAAATGCACGTCATATTTTTTGAGAAGTTATTTGTATGTGAAAGTGGCTATTATGCATATATTTTGATGAAATTTTGTACAAGAGTTCTTATTGACCCAAAAAATAATTCTGTTGAAAGTAGGAGAAGTTGGCTCATATTTGGACCTAGTCCACATAGAAGGGTGTATCAAAATTTTGACAAAAATGACAATAGAACTCTCAAATTATGTGGTATCTGGCAATTCATTTGGAAAAGGTAAAAAAGATTTTATTGCCATCTAATATTACACAACTTAAATACGTGAAAATTGCAAATAAATTTAAAACCAATGGAAATAACCGGTAAAACCAAGTACCTTTTATATTATTGCCAGTACCTGTTAACTCTCAAATTATATGGTATCTAGCAATTCATTTGGAAAAGGTAAAAAAGATTTTATTGCCATCTAATATTACACAACTTAAATACATGAAACTTGCAAATAAATTTAAAACCAATGGAAATAACTGGTAAAACCAAGTACCTTTTATATTATTGTCAGTACCTGTTAACTCTCAAATTATGTGGTATCTAGCAATTCATTTGGAAAAGGTAAAAAAGATTTTATTGCCATCTAATATTACACAACTTAAATACGTGAAAATTGCAAATAAATTTAAAACCAATGGAAATAACTGGTAAAACCAACTACCTGTTATATTATGTTTCAAAGAGGTAAAAAAGATCATGTTGAAACTTCGAGCAATAGTATATTAATCCATGCATTCATTTTTTTTCTTCATTATTGTTTAAACAATGGCTAAATTCAGTTATAGTGTTCTATCTGATATATATTTTGAACGGAAAGATGAAAACGACATTATTTTACATATAATGAATAATCCATTCTTCAAAATATGCGACAAACAAGAAATTAAAATTCATAACTTAAAAATAAAAAACTTTTTAAATACTTTAAGAAAACGGTACAATCAATGTTCCAGAAACAAGAAATTGTTTTACTCACGCAACCAAGAATGGCTAAGAAATAAACTTTTTTTTAAAAAGCCATCAGTAACTACCACGGAAACTGGAAAAGGTGGTCGACCAGCAAAGCCAATTGATAATTGTAGTGAAAGATCACGAAGACGCAAGCTTAAACATATCAATGAAGAAGTTTCTTGTAGCATCATAAAGGATTCATTTCTGCATCAAATTCAACCATCGAAAACTAAAAAGGGTAAAATTGCTATCATTGAAAAAATAGTGGATGCAAGCCCCAGACGCACAAAAAGGATTTTAGAAAGTATGCCGACACCAACTGAAGAAAATAAATTTACTCCAGAAGAAGCATTTGCACTATTTTTGGATTTGAAAATGACAAAAAACTAATATACAGAATTGCGGAAGTGAACCAATGAAAAAAATTGTGGAATTTTTCCATCATATCGAGATATAGTTTCTGCCAAAAAAGATTGCTTACCTTCACCAACTGCTATTAGTGTAACTTCAAGTTCAGCAGAAATAAAATTGCAGGATCTTCTTGAACACACTGCAGAACGATTATTAAAGACATTTGATGCTGACTATTTAAAGAAGTTGAAAAATTGCAGCATGACTTTAATTTCTAAATGGGGATGTGATGGGTCCTCTGGCCAGAAACAATACAAACAATGTAATGCGGAAAATTCATCAGATGCCAATTTATTCATGATTTCTTTCGTTCCATTACGTTTAACAAAAACTTATATTGGTTCAGAGCCGTCAACTAGTAGAGCTGCAGAGATAGATGTATGGAAGAGTGAAATTCCCTCGTCAACAAAATTTTGTAGACCAATAAAGTTTGCTTACAAAAAGGAGACTCAAGATGTCATAGATGAAGAAGTTCGAAAAATAATTGATCAAATTAAAGAACTTCAACCAGTAATATTTAAATTTGATGACCAAGACATTGAAGTAAATTTTAAAATGTGTCTCACAATGATTGATGGAAAAGTTGCACAAGCTTTAACCAAAACAAAGTCATCGTCAAGCTGCACCATATGCCAAAAAACATCAAGTCAATTGAGCCAACCACCAACACAAGACGATAGTTTTAATGAAGCATATGAATTTGGAATGTCACCTCTTCATGCTAGAATTCGTTTTATGGAGCATATTCTTAAATTGGGATACGATTTGGAATTTGGCCCGTTAGGCGAAACAGTGAGAAACAACAAAGAAAATTTGGAAAAAAAAAGAAAGCAAAAAAAAAAAAGATATTCAAGAAAAATACCGTGAGATAGGCCATATAATTGACCAGCCAAAGCAAGGAGAAGGAAATTCTAATGATGGAAACACAGCAAGGAGATTTTTTTTCCGATCCAGAAACTGCAGCTTCTATAACTGGAGTAGATTATGATTTAATACGACGATTCCAAATCATATTACAAGTTATAGCATGTAGCAAAAAGATAGATGCAAAAAAATTTGGTCAGTATGCTAATGAGACAGTAACCCTTTATAACCAAAAATATTCTTGGAGACATATGCCAACCACAGTTTACAAAATTTTGTTCCATGGGGAACAAATAATTCAGCACAATATGCTTCCATTTGGAGATCTCTCAGAAGAAGCCCAAGAAAAAAGGAACAAAGACTACAGATTCTTTCGCGAGCACAATACAAGAAAAATTTCCAGATATTGTACTAACGAAGATCTTATTAATATTTTGTTGTGCACATCAGACCCATATATGTCCAGTATTCGACAAAAATGGAAATCAACCTCATTAGAGTTAGATGAAGAAGCTAAACAACTACTGCAAAATGAAAATCAAAGCTATTTGGAAGAAATTTTTACTAATATTGTTTAATTAATACTAGTTTAAAGATTATAATTTGTTTCCAAAATTTAGTATAAATTTTTATTAATACATTTAAATAAAATATATGTGCACTTTAAATCAATAGTAAAAGTTTACTTAAAATTTTATCGATGTTGTGTTCTGTATATAATATATCCAAATGGTATTGATATTGTTGGGAATTTCAGTGTTATTTTTCAGTTTAATCCTCACAAGAATTAGCTTTCTTCCAAAAAAAAACCAACCTTTGGCCCCTGTGAATATTGAGACTAAATAAATGTCAGGGGCCAAATGTTGGCATTTTCTGACCAAAATTAAGTTTAGGAATAATAAATAAGTATTGGTTGTAAAATACGATTGAAGAAAATAAGAAATTATAAAAAAAATACCTATTTAAAATGACAAAATATTCAACTTTTACCTGGAAACTCAACAAAAAATTAAAATGCATTTTTAACTCCAAATTACTTACGTTCCTATCACTCGATTTTTACGTTTGAACACGCAAATTGAAGCTTGAAGTCCCTCCTATTGAACAAAACAAATTGCGTAAAAAAATACCAATCCGGTCAAAAGTTATAGAGTTTTGACCGCTATCTCGCGAAATTGACCACTGTGCGCCGCCGAAAACATATGTTTAGTTTTTTTTTTTTTTTTTGGAGCCTCAAGAATAGACGATCTCAGTGAATTTGCAAATATGGAAAAAATTGGTCACCATTAATTGTATTCACCCTTAATGTAATTCAATACTTTCGTTGAAAGGTCTAAGTCCAATCAATACAAAACCTGAGCTAGCTTCTACTCTGGGAGTGTCTGCTCTCTCATCTACGACTCCAAAGAAGCCGTACGAGCAGCAAAGACAAATTGAGGTGGTCACGCAAGAAACAGGTAAGAAAATTAACATAATGGTATTGGATAATCGTCGGCTAAAGGTGCGTGAGCTAGCTGAATTGATAGCCGTTTCAAAAAATGTATATTGACCGAAAATTTGGAGATAATAAAAAAGCTATCTGCCAGATGGGTGCCGCGTTTGTTCACAACATAATAAAAACAGAATCGTGAAGATGTTTCAATAGAGTGTCTGGCGATGTTTCTACACAATAAAGCCGAGTTTATGCATCGTTTCGAAAACATCAATGACACATGGGTCCACCATATCACCACTGAGACAAAGGAACAGTCAAGATATTGAACGAAAATGTAAGATTCGTGTCCAAACAGGAAGAAGACATTTCCATCCGACCAAGGAATAATTTTTGTTGATTATTTTCAAAAAGGAAAAACAATCAATGGCGAGTTTTATGCTAACTTCATCAAAGCATTGCAGCTGTCCACATATCCACTATTGCGAATGTCAAAACCCCTAAATTAGAGTCCAAATTGCTTCATCACGCATCTTATTTGCCAGATTTATCTCTCTCGGATTTTTTTCTATTTCCAAACTTGAAGAAAATGGCTCGCTGGTAAAAGATTTGCCAACTATAAAGAGGTAAAGTCCGCGGTTGGTGGTTATTTTGAGGAGCTAAACAGTTCTTACTATATACAGGGTATCGAAACTTTTGAATATCGCTGGGAGCTAAAGAAGATTATGTTGAGAAATAAAGAAAATTTTTCTCAAATTTGTTGAAATTTCTTTGTCAGATCGGAATGTTTTGGAACCACCCGCGTGTATCAATTTTTACAGTTTTTTAACATAAATATCAGTTCTGTTTCGAACGTACATATCAGTACTTCCAGCACATCTATTTAATTTCTAATCCTCTTACATTTCCGCACAAATCTTCGTTACGGCTTCTTTGCTCTCTCCAAATACTGCTGCATAAACATACAAATTATTTCAATACCATCTCTTTTCTATTTTAATGCAATTTTTTTAGTTAATGTTTAAATTTAGAGTTTTATTTTGGCGCAATTTGGAATTTCTCTAACAACGCGCAAATCATATAAATAGAAATGTTAAAATAAATTCACAGCCTACTTCTAGTTGGAATGTATAAACTAAAAGACAAAATGAATTACAGTGTGAGGAAATCTGTACCCGTTACAATTTGTCTGTCTTCTTAAAAATTCCCGACACAGCTGCCGCTACTTTTCGTATTTTTTTCCCTTAGTGTGGAATATTTTTAATTCTGCAGGGGAATGGAGGCTAATTTAAAATATTAACTGATTTTTATCGGTATGGTCGGGGTTTTCTTTGGCATATAAAAAGTTTGTACTCAATTTCATAAAAATATCTTTATATTTGTTACCTCGTTAAAAATTTTAAATCTAAATATCGATTCTATTTTATAATAAAATCTTCATGTAATATCGATGTGAATCGCAAACATTTATGTTATTTTTTTTAATATCAATATAATTTAAGAAAGGCGTAAGGGTAATAGGTTTTCACAAACAGTACCGAACTTTAAGACCAGCTAGCGGCTTAGAGCTAATGAAAATAAATTTAAAAAATCATGTGTTATTTTTACATGGGCCTTAATATATAGTTTCAGAGTGCGCAACTGAAAAAATAAAAAAATAAATACCGATGCATATTCAGATACATTTCCCCACAAATCTTGCTTATGAGATTGACTTAAAATGCCTTACGATCCATATACATATGTTAATATAAGTCATTATATATATCCTTCAGTCATAATTTCAAGCACAAGCAGAACGGGACCAATTTTGCGAATAGTTCACATTTAAAGCAGCCTACCGAATTTCACTTAAATCTTTCTAAAAACTTATAAGTTTGAAGCTTGAAGTCCCTCCTATTGAACAAAACAAATTGCGTAAAAAAATACCAATCCGGTCAAAAGTTATAGAGTTTTGACCGCTATCTCGCGAAATTGACCACTGTGCGCCGCCGAAAACATATGTTTAGTTTTTTTTTTTTTTTTTGGAGCCTCAAGAATAGACGATCTCAGTGAATTTGCAAATATGGAAAAAATTGGTCACCATTAATTGTATTCACCCTTAATGTAATTCAATACTTTCGTTGAAAGGTCTAAGTCCAATCAATACAAAACCTGAGCTAGCTTCTACTCTGGGAGTGTCTGCTCTCTCATCTACGACTCCAAAGAAGCCGTACGAGCAGCAAAGACAAATTGAGGTGGTCACGCAAGAAACAGGTAAGAAAATTAACATAATGGTATTGGATAATCGTCGGCTAAAGGTGCGTGAGCTAGCTGAATTGATAGCCGTTTCAAAAAATGTATATTGACCGAAAATTTGGAGATAATAAAAAAGTTATCTGCCAGATGGGTGCCGCGTTTGTTCACAACATAATAAAAACAGAATCGTGAAGATGTTTCAATAGAGTGTCTGGCGATGTTTCTACACAATAAAGCCGAGTTTATGCATCGTTTCGAAAACATCAATGACACATGGGTCCACCATATCACCACTGAGACAAAGGAACAGTCAAGATATTGAACGAAAATGTAAGATTCGTGTCCAAACAGGAAGAAGACATTTCCATCCGACCAAGGAATAATTTTTGTTGATTATTTTCAAAAAGGAAAAACAATCAATGGCGAGTTTTATGCTAACTTCATCAAAGCATTGCAGCTGTCCACATATCCACTATTGCGAATGTCAAAACCCCTAAATTAGAGTCCAAATTGCTTCATCACGCATCTTATTTGCCAGATTTATCTCTCTCGGATTTTTTTCTATTTCCAAACTTGAAGAAAATGGCTCGCTGGTAAAAGATTTGCCAACTATAAAGAGGTAAAGTCCGCGGTTGGTGGTTATTTTGAGGAGCTAAACAGTTCTTACTATATACAGGGTATCGAAACTTTTGAATATCGCTGGGAGCTAAAGAAGATTATGTTGAGAAATAAAGAAAATTTTTCTCAAATTTGTTGAAATTTCTTTGTCAGATCGGAATGTTTTGGAACCACCCGCGTGTATCAATTTTTACAGTTTTTTAACATAAATATCAGTTCTGTTTCGAACGTACATATCAGTACTTCCAGCACATCTATTTAATTTCTAATCCTCTTACATTTCCGCACAAATCTTCGTTACGGCTTCTTTGCTCTCTCCAAATACTGCTGCATAAACATACAAATTATTTCAATACCATCTCTTTTCTATTTTAATGCAATTTTTTTAGTTAATGTTTAAATTTAGAGTTTTATTTTGGCGCAATTTGGAATTTCTCTAACAACGCGCAAATCATATAAATAGAAATGTTAAAATAAATTCACAGCCTACTTCTAGTTGGAATGTATAAACTAAAAGACAAAATGAATTACAGTGTGAGGAAATCTGTACCCGTTACAATTTGTCTGTCTTCTTAAAAATTCCCGACACAGCTGCCGCTACTTTTCGTATTTTTTTCCCTTAGTGTGGAATATTTTTAATTCTGCAGGGGAATGGAGGCTAATTTAAAATATTAACTGATTTTTATCGGTATGGTCGGGGTTTTCTTTGGCATATAAAAAGTTTGTACTCAATTTCATAAAAATATCTTTATATTTGTTACCTCGTTAAAAATTTTAAATCTAAATATCGATTCTATTTTATAATAAAATCTTCATGTAATATCGATGTGAATCGCAAACATTTATGTTATTTTTTTTAATATCAATATAATTTAAGAAAGGCGTAAGGGTAATAGGTTTTCACAAACAGTACCGAACTTTAAGACCAGCTAGCGGCTTAGAGCTAATGAAAATAAATTTAAAAAATCATGTGTTATTTTTACATGGGCCTTAATATATAGTTTCAGAGTGCGCAACTGAAAAAATAAAAAATAAATACCGATGCATATTCAGATACATTTCCCCACAAATCTTGCTTATGAGATTGACTTAAAATGCCTTACGATCCATATACATATGTTAATATAAGTCATTATATATATCCTTCAGTCATAATTTCAAGCACAAGCAGAACGGGACCAATTTTGCGAATAGTTCACATTTAAAGCAGCCTACCGAATTTCACTTAAATCTTTCTAAAAACTTATAAGTTTGCTATATTTTTGTTTCACATCTGATATAAACCAATATATTTTCTGGAGCATACTTAACAATTTCAACTTAAGTTTGTTCATATTATTTCCACCCAGTACTATTAAAACTAAGACCCATTCCCAAAACCCATGGTATATGGTATAGCTTCCTTACTTGTTTATTTTAAATTCTGAAAAATGTTTGCAATGGAGTCCTGAATATTATATGTATATTGAATAGGTTCTTCCTGCAATAGCGGTTCGATATGAACCGAACCATATTGTTAAAAGTTGGCAAACGATTGGCAAAGCATTGGCAAACCATCTGTGCTTTTCCAAACATAACAAAAAATATCTTTTTGTATCCCGCTACTGTTCTCTTCCCTAACATTTCCGCTTACTTCTAATTCATAACATTTAATATCCTCTAATATGCTGAATATTAAAATTGACTTGTTTGCTGACTTCCTATTTCTAAAACAGTGTTCATTTTAATTTGTTTTCATTCCATTTCAACACAATACATTATCGCAAAAACAATCCTCATGTTTATATACAAAAGCATTAAAGAGGAAACAAAATACAAAAAAAAATCCACCAACTTATAACATTTAAGTCCTTATTGCTCCCTCCCCAAATCATTGAAATGATTTGTTCTCTTAACATCTTATACAAAACGTTAAGTTTTTTTCCACTTAAAATTACTACATGCGTTATAAAAATGTAAAAGGAAAGTAATTCAAGTGATGTCTCCACTTCAAATTGAATTTAAAAAAAAATGTGGTATACATAGATGCCAAAGAGAATTGAAAAAAAAAATGCTATACAATTGTAATAAAAGAAAATTGTAATTGCCCTAAAAAAGAAATAAGAAATCTTGCGGGCAATTACACGTGTACAATTGCTTTAATAGGTTGTCAAGGATTTTTTTATTAAAACAATAATTCCGTGTTCTTTTTTCTTTCTGGAAGGAACATTATAGTAATAGATATGGATAAAATAATAAAAAAGAAATATACATTGACTAATATTTTTTTTCAATTGAATGACTTCATAAAAAGAAGTTTGTTTATACGTAATTTTAATCGTGTTAGGTATTTCGCGGACATATGCAACGTACGTGTATGGCAACATGATAAAAAAGTTGTATCGAACTAAACTTAGAAATACTTGAATATATGGCTGTTATGGTTCCCATAATATATCGATTTGACTTTGTCGTTTGAGCAAAAATCTCCTTTTGCCAAAAGTTTATGGTTACAAACATATCAAAACAACAGGTTTTGAAAAGTACATCTCAAAAAACGAAAAATATTTATTTATGTTGACTTTTCTCTCTCCACTTTTGTTAAGCATTTTTTTTTTATGAGCTAGATGGTTCTTAATTTATAAATAGCAAGTAAGAAAATTATTCTCGGTCTAGATAGATTACATGCTACACTAAACGATGAGTTTAGAGAAAGGGTCATATATCCAATCAATTGGACTAGTATAGCCCAGCACTCGAAATTCGAGTGAAAATTCTAAGAAATATTATTTTTTCATATATATATAAAAAATTTATGAATATTTAAATGAGCCTAAAGGTACGCTAATCAATTTTAGCAAATCACAATTCAACACAGAGCATCTGATATATAATTTAAATCATTTGCATTAACAGGGTGAAACGACTTATTTTAAATATTTTATTTTATTTAATTTAATATATTTTTAAGACAGATTAAACATAAATTTTATCATTCTCAGCTTCTCCTCCATACGAACTATAACTATGCCAATTTTAACACTCATCCCTGCCCACATACTGCTTAAAAAGGGACTAAAAATTTACCTTCACGTATTAATATATAGATATAGAAAATAAGCATAAACCAAATTTGAGTGGCATTGTTAAAAATGTATTGCCTGCCGATATAAAAAAATAAATTTCGGATTCTATTTTCAGAAAATTTCAGAAAAATCTGTTTAATATTTTTATGCCCACTGTGAAGAGGGTATGTATTAGTTTGTCATTCCATTTGTAACGATATTGTAATGTCCGTCCGTCCGTCATTCACAAAATAAACCACTTACCTGTTAAAACTTAGGATAATTTTGATTGTCATTATTTCCAGCAACCTTGTGTTTAAAATGGGGTGGCTTTTGAGAAATGTATAGAAAATTATGGGCGTGATCGGAGCAGTGGGCGTGGCACCGCCCGTACAAAGTTTCATATAACTTTGTATCATATAACTGGTGTACTAAAAAAGGGAAGCTTTGACAGTTTGCACGACACCATCAGATCTTAGTATAAGTAGTCGGACAAAAAATTGGCGTGGCACTCCCCATGCAAAGTAACTATTTAATGTCATATATCTTTGCATGAGCCCATAGGTTCTTTGTATGATCAGTCGAACAAAAAATGGGCGTGATCGTAGCAGTGGGCGTAGCACTGCCCATGCAAAGTAGATATCTAATATCATATAACTGGTGTTCTTTAAAAAGACTCGACATTTTGCACTAGTCCATCAGATATTAATGTGAGTAGTCCAATAAAATTGGGCGGGATGGAATAAGTGGGCGTGGCACCTCCTATATCAAAAATATGATGTACTACGAAAGCAACAGTCTTTTGACAAGTACATTAGTCATCAATGTGACTTATCGTGGAATATATATCGCCAAAATCAAAAATTCGCCAAAACCGAAAATTGCGAAAAATAAAAATCGCCCAAAAATCCTCAAAATCAAAAATGGGCAAAATCAGAAATCGCTAAAAAGAAAAATTGCCAAATGATATTCTAAGTTCAAGGCCAATAGTTAAGTGTTGCCAGATCTAATTTTGATAATCCACCTTCTTCTCATGGGCAGCTACATGTACTTTGCTCCAGGGTAGGAACACCGAAAAATCTGATAAGTGTTGCTACAGGCTGTAATTTTTTAAAATATTTTTAGCGGGCGTGGCACCTCCCATACAAAGTAAATTTATAATATCATATATATTAATATGTTATAGAAAGCTTTAAAATTTGTGTCAGGTCATCTATTACACAAGGGAACAATGGTTCTGTTGATTAAGAACTGAATATTGTTTTTAAGGTTATTTGGGACGCTGAATCCAAATCTGCCCTTGGTTTTTTTCTATCAGCTCGATTTTTCGAGATATACCGTTATGTTCAAAATTAAGGCACTTCCGCTACATATATTGGAATAACTTGAAAACGGTTCACCATATTAAATTAAAAAAAAAATCCGGAACTCGCAAACAATATTCTCTTAAAGCCGTGCTTACTTTGTTTTTAAATTTTCCAAGTAGTTTTAGAGATATCGTTCAAGTTTTGAAAAAAAATTAAAATTTTTAAAAAAAAAACATTTTTTTTGTTCTTTAAAAATTCCTAAAAAATAAAAATGGGACAAAAATCACAGTTTTGGTCTACAAACAGTTAGTTAAATATATTTCGAATAAAATGAGCTTTATTTCATTGCAATCGGTGCACAACTTTTGATTTTGTTCACGATTTACTGAATTGATATAAATCGCGATTTCCATACAAAAATAACATTTTCTAATGTGTAAGTGTTTGTATGTAATAAGTTAGTTTTTTATGATTCTAAGAATTAAAAAAATTAAGTAATAAAAAAAGATTATTTCATTTTTATGGTCAGCTATACTTTTTAATTTAACACAAAAAGAGAATTTTAAAGAAAAATAAAAAATTTTAATACACAAATATTACAATGTAATTACAACTCATCGAAAAATTTTCTTTTATAAGATTTTCTTAAATAACCTTGTTTAGAGGGATTTGTTTTAATGCTCCAGCAATAGTCCGCCATCATATGCTTATCATAGTGACCCTGGTACCGCTCCTCTATAGTGCGGATATCTTGATGGAAACGTTCACCTTGTTCTTCACTGAAGTCTCCAAGATTTTCAGGGAAACAATCCAAATGACTGTGTAGGTAGTGCACCTTAATGCTCATATTACAACCAAGCTGCTTGAAATGTGACAACATGTTATCCACGTGGTCCGAATAGTGCTCACCCTTTTTGTTTCCCAGGAAATTGCGCACTATCCAAACAAATTCATTCCAAGCATTTCTTTCAATATCTGTCATGGAATTACTAAAATTTTCATCATTGATTAATTTTTTGATTTGAGGGCCATCAAAAATGCCAGCTTTCAGTTTCTCCGAACTCAAATTGTTGAACTTTTTACTGATATATCTAAAACAATCACCGTCCTTGTTGAGAGCTTTGACAAATTGTTTCATAAGTCCTAGCTTGATATGGGGAGGTGGCAGTATTATGCGATCCCTGGGCACAAGTGGTTGATTAACTATATTGTGGTTTCCTGGAACCATAGCTTCCCTCGAAGGCCAGTCTTTCTTACTCCAGTGTTCAGATCTGGCTCTGCTATCCCATAAACAAATGAAACACGGATATTTTGTGTAGCCACCTTGTTGGCCTAGAAGAAAATTCACCATTTTTAGATCCACACAAATTAGCCAGCGGTGTTCGTTGTACTTTATTTTATTTATAACTGAGGCAATTGTAGAATATTCTTCTTTAGCTTTAGTTGAATGTGCAATGGGCAACGAACCCAATTTATTACCGTTATGCAGAAGTACACATTTTAGGCTGCGTTTAGAAGAATCTATAAATAGTCGCCAGTCATTTGGATCATACTCCTCTAATCCCATCGCTGTTACTAAACCAGGAACATCTGAACAATAAACAAATTCATCGTCTTCGGAAAAGAATGGAAGTAAGTTTTTTTCTCTGTTACGGTAGTATGATTTTTTTGCTTTAATCGAGAAGCAAGAATTTCAGATGCTTTTTTAGAAAGTCCAAGGTCTCTCACTAAATCACTAAGCTCCTCCTGATTAAATTGCTCGCGTTCAGAAGAAATATCTAAATGCAAGTCATCTGATCCAAATTCAGAAATTGGTGAAGGAACATTTTGTCGTAAGTCGTGGAAATTGTGTGTAGATATAGATGGTTGTGGTTCTGAATCCTCACTAGAGTACAGGACTGCTTGGGTAATAGACAACACGTTAGGATAAATCCATTTAGACCGGTTTGTTTTATTAATGCCTGTTATGTTGACAGCGCAAAAATAACAATCATCATAATGATTCGAAGGTTCCCGCCAGATCATTGGTGTTTTATACTTGAAGTGGGTCCGTTGCTTGTTTGCCCATAACCTTAAATACTCTACACAGTTTTTACATACAGTATTAGGAATCCAGTACTTGTCACGGGTTTCCATGGTAAATCCGAAGTAGTCAAAATAAATTTTTTTAATAAAATCTGACACACTTTTTCTATTTTTTATAAACGTGTATTCGCCACATATGTTACAAAAATAGTTGGGATTGATTTTACAGGTGTTTCTTGACGTAGCCATTGCACAATTTTGAAGTATATATCAAAGTAACACAATTTTCAATAAATAACACACGGGAACAAAATTGAACTTTTTTGTGTTGACTGATTAAATGTTCAATGTAAAATGATTTATATTTTTTGTCGTTATACTTTTCACTTTCGTAAACACTTGTCGAATGAGAAAAATTGGTTGAATGAACCCATAAAAATACTTAGTAGTTTTTTACTGAAGTACCAAAAAAAATTATATCCACAATTTTATTGACAGTCACTTATGAATGAACACATGTGTTCAGGGGAATCCCTTTAAAAAATCATCCGTTACCAACGGTAAACCACACATCAATAAAAACAAGTGGACTTTTCTTTTTTCTCTTTAATTGACTGTGAACTGACTAGGTGTCATAAAGGGACAATAAAATTTATAGGCGTTATGAGTTTGCTACCGCAACCATAAAAATGAAATAATCTTTTTTTATTACTTAATTTTTTTAATTCTTAGAATCATAAAAAACTAACTTATTACATACAAACACTTACACATTAGAAAATGTTATTTTTGTATGGAAATCGCGATTTATATCAATTCAGTAAATCGTGAACAAAATCAAAAGTTGTGCACCGATTGCAATGAAATAAAGCTCATTTTATTCGAAATATATTTAACTAACTGATTGTAGACCAAAACTGTGATTTTTGTCCCATTTTTATTTTTTAGGAATTTTTAAAGAACAAAAAAAATGTTTTTTTTTTAAAAATTTTATTTTTTTTTTCAAAACTTGAACGATATCTCTAAAACTACTTGGAAAATTTAAAAACAAAGTAAGCACGGCTTTAAGAGAATATTGTTTGCGAGTTTCGGATTTTTTTTTTTAATTTAATATGGTGAACCGTTTTCAAGTTATTCCAATATATGTAGCGGAAGTGCCTTAATTTTGAACATTAAGGTATATCTCGAAAAGTCGAGCTGATAGAAAAAAACCAAGTGCAGATTTGAAATCAGCGACCTCAAATTAGTAAAAATTTGCTATAAATTTCAAATCAACACAAAAAAAGTTCAATTTTGTTCCCTTGTGTTATTAACGTGAGTAGTCAGACAAAAAAATGGGCGGGATTGGACAAATGCACGTGGCACCCCTACACAAACTTAATATTAAATGTTATATATCTAAATAATTGTATTAGTGAGAGCCTTGGGACTTTGCGTGAGCCCTCTCATAACGATTCGTGGGAGGGGGCAGGGGGAGGGTGTAGCGAAGTACACCGGGTTACATCTAGTATTTTATAAAGTAAACAATTTGATAAATTTAATACCAAATTATTACAACAAACACACTAAATTTTTAATATCTTTTTTAGAGGTATCTCCATATTTTTGGTCATATTTTGGTAAAGTTACGCCCGATTTGTCCCATTTTAAGTACAAACCTGCTGGGAATAATGATAAATAATATTATTCTGAGTTTACCCTAGTAAATGGTTTATTTTGTGAGTAGGCGTGATTTCAACAGACAGTCCGACGGACGGACAGAAACACATTACTATATAGACTCGAGTTATTATAAACGAGAATATATACACTTGCCAAACTACAGCTCGCAAATATGAATATATTTTGATAGAATTTCGACCATACAATGAACGATATTGAAATTGGTGAAATCGATTCATGTTCAGATCTAGCTAGCCCTATACACTATGAGCCCCCACATAAAGCTGCTCCCGATCTTCACTTAAATCTATCAAAAAACAAAAATATTGCACAGATTTTTCTCAAATTTGGTTCGTATATGTTTTTGCAAAATATAAGTGATTTTGCCAAATATGGTCAGGATAGGGTCATTTTTCGAGCTAGTCCCCATATAAATATAGCATCCGATATGAACTTTTTCATAACTGCAGCCAAAAAATTAATAACAAAGCCACTCAAAATTGGTTTATGCTTATTTTCTATATCCAATTAGTTGGACCTAAGAGATAGTGTCTCTAAACGCATGGTTTTGGGTATCGTATAGTCGGTCTAATTTTCTTACTGGTTTATTATATTATTATTTAAATTTCTCTTGACTATTTACTATTACTAAAATATGTTTTATAAATAAATCATATTACTGTTTATATATATATTTATGGAAATTGCGCTTAATAAATTAGTTTTTCTAGCTTTCTAGTCTATTAAGTATTCACCTTGAAAGTTAAAAAGAAGTAATTTGCATAATTTCAATTTAACTGTCACTTCAAAATAAAAGAAAGTTACAACTTTTACCAACTTAAACCAAATTAAATTGCAACATAAGTAATTCCCTATTAGATAAAAAAAAAAAAAAAAAATTAATGCTATCAAATAGAATTTCAATTTGAAACTTTTAAAAAATTTGATTTTTATTAGATGCATGATTTACGTCAAACTTTGTTTTATGTTCTTTTTCTGCTTCCCACTAAACTTTACGATGCCACTTGTCCAAAATGAAAGAAAGAAATCTTCTACTACTAATTGTTGGATTACAGAGACTTAACGGAAAATTCAATTTGTTGGCCAACAGCAAACGAACAAACAAAAAAAAACACTGACTAAAGAACAACTTTTTTACGACACTTTATAAAAAAAAAGAAAAAAAAAGTCTAGTAAAAACTTTTATACAAAGCAAAAAACATTAGAAAAAATTTTTTTAAGAAATAAGAAAATTCGCACTGGCAGCTAACAAAAGTTGCCAAGAGAGTTAAAGAAGACTAAATAGAACAACAAAAAAAAAAAGGAAGAAAAAACATCAAATGAATTACTTTAACAAAGTAGCCTTAAATGAAGGTGGCGTGGCGTCATAACCACCAATGGTGGTAATGTTGGCAACAAAATTCACTGGCCGTTAAAATTGTTTGTCGTAAATTAATTTATCTGTAAACTGACTTAAAAACAATCTTTTTTTTTGAAATTTCTGTTTGTGCATTTGCCAGCGTTAGTAAAGCTTCTAAAGAAGAAGTTTTTTTTCAAAGAATTTAAATAATTTATACTAAAAGAATGTGGCTAAAAAAGGACTAGTATCCTGGTGATGGACATTTTAAAACCGGTCAAAGAAATTTTCTAAGATAAAAACTTGCATGCTACCTCTTTCCATTTGTTTCAATACTCTATTAAATAAAGACACTTTAGGGCATTTTTCCTCTCACACCCTTGTGCCTGAGAAAACCAGCAAAATTAACTCAAAAATATTTTTTTTTCTTTTTTGAATATTTTCATGCTTGATTTGCTTAACGTCCGTTTAAAGCATAAAAACGTCAGCCAGGTATTTCTATTTACCTACCACCACCTCTAGAGTTGAAGTATTCTTAAATGTGTTTTTTATTCCTGAGTTGCTACTCTTATGAACCCCAAGGACATAATTAATTTTTCATAAGCTTTTACAATGAATTATTTAAAGCTGTTGCTGTATTTAAGGAGAAGTCATTTGCAATATGGTCAGATAGGCAGCTAGTATATTCAACGACTCTGTCCTTATGGGCGGAATGTTATCACTTAATTTACATGACAACTGAGTGGCATATTAAAAGCATTAAAAGCACAATTTTTCGTTGGTAAAATATTTAGTTGTTCCTTTTTATATTCAATGAAAGTAATTTGAGCTTAAAAGCTAAGCATATGTAATTGGCTATTACTGTAATTTGAGTACTTGTAAATTTGATTTGAAATATTCTCAAGATTATTTTGCTGTGGGAAGGAAGTTCATAGAGTACTAAAATTAAGAAGGTATTTTAAATGTGTCCATACAACGGTTAAATAAGCTTTAATTAATACTCCACGCTTTCATTTGGTACGAGTATTAACGAACAAACTTTTGTGAAAAAATCCCTTGTAAAGGTTGTATGCCTTCACAACATATAAACATATGTTTATTACTTTACGACTATATGAAGTTCAATAGTAAGTTAGTATCCAAATTTATAGTTTAGCCATTTAGTAGTTTGGTAATTTATAAGTTAAGCAGTTTAGTAGTTTAATAAATAGACTTTTAGCAGTTTAAAGCTAAACAGCTTAGTAATTTAAAAGTTAAATAGTTTTAAAGTTAATAGACCTGATAGTTTAGTTTTAGTGTCGTCGGGAGCAAGTAAGGTCCGACAAAGGAGGAAGGATAAACTTATTTGTGTAGGCTTATTATTATCTGCAAAAATAAATTCTTTTGTAATGTGTTAGGTGAGCTTCTTGCCAAATGACATTGAAATAACATCAAATGAAATCGAATAATTAGAAATTTTAAGACGCTACATTTTACAGAGAGTTATTAATTAATGTAATTCTACAAAAATGTGTCTAGAAATTGTCTAAATAAAATGCTCTACAACAACTTAAATACTTCTGGAATTAAACTTTTTTTTAAAAGCTTTAATCCAAAAAATGGACTTATTGCCCTGTTTATAACATATGTAAATAAAATATTTTAGAAAGTTGACAATTTGTAAACTTAATACTAAATTATTACAACAACAAAAAAAAATGAATTTCTAATATATTATTTTAGAGGTTTCTTCATATTTTTGGACATATCTTTGCATAATGATTTATCACATTTTCAATACCAACCTCCTCGAAATAATGACAAGCAATATTATCATAACTTTACATAGGTGAATGGTTTATGAGCGTGATTTCAATAGACAGACGGACAGACGGGCAGACCGATGGACGGACAGACGAACATATTTACATCGACTGAAGTTATTACAAGGATCAAGAATATATACTTTTTGGGGTCGTAAATTCATTTTTCTATGCGTTACAAACGGAATGACAAGCTGATTTATACCCTCTATACAGTGTTGTGGAGTGTATAAAAATAATCAGAAAATAACATAAAAAATACATAATAATAATCTATAATATTAATAGGCTAGGCGATTTCCTGTGACCGATGTTTTGTTCTACCGTTTTATCCCGATTTTGACCAAACTTATATTATTTGAAAGGTATTTCTTTTTATCCGTTTTGCAGAAGTGTGGGAAGTTAGCCCCCCATTTTTGGAAATAAAATTTTTTGAAGATTGTTCTGAGTTGTTCTAGGATTGTTCTACAATGTTCCAAAACGATGAGTTTCTAAAATATAATTTGTACCGGTAAATTGAAAAAAAAAAAACGAATTTTAAACTTTGCCCCCCACATTTGGAAAAAAAAAAATTGGCGGTTGTTATAGTTGTAATACGGAACGTCGAGTACCGCCCTCATCTGTTCGTAGAATGCATTGGAGTCGCTGGAGCTGGACATAGCTCGAATCTTTCCCGACGACCATTACGTTGAACGAATCTACGTATAGTTTGGCAGGTGTGATTCATTTCCGACCGGCCCGCACAACTGGAACAAACTTTTGTGAAAAAATCCCTTGTAAAGGTTGTATGCCTTCACAACATATAAACATATGTTTATTACTTTACGACTATATGAAGTTCAATAGTAAGTTAGTATCCAAATTTATAGTTTAGACATTTAGTAATTTGGTTATAGGTTTAGCAGTTTAGTAGTTTAATAAATAGACTTTTAGCAGTTTAAAGCTAAACAGTTTAGTAATTTAAAAGTTAAATAGTTTTAAAGTTAATAGACCTGATAGTTTAGTTTTACTATCGTCGGGAGCAAGTAAGGTCCGACAAAGGAGGAAGGATAAACTTATTTGTGTAGGCTTAATATTGTAAAATAAACAAACTTATCTGCAAAAATAAATTCTTTTGTAATGTGTTAGGTGAGCTACTTGCCAAATGACATTGAAATAACATCAAATGAAATCGAATAATTAGAAATTTTAAGACGCTACATTTTATATAGAGTTATTAATTAATGTAATTCTAGAAAAATGTATCTAGAAATTGTCTAAATAAAATATTCTCTAAGAACTTAAATACTTCTGGAATTAAACATTTTTTTAGAAGCTTTAATCCAAAAAATGGACTTATTGCCCTGTTTATAACATATGTAAATAAAATATTTTAGAAAGTTAACAATTTGTAAACTTAATACTATATTATTACAACAACAAAAAAATGAATTTCTAATATATTATTTTAGAGGTTTCTTCATATTTTTGGACATATCTTTGCATAATGATTTATCACATTTTCAATAGCAACCTCCTCGAAATAATGACAAGCAATATTATCATAACTTTACATAAGTGAATGGTTTGTGAGCGTGATTTCAATAGACAGACGGGCAGATAGACAGACCGATGGACGTACAGACGAACATATTTATATCGACTGAAGTTATTACAAGGATCAAGAATGTATACTTTTTGGGGTCGTAAATTCATTTTTCTATGCGTTACAAACGGAATGACAAGCTGATTTATACCCTCCATACAGTGTTGTGGAGGGTATAAAAATAATCAAAAAATAACATAAAAAATACATAATAATAATCTATAACATTAATAGGCTAGGCGATTTCCTGTGACCGATGTTTTGTTCTACCGTTTTATCCCGATTTTGACCAAACTTATATTATTTGAAAGGTATTTCTTTTTATCCGTTTTGCAGAAGTGTGCGAAGTTAGCCCCCCATTTTTGGAAATAAAATTTTTTGAAGATTGTTCTGAATTGTTCTAGGATTGTTCTACAATGTTCCAAAACGATGAGTTTCTAAAATAAAATTTGTACCGGTAAATCGAAAAAAACTAATTTTAAACTTTGCCCCCCACATTTGGAAAAAAAAATTTGGCGGTTGTTCTAGTTGTTCTTAACATTGTAATACGGAACGTCGCATCCAAAGCGAGTACCGCCCTCATCTGTTCGTATTGGAGCCGCTGGAGCTGGATATAAACTCTAATCTTACCCGACGACCATTACGTTGAACGAATCGACGTATAGTTTGGCAGGTGTGATTTATTTCCGACCGGGCCGCACAACTGGAACCTTTTCGACGGTCTCTGCAGGAAATCCAAACGTGCATCCCGAGCCGAGAAAATCAATCCGGTTCTTTGCGTTTACGTTGAGACGACGTGAACAATTCTCGACGTAAACTCGAATCTTTGCCGACGACAATGACGTATAAGGGATAAAAATCTGAAAATCCTCCTACAACATACGGTTCTTTGCATTTACATTGAAACGTATGGTAATATATGACCGAACAAACTCATCACGTATGATTACGTTTAATTTAATTTTTTCCTTGGTATATCGTTCCACATATTGGGAAAACAAAATCGTAAACAAAAAAATTGTCGATTTGTGTGTACGATTCAGATAGCGATGTATCGATACCTTTGCTTTTCTGCATTATCTTTATATTTTAGCGATAATCTTTTCATTTTTATTTATTCATGTATACTTTATTAACACTTTTCGTCATGCTGCCAGCATAGCATATGTACATCTATAATATTAATAGGCTAGGCGATTTCTTGTGACCGATGTTTTGTTGTACAGTTTTATCCCTATTTTGACCAAGCATATATTATTTGAAATGTATTTCTTTTTAGCCGTTTTGCAGATTTACAGATTTTTAAATTTTTTCCTTTATTTTGAGTAAATTGCATTTAAAGTTGCTATTAATCTATATATATAAAATTCATTTTCTGTTTGTTTGTTTGTTTGTTTGTTTGTTTGTTTGACCGCTATACAAATTTTTATTTTTCAACGGAGTTTCCTGAAATTTTGTACACACGATCTCTATACCCCAGGAAAGGTCGCCGTATACTTTTTACCGGCCACGCCTACTTTTACGCCCACTTTTTATGTAAAATTCATTTTCTGTTTTATTCATATTTGTTCACTATACAAATTTTTACTTGTTAACAGATTTCTCTGAAATTCGGTAAGCACGATCCCTGTATTCCAACTAAGGTCACCATATACTTTTTATCGACCACGCCTACTTTTACGCCCACTTTTTATATACAATTCATTTTCTGTATTTTGGTATATTTGTTCGCTATACAAATTTTTATTTTTCAACGGATTTCCCTGAAATTGGGTACACACGATCTCTCTGCTCCAGGGAAGGTCGACATATTCTTCGTACTGGTCACGCCTACTGTTACGCCCACTTTTTGTATACAATTCATATTCTGTTTTTTCGTACATTTGTTCTCTACACAATTTTTTTTAACGGATTTCTCTGAAATTTGCTACACACGATCTCTGTACTCCAGAGAGGTCGCCATATGATTCTTGCCGGCCACGCCTACTTCTACGCCCACTTTTTATACAAAATTAATTTTCTGTTTTTTGGTATATTTGTGCACTATAGAAATTTTTATTTTTCAAGGGATGTCTAAAATTTGGTCACACGATCTCTATACTACAGGGAAGGTCACCATATGCTTCTTACAGGCCACGCCTACTTTGCGCCAACTTCTGTGTATATAAAACTTATTTTATCCTTTTATTTGTTTCTTTATTTGATTGCTATACAAACTTTAATTTTTCAATGGCTTTCTCCGAAATTGAGTACATATTCCAGGGAAGGTCGTCATATGATTTTTACCGACCACGCCTACTTTTACGCCCAAGTTTCATATAAAATTCATATTTTGTTGTGTGGTATATTTCTTCCCTATACAAATTTTTACTTTTCAACGGATTTCTCTGAAATTTGGTTTACAGGGAAATAACTACACGGTGAACAAATTCCCCAAAAAGGTACCCACAAGAAATGAACAAATTCGCCATTTTTAATCGAAATAAAAATTGAACTTACTCCCCAAATTCATTCTTAAATTTTTACATATTTTTATTTAATGAATTCTGTTAAATATTTATTTTAGTAAACATTTGCATACTGCTCTCAATATATGTCCTACAATAAATGCATTTAAAATGAGTATTCTTTTCAATAGCATCATTTCGTTGCGCGGAAGCTATGTGCACGGGGAATACAGCTTAGCTAGAATATCGGAATGATCTGAAAAATATATTTTGACAATTAAAATAAGTTGGCAACAGCTGCGCGGCAGCACAGGTGTGGTTGCCAAACGCGCGGAAGTGGCGCGGGGTGCGCGACCGCGGACTCGGACGCGACGGATGCGGACGCGACGCGCTCTCGGAACACAGCTCAGCTAAAATATCGCAATGCTCTAAAAAATATGTTTTAGGAATCAAAATAAGTTAACGAGAACTAAGCGGCAGCACTGGTAGTAGCTGCGAGGAAGCGGCGCGAGGCGCGCGGACGCGACGCGGCGCGCGACCGCGGACTCGGACGCGAAGCGCTCTCGGAACGCAGCTCAGCTAAAATATCGCAATGCTTTAAAAAATATGTTTTAGGAATTAAAATAAGTTAACGAGAACTAAGCGGCAGCACGGGTAGTAGCTGCGAGGAAGCGGCGCTAGGCGCGCGGACGCGGACGCGACGGATGCGAATGCGACGCGCTCGCGGAATACAGCTCAGCTAAAATATTGCAATGATCTAAAAAATATATTTTGGCGATTAAAATAAGTTGACAACAACTGCGCGGCAGCACGGGTGTGGTTGCCAAACGCGCGGAAGCGGACGCGACTCGCTCGCGGAACACAGCATAGTGAAATGTCGTATGATAAATTTTATCTACGTATGTGAAATAATTACCTGTTGATCAAAAGAGGCCACACATATACCATAAGCAGTTGCTTAGAAAGAAAACTTGCGACACAATATTAAACGTCGCATTAGTCTTTCATTTCTGAAACTTGAATTTGATGTCTCTGCTCAATGATGATCACTTACTGAATGAAGTAATTCAATTTTTAAAAGTTCCGATTCCTTTAATTTGCGAACCATACCGTTATATTTGATGTTTATAAATAAGCTGAAAAAAAATCTTAAAGCGGTTTCGCCGCTTATTTTTGAAGCATTTTTGCTGCAGCATCTTATAAAAAACTTCTAAATTAAAAAATCAACAAATTTTTAATTGACATAAAAAATGAATTTACTGCCCATACAAATTTTTGGGGAGACAGTTCATTTTATTGGGGAATTTTTTAATTGGGGACTAAGTACTCAGCGCCTGGTAAGCATAGTGTACTATTTTTCAAGTCAAAGGCCTTTTTATTCCGGGCAAGACCGGGTAAAAACAGCTAGTATGTGTATAAAATGCGAAAAAATTTTATAGTACTGTTCATTTTCATATAAAAACGTATTCATTTTCTTTCTCATGTTCAGGCCGATCTTGACTTGACTTATCAAACACGAAAACTAATTCAGAGATATTTGTTGAATTTGGTTTTTATATGTGCTTGCAAAAAATAGCCCAATAAAAATATAGCATACGATATTAACTTGTTAATTTCTGCGGACAACAAATTCATAACAATGAAATTTAGATTATGCTTATTTCTATATGCAATTTATTGGACCTAAGACCATTTCTTTGAACTCATGGTAAAGGGTATCGGATAGTCGGTCTAGACCGACTACATTTTTGTATCATATACCAGGGTAAAATGACTTTCTACTGATGTTTGTAACTACCAAACTAGAAGTCGCAAATATGAATATATTTTGATGAACTCTATTCAAATTGGTGAAAATCGGAGGATGTTCAAACCTAGTGAACTCTATGAGATCGATTTAAATTGCCATAATATCCATATTATCATATAGATCTCGGTCAAATTGGGATTGTGTATGTTTTTTACATTCACTTATCAACGGTCCAAAATCGGACCCCGTAGGACAGTTCTTAGTCATAGCCCCATATGAAGCTGCTTCCCGATCTTCACTTAAATCTGTACAAAACAAAAATTTTCCACAGATTTTTCTCAAATTTGTTATGTATGTATATGTTTTTGCAAAAAATAAGTGACCTTACGAAATACGGTCAGGATCGGTCTATTTTTCGACGTTGTCCCCATATAAATATAGCATCTGGTGTAAACTTTTCCGAACTTATCCGAAAGCAAAAAAAAAAAAAAATAGCAATACCTTGGGTTATATCTACCTAATTAGTTAACCTAACTAACATAGTTGGTCTAGACCGACTATACTTTTCTTACTTGTTTTGCTTGTTTTTATACGTTGAAAGAGAATTAATTTTATTAGAAACATTTGATGAAATTTTGTAATTAGCATAACATTTGTTTCAAATTTTTAGTTCACATTTAATAAGAATTAAGAAATTAATGGAACTATTATCAATTTTCCAGACACTCTGGTTCTTTAACTATTACTAGCAGATTCCAGCGCTCGAAATTCGAGTGCAATTTCTAGACAGCTTTATTTTTCAACTTATACTATGTTCTCACTGCAGCTAAATCCGCATTTGACTCGCTTTATAGTGGATTTAATTAAAGCTGGTAAATTTTTGGGTATATAAATACTGTCAAAATAAAACCCTCGCTTTAGCTAAATCGAGAATAAATCCAACAGAAATCAGGGATGTATTGTGCAATTCGCCGCAAAATGAACAAATTTACAACGCTGCAGCAGAAAATTTGCATCATTTTACGACTGTGTATTTTCATTTACAACAAAACAAAACAAAAATTCATAAATAAAAGCAGCAAGTGAGTATAGCAAAGAATTGTTTAATTAAAAAATTATTTATTTGCCTTTATTTCACTTTTAACTTTTTTTTTCGCAAAATTTTTCTCCAAAACAAAAACTATTAAAATGTAAATAAACAATTCGTTCGAACAGCTGTGCAGCAACTGTCAAACTAAAGCTACAAATTGTAGTGAGAACGGTGGAGATTAAAAAATAAAGCTAATGCGGATTTAGCTGCAGTGAGAACGTAGTATTAGCCAATTCACAAACTAACCCTTTTATGATTTATTATTATTGTGAATGAAAATAACAAACTCAATAACAAACACATTAACAAATTCAATAAAACCATATGTATAATTTTATGTATGTACTAGCTGTTTTTACCCGGTCTTGCCCGGAATAAAAAGGCCTTTGACTTGAAAAATAGTACACTATGCTTACCAGGCGCTGAGTACTTAGTCCCCAATTAAAAAATTCCCCAATAAAATGAACTGTCTCCCCAAAAATTTGTATGGGCAGTAAATTCATTTTTTATGTCAATTAAAAATTTGTTGATTTTTTAATTTAGAAGTTTTTTATAAGATGCTGCAGCAAAAATGCTTCAAAAATAAGCGGCGAAACCGCTTTAAGATTTTTTTTCAGCTTATTTATAAACATCAAATATAACGGTATGGTTCGCAAATTAAAGGAATCGGAACTTTTAAAAATTGAATTACTTCATTCAGTAAGTGATCATCATTGAGCAGAGACATCAAATTCAAGTTTCAGAAATGAAAGACTAATGCGACGTTTAATATTGTGTCGCAAGTTTTCTTTCTAAGCAACTGCTTATGGTATATGTGTGGCCTCTTTTGATCAACAGGTAATTATTTCACATACGTAGATAAAATTTATCATACGACATTTCACTATGCTGTGTTCCGCGAGCGAGTCGCGTCCGCTTCCGCGCGTTTGGCAACCACACCCGTGCTGCCGCGCAGTTGTTGTCAACTTATTTTAATCGCCAAAATATATTTTTTAGATCATTGCAATATTTTAGCTGAGCTGTATTCCGCGAGCGCGTCGCATTCGCATCCGTCGCGTCCGCGTCCGCGCGCCTAGCGCCGCTTCCTCGCAGCTACTACCCGTGCTGCCGCTTAGTTCTCGTTAACTTATTTTAATTCCTAAAACATATTTTTTAAAGCATTGCGATATTTTAGCTGAGCTGCGTTCCGAGAGCGCTTCGCGTCCGAGTCCGCGGTCGCGCGCCGCGTCGCGTCCGCGCGCCTCGCGCCGCTTCCTCGCAGCTACTACCAGTGCTGCCGCTTAGTTCTCGTTAACTTATTTTGATTCCTAAAACATATTTTTTAGAGCATTGCGATATTTTAGCTGAGCTGTGTTCCGAGAGCGCGTCGCGTCCGCATCCGTCGCGTCCGAGTCCGCGGTCGCGCACCCCGCGCCGCTTCCGCGCGTTTGGCAACCACACCTGTGCTGCCGCGCAGCTGTTGCCAACTTATTTTAATTGTCAAAATATATTTTTCAGATCATTCCGATATTCTAGCTAAGCTGTATTCCCCGTGCACATAGCTTCCGCGCAACGAAATGATGCTATTGAAAAGAATACTCATTTTAAATGCATTTATTGTAGGACATATATTGAGAGCAGTATGCAAATGTTTACTAAAATAAATATTTAACAGAATTCATTAAATAAAAATATGTAAAAATTTAAGAATGAATTTGGGGAGTAAGTTCAATTTTTATTTCGATTAAAAATGGCGAATTTGTTCATTTCTTGTGGGTACCTTTTTGGGGAATTTGTTCACCGTGTAGTTATTTCCCTGTAAACCAAATTTCAGAGAAATCCGTTGAAAAGTAAAAATTTGTATAGGGAAGAAATATACCACACAACAAAATATGAATTTTATATGAAACTTGGGCGTAAAAGTATGCGTGGTCGGTAAAAATCATATGACGACCTTCCCTGGAATATGTACTCAATTTCGGAGAAAGCCATTGAAAAATTAAAGTTTGTATAGCAATCAAATAAAGAAACAAATAAAAGGATAAAATAAGTTTTATATACACAGAAGTTGGCGCAAAGTAGGCGTGGCCTGTAAGAAGCATATGGTGACCTTCCCTGTAGTATAGAGATCGTGTGACCAAATTTTAGACATCCCTTGAAAAATAAAAATTTCTATAGTGCACAAATATACCAAAAAACAGAAAATTAATTTTGTATAAAAAGTGGGCGTAGAAGTAGGCGTGGCCGGCAAGAATCATATGGCGACCTCTCTGGAGTACAGAGATCGTGTGTAGCAAATTTCAGAGAAATCCGTTAAAAAAAATTGTGTAGAGAACAAATGTACGAAAAAACAGAATATGAATTGTATACAAAAAGTGGGCGTAACAGTAGGCGTGACCAGTACGAAGAATATGTCGACCTTCCCTGGAGCAGAGAGATCGTGTGTACCCAATTTCAGGGAAATCCGTTGAAAAATAAAAATTTGTATAGCGAACAAATATACCAAAATACAGAAAATGAATTGTATATAAAAAGTGGGCGTAAAAGTAGGCGTGGTCGATAAAAAGTATATGGTGACCTTAGTTGGAATACAGGGATCGTGCTTACCGAATTTCAGAGAAATCTGTTAACAAATAAAAATTTGTATAGTGAACAAATATGAATAAAACAGAAAATGAATTTTACATAAAAAGTGGGCGTAAAAGTAGGCGTGGCCGGTAAAAAGTATACGGCGACCTTTCCTGGGGTATAGAGATCGTGTGTACAAAATTTCAGGAAACTCCGTTGAAAAATAAAAATTTGTATAGCGGTCAAACAAACAAACAAACAAACAAACAAACAAACAAACAGAAAATGAATTTTATATATATAGATTTATACCACTATGTGGTTTGGGCATAATGACTTTGTGCTGCTGTTTGTAACTACCAAAAATATTTGACCTAGATCCATCTTTAATTACACCGATCGAATCGGAATCACTATCTGATTCGATTTAACGATATCCGTCCGTCCGTCCGTCTGTGTGTCCATGTAAAGCTTGCAATCAAACTGCAGGTCGCAAATATGAATATATTTCGATGAAATTTGGTACATAAGCTTTTATCGGCCATGGGATGAACGCTATTGAAATTGGTGAGAATCGGTCCATGTTCAGACCTAGCCCCCATACAAATGACCCCTATGAAATCGACTTAAATTGCCATAAGACCCAAATAATCATATAAATCTTAGTCAAATTGGGTTTGTATGTGTTTATTACATCCATTAATCAGTAGTCCAAAAATGATCCCTGTGGGACAACTCTTAGTCATAGGCCCCATATAGAACTGCTTCCCGATCTTCACTTAAATCTATCAAAAACAAAAATATTGCACTGATTCTTCTCAAATTTTGTTTGTATATAATTTTGCAAAATACAAGAGACTTTACCAAACATGTCAGGATCGGTCCATTTTTGGGCCTAGTCCCCATATAGATATAGCATCCGATATGAACTTTTTCATATCTGCAGACAAAAAAATTTTTAAAAATCCCACTCAAATTTGGTTATTTTCTAAGTCCAGTTACTTGGGCCTATGGGTATGGTATAGGGTATCCTATAGTCGGTCTAGACCGACTATAATTTTCTTACTTGTTTTTTTTATTGATATACACTTAAAAAGTAAATCAAATACTAGCGCTTTTTAGCACTTTTCATTTCATTTAGATCCTTCTAGCGCTTTTGTAGGTACACTTCTGGCCTTTTTCTTGAAAAAAGTTGTAACCACTGTTCCTAAATGAGATGTTAAAAGAACACTAGCCAACAAGGTGGAGCAACCAAATATCCTTCTTAGGGTAATTTGGTGGGCTGAATTCGAATCTGTAGTTGGGTTTCTCTGTCACGTCAAGTTTTCGAGACACAAAAAAAATGTTGTTATTCGTTTTTTACATAAAAAATCATTAGTTTATTTAAAAATCAATGAATTTTCAAAAGTGAACGGCGTTATTTGAACGTCGTTTATATTTTGTTGGTTCGGTTTCACGTATTAGAGTCCAGCAATAGTCTCCCAGCATGCTTTTGTCCCAAAATCCTTGATAATTTCTTACAATTTTCATTAAATGTTGGTGAGCACGCTCCCTAGGTTTCGTGGAAAAAAATCTCAATGCGAATGAAGAAAATGCATTCGTACACCAAACTCGCGATCATTTTTCAATAATTCAGCAACAATTTGTGTGTAGTTTTCACTTTATTGTTTCCGAGAAAACTGTCCACGATGCTCTTTAAAGATTTCCAGGCTGCATATTCTTTCTCCAATAAACATTGTGAAAAATTGTCATCATTCAATAGTTTTCTGATTCGAGGGCCAATAAATATGCCTTCTTCGATTTTAGCATATGAAATTTAAGGAAACACCGCTAACAAATATTCAAATGCTGCACCATCTTTGTCCAGAGCCTTTAAACTGTACTTAGAGCCATCAATAAATAATCTCCATTCAGTTTTGTTATATGGCTGGTTCATTTTTTGTAATAAACCATCAACATCAGTACAGTAGAGAATAGAGTGTTTCTTTTCAAAATATGCAGCCAATTCCAAGCTTCTATCTCTATAGATTGTTACTTTATTCCCAACTGCTGCATGCGTTAAGCTAGTAATTCTGAGTCTTGCTACGTTAAATGTAAATCCCGAAGTAGATCATTCAGCTCAGCTTGAGATACTAAATGGCTTTCATCATCAAACTACCACTGTTGGTGAAAGATGTTTCGGACCCACTGCTCGTAGCACAGATAATGGATCATTTGGTGGACGTTGAACTGGTTTGTAAACCGATGGAACATTCGCTTAAGTAATATTTTTTCGATTTTTCAGATTGAATTCAGCAACTTGTGTTAAACAGAAATAACAATCGGTTTGGTGGTTACTTGACTCTCTCCAAAGTACTGGAATTGAAAAATTGAAATAGATTTTCTTGCCATTTGACCACTTGTATAAAACAGTTCTGCAACGATTGCAAGACCTTGTCGGTGTCCACGGTTTGTCCAAGTTTCTGACAGCAAAACCAAAATGCATATTTTAATGATTCTGATATCGCTTATCCATTTTTCCAACCAAATATTCACCACACACACAAAGCAAAATTACCTTGAATCAGTAACGCTACTATTTGAAGATTAAGAATGAATGTGGGCTTCTGTCAAATTAATAATTGTGAAATTGTGGCGTCAGTATTGACTATTTTACAGTATGGCCAGCATGCGATAAAAAATGAACAAGATGTTATAGCCCAGATTCGAATTCAGCGCCCCCAGATTAGTTAAAAAAACATGTTTCGTTTCTGCAGTCATTTTTTTTTTTAATTTCTAGACCAGTGTGATCAATCCTGGAACAGATAATCTTAAGAAGAAGTTTGAACATTTTTTTTTTCAAAATCTTGAAAGCTTCAAACACTATGCCTATCTTGAGCGAGTAGGCCGGCTTCATTAGTTTTGTCCTATTCATATAGCTCAAAGTGAATAACTTTCGCTTAATGTTTTGCAATTATGATAACTTACAATTATAGAAACTAAAACATTCTAAAATAATAAAATTGCAAAAACACATAAAATTCAATTACATACAATTATTCACATAACGACATATCGTACATTCTAATATAACACTATAAGAATGCCGTAAAATCCACTGCAGCAATTCAGCTTCAGAGCCAAAAACACATAAAATATAATTTATAAAAAATCTCTTAAATTATTATGATAACTTTAAAAAAACACTGTTCTGAATTTATGATTATTATAGCACCCTCTAAACTTAACATAGCAAATTTTACAACACATGCTTTAAATATGAGTGTAGTAATAGATTGAACTAAAATTTTATAGCATCATTTTTGGCACTTATTTATGACAGTTTTTCTTAGGCCGATTTTATATGCAAATTACTTTTTTTTTCTTTTTTACTTATCTAAGGACTCATGTATAATTTTGTCACATTTACTTATCATCAACACCAGTTTGATGGCATGAAGGAAAAGAGAAATTTGGAGATTATATTAATATTCACATACAGTAGCCGTTTTGTATAAAATAGCTTAAAATTTTTTATTTGTATGTGATAATTATTGTTTGATAAGATTTTAATAAGGCGCTTTGAAGTATTTTGAAGGGTTCTTTAATTTAGCACTGATTTAATAAAATGTTTTTATTTAAGAAGTTTACATTTTGTTTTTAGCTTGAGGTTAACTGTTGTACTTTTATGATATTTTATTTATTGACTTAATGATTTTGCCTTTAACTAGAAATTTCTTATAAATAATTAAAGACGATAAAAAAATATGTAACAATTTCTCAATGTTTACAACGGTGTGTTGTATGTAATCAAGTACAAATTATATGGTTGACAGCTTTGCAAATATTGTAAAATTGTCAAGTGGTTTGCTGATATGTCATAAGTATGTAAAAACCCTCTTAACAAACCAAAGAAGGAAGGAAGCCTAACGTTAACACTTTGACACAGGGTGCTAATAAACCATGAACAAGAAACAAAAATAATATGCAGGTTATTGTTAAACGGTTTTAATATTTAACTTCGTTTGTTGCTATTTTTGGAGGGTTTTTGTTTAGTAGCTTAGTATTTTACTGAAAGTTCAGTAGTTATAAGTTGTTAGGAGAATAATGTAGTTTAAAACTCGATAGTGTTAGTTCATAATTTGGTTCCTTAAAGAGTGTATTGAAAACATTTTGTGCAAATTCTGTAGTTCCTTTGGATGGTTCCTGTAGAGTGCTATATATCAATTAAAATAGTTTTATTCTAGGAAAAAATTGTTAAAAACGTAGCTGCCAAAAAAATACTTATTTTTATTTATTTATTTATAAGGTCTACGGAATAAATACTTACAGACATGTATAAATGATGTAATTACATATGGACATATATTGAAACAATTAAATAGATTTACAAATAAAAACAAATAGGAATTTAAGAAAAAATTGATATTATGTTTAATTATATCAGTGTTCAACGAAAAATCAATTAATTGATAAAGATTATTATAATCACAACAAATTCTTCTAAAAGGATCAGCTAGAGCATAATTGGTTTTAAAAGATTTAACAAAGAGTGTTTGGAATTGGCGTGATTTTATAATTAAGCTTAATCATTACACTGACATACTCAATATTTGGAGAAGATTAAGATTGAAGAGATTCGGAAGCAAACAGGCATGACACAGCAATCAAAACACCACCACCATTACAATCGTTTCTGTTATTTATATCTATATATTTGATAATTATAACGTAGTAACTCAGAACTAAAAACTTAATCTTCTCAGTAAAGATGATAACGTGAAAATCAAAATCATTACTGTTAACTAGTAAATTAGACATTTTAGTATTTACACCACGAATATTCTGATACATAATGATTAGTCGATCAACAGGTATCAAATCCAGTTTTTTGAATTAATGTTGAAATTCGTATTTTCATTTATTCGATGGATTTCTCCGTGGATTTTCTTTAAATTCATATTCACGAACTAAAGTATTTACAGGCCAGAAACCAGGGTTAACGACTTGTTCATAAAGATCGAACGGCACGGTTATTCTGAAAGATGTAATCCTTCTTGGTATGGAATAGGAAAATTTATATATCGCATTTGTACCTCTAAAGTGAGTCAACTCAAAATTTTTCAATTTTCACTTTTTGCAAGAAAACGTGTGACGGTGATCTGTTTTGCGCTTTACTGTAACAAAAGAATTTCTGTTACAAGCAGAATAAGAAAGAAGAAAAAATAATAACCTTGATCTTGAAATTATTTTCAAGTTCAAGTATGTACATATAAACAACACCTTATATGGTAATAGGTTGATGGCATTTTTTTTAGCAAACTGATTTATGGCAATTTGTTCTCTTCATTTTGTTGTATTAAATCATGAACACATTCATATGCAATCATGCTGGTCAAACCACGTATTTTCTTGTATTGATCTCACTTGCTCTCATAGTCATATATGAGTGGGAGTGTTATAAATACTAGAGAATATTATGAATGCATATGAATGTTCTCAATGAATTGGTGGTGATTTTGTTTTTTAATAAACAGGTTTTTATCTGGACATGAGTGAATGAAGATGAGAAGGTTAATGTAGTAAAATTAAATTTAAATCGGGGAGTTGAATTTTGTTTTTTGAATTAGATGGTTGAGGAAAAACCTCTTAAAATTAAAAAAAAAATGTAGATTTAATTTTAGAAACTTTAAGAAAAAAAAAAAACTTTAGATTTTAGTGAAATGTGAATTTAGAAAAAGAAGAAAGCGTTCTGAGCAAAATTTTAAGTTAATTTAAATAAAAAAAAAGAGACACTAATGTTAAGAGAGAAAATAATGTTTAAAAATAAATAATTGAAAAATATAATAAACATATAAAACAAATTAAAGTGTTAAGCAAAATTAAGATAAAAAAAAATTAAAGTTTAAGAAAGTTTAAAGAAATATAAAATTAAACTTAAGAACAGAAAATAAGTTAAGTTTAATAAATTAACAAAAAAAAAAAACAAAAATTTTACAGACACCGCAACATACATAAATATTAATTTGTGTAAACGCAACCTAGAAAAGAACAAAACACTGCGGAACAAAAAAAAATGATTTTTAATAAAAACAGAATTAAAAGTTTAATAAATTTAAATGAAGGGAGTTTTTAAATAAATGTAAAAAAAAAAAAGAACTTAATTGCAGTAGTTAAACTTTGTGAAAGAGCATGAATTCAAAGAACACAAAATGGCAGACAAACCAAAACGTCCTCTATCCGGATACATGATCTGGCTTAACTCTGCCCGTGAAGGATTAAAGAAGGAAAACCCCGGCCTCTGGCAACAACAACAATATGTCGGTAATTTTGATTTTTTTTTTATACAAATAATTTTCTACATTTAAATTAAAAAATAAAAAAAAATTTATAAAATATAAATAATTTGCTAAGACTAAAAAAAAAAATTGTACTAAATTTGCTAAATATAAAATGTTTTAAAATATAAAATCAAATAACTACATTAAGAAATTTGTTTCTAATTATAAATTTAAACTAAATATCAATATTTTTTAGATATGAAATTTGCTAAAATTAAAATTGTGAAAAAAATTAAAATTGTACTAGAATTAAAATCTTTCTACTATTAAAAATTTTTCCTAAAAATTAAGAATTTTCCCAAAATTAAAAAAAAAAAAAAAAGTATTGTCCTAGAATTAAACTTTTCCTAAATCTTACTAATTATGGTATAAAATTAAATAAAAAAAAAGAGAAAAAAGGAAAACAAAAATTTTCTAAGATTTATCTAACTATAAATAGAATTTTTTTTAAGATTTTTCTAATTAGAATGTAAAAGTTTTCTAAATGTGAGGTTTTCTAATTAAACCAAATTTTTGTCATTAAAAAAAAAATTAGCTAAGTGTAAGGTATTCTAAATATAAAAATTTACCTAAATCCAAAACTTTTCTAAAATTACATAAAAAAGTTTTCTAATTATAAAATTTAAATAAATATATAATTTTCGAAATGTCAAAATTCGCAAAATATAAAATATTCGAAATATAAAAATTTTCTAAATATAAAAATTTTTTCTAAATATAAATTTAAACTAAAATTTAACTAAAAATTTTCTAAATTAAGAACTTTGCTAAATATAAAATTAATCTAAAAATTTTCCTAAATAAAAATAAAATTGAGCTAAAATTAAAAATTATAATAAGAAATATAATTTAGCTAAAAATAAAATTTTGCTAAAATTTTCCTAATTCTGCTAAAATTTAAAAATTCTTCTAAAATTAAAATTGAGCTATATTTAAAAATTTTCCTAAAATTAAAATTTCCCAAAAATTAAATTTTGCTAAACTTAATTTAAAATAACCTTAAAATGAAGGTTCAATAAAACTTGTTAAACCCAATGTAGAAAACCAAAACCCAACCAAATCTTTTCATTTAGTGGGTTACCTCCAAGTAAGATGGAGTCGAGGTAACATGGTAGGGAGGGCATAAGGGGCATAACATCCAGTCCCCAATCCCAAGGTAAGTATGGCCATTCGTCCCACTTAGTATCCGCTTTTTTGACAGTTTTTTTTTAATCGCACGTGAAAATCTGTAGTGCGGTTTCCCTGGGCCTGAGCAAGACCCCACCCATCCGGCGAGCTAGGCCCCTACGCCAGCACGTGCGACCAGCAAAGGCTCAGGGAAACGGAAGCGGATCTTCCACCAACGCCGCACCATTACAAACGATACACAGTGGTCATATCCATCCGTTGTGAAAATCTTACATCGATTTTTCTAGTCTTTCGCAAAAAAAAAAATACAGTTGTAACCCTTTTTGTGTTATAAGAGTAGCTTCTTTAGAATCCACTAAAAAGACATATTTTGAGTTCCACCGAAAAAACTTGTTATTTTTGATGATCACTGAAAAAATCGCAAAAACATTTACTGTTGTAGACTTATAATTCGCAATTCTTTACAACGAAACAACTGTTTTTAAATTTTATAGTAAACTAGCTGTTTTTACCCGGTCTTGCCCGGAATAAAAAGGCCTTTGACTTGAAAAATGGTTCACTATGCTTACCAGGCGCTGAGTACTTAATCCCCAATTAAAAAATTCCCCAATAAAATGAACTTTCTCACCAAAAATTTGTATGGCCAGTAAACTCATTTTTTATTTCAATTAAAAATTTTTTGATTTTTTAATTTAGAAGTTTTTTATAAGATGCTACAGCAAAAATGCTTCAAAAATAAGCGGCGAAACCGCTTTAAGTTTTTTTTTCAGTTTATTTATAAACATCAAATATAACGAAATGGTTCGCAAATTAAAGGAATCGGAACTTTTAAAAATTGAATTACTTCATTCAATAAGTGATCATCATTGAGCAGAGACATCAAATTCAAGTTTCAGAAATGAAAGACTAATGCGACGTTTAATATTGTGTCGCAAGGTTTCTTTAAGCAACTGCTTATAGTATATGTGTGGCCTCTTTTGATCAACAGGTAATTATTTCACATACTTAGATAAAATTTATCATACGACATTTCACTAAGCTGTGTTCCGCGAGCGAGTCGCGTCCGCTTCCGCGCGTTTGGCAGCCACACCCGTGCTGCCGCGCAGTTGTTGTCAACTTATTTTAATCGCCAAAATATATTTTTCAGAACATTGCAATATTTTAGCTGAGCTGTGTTCCGCGAGCGCGTCGCGTCCGCATCCGTCGCGTCCGCGTCCGCGCGCCTCGCGCCGCTTCCTCGCAGCTACTACCCGTGCTGCCGCTTAGTTCTCGTTAACTTATTTTAATTCCTCAAACATATTTTTTAAAGCATTGCGATATTTTAGCTGAGCTGCATTCCGAGAGCGCGTCGCGTCCGAGTCCGCGGTCGCGCGCCGCGTCGCGTCCGCGTGCCTCGCAGCTACTACCCGTGCTGCCGCTTAGTTCTCGTTAACTTATTTTGATTCCTAAAACATATTTTTTTGGGCATTGCGATATTTTAGCTGAGCTGTGTTCCAAGAGCGCGTCGCGTCCATATCCGTCGCGTCCGAGGCCGCGGTCGCGCACCGCGCGCCACTTCCGCGCGTTTGGCAACCACACCTGTGCTGCCGCGCAGCTGTTGCCAACTTATTTTAATTGTCAAAATATATTTTTCAGATCATTCCGATATTCAGGCTAAGCTGTATTCCCCGTGGACATAGCTTCCGCGCAACGAAATGATGCTATTGAAAAGAATACTCATTTTAAATGCATTTATTGTAGGACATGTATAGAGAGCAGTATGCAAACGTTTACTAAAATAAATATTTAACAAAATTCATTAAATAAAAATATGTAAAAATTTAAGAATGAATTTGGGGAGTAAGTTTAATTTTTATTTCGATTAAAAATGGCGAATTTGTTCTTTTCTTGTGGGTACCTTTTTTTTAAGTTTGGGGAATTTGTTCACCGTGTAGTTATTTCCCTGTAAACCAAATTTCAGAGAAATCCGTTGAAAAGTACAAATTTGTATAGGGAAGAAATATACCACACAACAAAATATGAATTTTATATGAAACTTGGGCGTAAAAGTAGGCGTGGTCGGTAAAAATCATATTACGACCTTCCCTGGAATATGTACTCAATTTCGGAGAAAACCATTGAAAAATAAAAGTTTGTATAGCAATCAAATAAAGAAACAAATAAAAGGATAAAATAAGTTTTATATACATAGAAGTTGGCGCAACGTAGGCGTGGCCTGTAAGAAGCATATGGTGACCTTCCCTGTAGTATAGAGATAGTGTGACCAAATTTTAGACATCCCTTGAAAAATAAAAATAGTGAACAAATATACCAAAAAACAGAAAATTAATTTTGTATAAAAAGTGGGCGTAGAAGTAGGCGTGGCCGGCAAGAATCATATGGCGAACTCTTTGGAGTACAGAGATCGTGTGTAGCAAATTTCAGAGAAATCCGTTTTAAAAAAAAATTGTGTAGAGAACAAATGTACCAAAAAACAGAATATGAATTGTATACAAAAAGTGGGCGTAACAGTAGGCGTGACCAGTACGAAGAATATGTCGACCTTCCCTGGAGCAGAGAGATCGTGTGTAACAAATTTCAGAGAAATCGGTTGAAAAATAAAAATTTGTATAGCGAACAAATATACCAAAATACAGAAAATGAATTGTATATAAAAAGTGGGCGTAAAAGTAGGCGTGGTCGATAAAAAGTATATGGTGACCTTAGCTGGAGTACAGGGATCGTGTTTACCGAATTTCAGAGAAATCTGTTAACAAATAAAAATTTCTATAGTGCACAAATATACCAAAAAACAGAAAATTAATTTTGTATAAAAAGTGGGCGTAGAAGTAGGCGTGGCCGGCAAGAATCATATGGCGACCTCTCTGGAGTACAGAGATCGTGTGTACCAAATTTCAGAGAAATGCGTTGAAAAATAAAAATTTGTATAGCGAACAAATATACCAAAATACAGAAAATGAATTGTATATAAAAAGTGGGCGTAAAAGTAGGCGTGGTCGATAAAGAGTATATGGTGACCTTGGCTGGAACACAGGGATCGTGTTTACCGAATTTCAGAGAAATCTGTTAACAAATAAAAATTTGTATAGTGAACAAATATGAATAAAACAGAAAATATATTTTACATAAAAAGTGGGCGTAAAAGTAGGCGTGGCCGGTAAAAAGTATACGGCGACCTTTCCTGGGGTATAGAGATCGTGTGTACAAAATTTCAGGAAAATCCGTTGAAAAATAAAAATTTGTATAGCGGTCAAACAAACAAACAAACAAACAAACAAACAGAAAATGAATTTTATATATATAGATATTAAAAAAAAACCTTTTTTGCCTCTACTGAAAATTTGTAAATTTTGAGTTGACTCACTTTAGAGGTGCAGGTGCGATATCATAACATCAGCTTCATAATTTAGTTTAGAGTTTATATAAAAGTTAATGTCATCAGTGAAGATATCCGAAGAAAGACTCGAAATAAGAATAGATTTTTTTGGCGGTATTATTTTTAATTGTTTCGGTAACGCTTCTTTTACAGAAGAAACAAGTGTATCAGCAAAATCATTAGTTAAAGATGGTGGATAAGCAGTTGTAGGCGTCGAGAACTTATTATTTAAGTATGACCTATCATTGAAAAAAAATTTTTTTTCGATTTTTTTTTTTTTTTTCATAAATGTCTTCTAAAATCTTTCAGAAATAATGCCCTTAAAGGATTTTTTAAAGTTCGAATTATTTTTTGGAGTTATAGAGCTAAATATACGCATGCGTCGAGGTACAGCTGCAAGAAAGGTTTTTTCTATTGTATGTACATACATTATGAAATTTTCCATGCAATTTTCGCAATTATCTTTTCTTTTATATTTATTTTTTTATTTATTTTCTTTTGTTGACATTTTATTGTAAAATTTTCTTTAGTTGTTCATTCCCTACTAAAAACATATATGTATATATATATTTTAAAATGAGTGTAAAGAGAAATTCCAAAAAAAATTGTTGAAAACCAGAAATCGTGAACCATTTCATACCCCGCTTGCTTCTTGTTCTTGCTCCTTGTCCTTACAGTTATTACAGTTATTCAGCCATGTTCTTGAAACGTTGTTATTTGAATAAGAATGAATTTGAAATAACATGAAATTGAAATTTTGGTTTTCTTGAAAACAGAAATTTTATATTTTCGAAGAATTTTTCGAAATCATATTTTTTATTATCAAATGACATGAAACATATCGTATAGCATCAGAACCATATGTTATCTAGAAACCGAGGTGCTATATGGTTCTTTAGTCACTTTCACAAAAAAACATTAAGTAATTTTTGCATGTTTTTCCTTAAGATTATAAAGAAAGTAAAAAAAAAATATTTTCTTTTAAAATAACAATTTACTTGTTCATTTAATTGTTTTTTTTCTTCAATTTCATTCAATTAAGAATGACTTCTCTTTTTGAAATAAGTTAGGCATCACCAAAGAAAATTCGAAATTCAAATAAATTGGATTTGACTGGCATCACTTCTGTTTCGAACATAAACAAAGTTGTGGCAGTCATATGCAAAAAAAAAATAAAAATATGTGATTTGAGTGAAATATTATTTTAAATTCCTTTATTCGTTATAATTTGTACATAAAGAATCAATGTTATAATTGAAAAAATTATAAAGGATAATAGATTATGCAAATAAAAAGTTTTTATTATAGTTATAGAACAACATCATCTCCAAAATGTAGACGTTTTTTAAAATCGTTCTTTTTTTCATAAAATTAATGTTTATTTTTTTAAAATAAAACATGTTAGAGTTTAAACATCAATTAGTTTTTTTATCTCTTAAGACCTGCTTAGTAGAAAAAAGGGCATTTGTTTTGATTTCACAAAGCCTTTTCTATGTGAATTAAAACGAGAAATAATATTCTTATTGAAATTAGAGAATAGCAAAAAACTCTTAGATTTAAGAATTTTTTTCATTTACGAGTTTTTTTTGTGATAGTGGTTTCAAGAACACGGGTGATTATATTTTTCAAATTGGGAACCACTTTCTAATATGTTTGGTTTTTCAAGTGCTTTAGAATTTTCTAGTGTTTAGTATTCATCTAACAGTCGACGGCGTCGAAGAAAAACAACTTATGCAAGACAACTATGTGTCTGGCTGTGTCTGGAGATGGAACCTGGTCAAAACGCGACTTTTCCTCCTTGATTGGCGTCAGTATTGTCATTTGAAAGTACACAGGAAAAATCCTTGATTTTTTTGTTTCATCGAAATTTTGTAAGAAATGCGACACCTATAAAAAAGCTCAGCCGAATTCGGAATATGGTATGAAGCCGAGAACCAGACAACTTGTGAAGCTAATTACGAAGGCAGCTCAGGCGACATGGAGGTGCAAGGAATAATTTCAATGTTCCGAAATTCAATGCAGCTTCACAATGCAAGGTATTCCTATTACATCGGAGACGGTGACTCGAAAACGTTCACAAATTTATCGAATGATCATCCTTACGGCAGGTATTTTACATCACAAAATTATAGTGCGTTTTACATGTAGGCAAACGCATGTTCCGTCATCTCAAGGACCTCAAAAAGACACTGACAGAAAGGAATAAATTAAAAAAGCTTCAGAAAATAAAAAACAAGAAGAAAAAGGACAAGGAGCTGCCGCAGCTACGCCGAAAAAGGCGGCGACACAGAAAAAAAACCCAGAAGCACCAATAACAACCGGCCTCACAGGCAAGGTGATGAAGAAATTATCAGTATTATTGGGCTAACTTTACTAACGGAGGAGGGGTGTGGCAAAAACCCCCCAAAAACAGCATTTTTTTAATTTTTAGAAAAAACGCGCCATTTTGTCAATTTATGATACTTTGGTTCAAATATCCTGGTTCAGGACCTGCCAGACGTAATTACCAACAAAATGCCGTCCGCCGAATTTCGATACTACATCTGGTTCTCCAGAAAAACGACACCCAGTTTGCTTTCTCATTTTCACGTACCCCCTTTCATCGCTCTGGGAGGGGGGATAAAAAACATAGAAATATAAACAATTACGGAAGAAGTCCGAAAATTACGTCTACTTTTACGTAAAAAATAAACCCCAAAGTTAATAAATTGAAAAACGGCTGAGCTACAGCACTTCTAAAAAATTTTATGTAGGGTTGAAAGAGAGGTCATACCTTAAGGATGGTAGTATTGCAGTTTTTGACGCCAAAGGAGCAGTATTTGCAAAATATTGTAGATTATCAGTTGTAAGTATCGAAGAAGCTTTATTAAAAAATGGTAGGACAGCATTTTGAGGCATCAAAGGACAAGTAATTGTCGTAATAATATTCGGAGAATTCAGATTTGTATGGATCGAAGAAGCAGTAATATTATCAGGGCTTTCTGTATTCATGAATCTGGATGACTTACGGCGATTTGGAGAAGGTAATTTAGGTGACTGGAGTCCATCTAATGACTTGAAATAAGCGAAAAGCTTTTCATAAGAGTTTATTTGCCCGGATAAATTAGCCAAGGTTCAGAAAATACACACATCAATCCGATCGTGAGTGGATAATGTTTTAATTTTTAGATGTACGCGTTGAAGAACATGTTCCGCTTTTTTAGCAGTACATATGCAAGAAAACGAACTTAATATAAAGCTACACTCGAATCTGTGTAGTTTATGTGTGTTCGAAACAAAAAATACGTGATAGAAAAATGTTCGTGTAGAGAACAAAATATTGAAACGTAACACAGTCATGATTGTGTTCGGCACCGTCAAAATTTAAGAACACACATAATTGATATGAAAATAATAATTTGTGTTTGTTGGTCTGAGCTATGTTTGTTTACATATATGTACGAGTTTTTTATTCAGTGTGTGTTTTTTCTGAACTTTGAAATTGGCAAAATGGTTTTGAATTTGCAAAAAATTGTTTTTAGTGCTTTGGAAGAAGCGGTAAAAATCAGCGCCTACTTTTTGACAGTCATTACAGCTCCAATGCAAGTTTTTATGCTTCGATACAGATTCGACTACTAAACCAGATAAGCCACTGCATTTAAAGTGACATACACCAATACAAAGCCAACAACTCATCATTCTCTCGTCGTGACCTTCCAAAGGACATAAACATACCATTTTAATTTAGTTCTATTGGGGATTTAGATTTTTAAAATAACTGGCAACACTTTTTTGTTAGGCATTTTTATTGTTTTTTTTTTTTTTGATAAGAGTACGGCGCTTATTTTAATATTTTTTTTTGTATTTTCTTTTTGTGCTATGTTCTATTGTAAGTGTAATTTCTGTTTAGTATATTTTATTTTTGTAAAATGTTATGAATTTGATAATTTAGTTGTTTATTGTTGGTAATTTCATGTACTGACGAAAGAATTTTTTTATAAAACAAATATTTAAAAAAGCGACCTTTAAAATAAGCTTTTTAAATTGATTTTTTTTTTTGACAAACCAGAAATAATTAAACGGATTTTTTTAGCATTAAACAGAAAATTATAAATACTTTAATACAAAAGTTATTGACGAAAAACACGGTGCACAATCCAAATACATCGCCTATTCTTGAAATATGTCCTCGCTAAAATAGAGGTGACAGGTAACAAGATCAATGGAAATAAAGTAAATTGACACTATTTCCCACATTGGTGGGAAATTAAGTCAATTGACGTTATTACTTTTTCACAAACGGAAATAAAGTCCGTTGATATTATTGCACTTTGAAAAAAATTGCATTTGTATAGCTTCGCGGTCGTTCGCGTTCGAGCCCCACCCGTCCCGCGCAGCTCCGCGTTCGCCTATTTCCCCCCTCCATGCGGTAACGCATGTAGATTTATTTTTTGTATGCTTTTTTACTTAAAATTTTTATTCATTTCATACATTTATTTGACATCTACAATTTTAATAGGCTAGGCGATTTCTTGTTACCGGTGTTTTGCTCTATCGTTTTATTCCGATTTTGACCAAATGTATATTATTTGAATAGTACTTCTTTTTAGCTCTTCACCATATTTACAGATTTTTTAATTTTTTCCGTTATTTTGAGTAAATTGCATTTAATAATATACATAAAATTATGCATACATATGCTATGTGTGTGTTTATTAAATTTGTTAATGTGTTTGTTAATGAGTTTTTTATCTTCATTCACAATAATAATACGCCAAAAAAGTGGTGGTTTGTGAATTGGCTAAGTTGAGAAATAAAGTTGCCTAGAAATTGCACTCGAATTTCGAGCGCTTGAATCTGCTAGTTTTGGAATATTTTTGCTGTATTTGCAACAAATTGCCTGTAGTAAGGGGAGAGGATAGGACATTTTGCATCAGCTGCAAAAATATTTTTTTCTTGAAAAATTGCATATTATTGTTAATTAATAACAATTTAGAGTTTTTCGATGCCCTTCAAAAACGAGTATTGCAAAGACATTTTGCAATTAAAATATATTTTATTTTACTTCGCCGGTTACTACGAGTATGTTTCACAAAATGCACTTATCAACTGATCAATGGTTTAGTCCTATTCTATACTTCTTACTTACGATACTGATTCGCAAACCGTTATCATAAGGGATTTAAAAAAAAAATTTTTGAAAAAAGTGACTTTATTTCGCATGACTATGGAAAATAGTGTCAATTGCCACGGATTTGTTACCTATCACCACAATAGAACTAAAAGTAATATATGGAAGCCTTACTTGCCAAATCGATTTACTACACTTTTTGATTTACGAAAATTTGAATGTTAAAGCGCGTGATGCTGTAAGCGCTTTGACATGTGGGGTCATTCTAAAAGAAAATCAAATTTTAATTGCATCCAAAATAACAACTTCTTTGGATATGATTTAAATAACAGCTAAGGATGGGAATAAAAAAATATGAAAAACTTACCTTGGGAATTTGAAACAGACATCTGGAAATAAAAAAATTAATAGAAAACATATTTAAGTAAAATGTTTTTATAATGATAAAATAAATTGATATTGTAAAAAGTATAGTGATGTTAATTTAAAAAAAAGTTTATATTGGGAAAATAGGAAATATTTGCATTAAAATTAATGAAAAGTTCATGAACATGAAGTACTTATAACAATGATTCTAAAAAAGCAGCTATTTAAAAGAAGTGCCTTATCATCCTAAGCACTATATAAAATGTACAGGATCCATAAAGAACAAGTATGAAAATTATACTCGGTGTAGACCGACTATACGATACCTTGGACCATGAGTTTATGTGGACTAGGTAAAAAAATGGAAGTACCATGACCAAATTTGGTACTCACAAATTTTTTGCAACAACATATACTCTACAACAAAACTTCAGAAAAATCTGTTCAATATTATTGTTTTTTATACCCTATACCACTATGTGCTGCTGTTTGTAACAACCAAAAATATTTAACCTACACACATCTTTAATTATACCGATCGAATCAGAATCACTATCTGATTCGATTTAACGATGTCCGTCCGTCCGTCCGTCTGTGTGTCCATGTAAAGCTTGTAATCAAACTGCAGGTCGCAAATATGAATATATTTTGATGAAGTTTGGTATATAAGCTTTTATCAGCCGTGGGATGAACGCTGTTGAAATTGGTGAGAATCGGTCCATGTTCAGACCTAGCCCCCATACAAATGACCCCTATGAAATCAACATATATTGCCATAAGATCCAAATTATCATATAAATCTTAGTCAAATTGGGTTTGTATGTATATATTACATCCATTAATCAGTAGTACAAAAATGATCCCTATTGGACAACTCTTAGTCATAGGCCCCATATAGAGTTGCTTCCCGATCTTCACTTAAATCTATCAAAAAACAAAAATATTGCACTGATTCTTCTCAAATTTTGTTTGTATATATTTTTGCAAAATACAAGAGACTTTGCCAAACATGGTCAGGATCGGTCCATTTTTAGGCCTAGTCCCCATATAGATATAGCATCGGATATGAACTTTTTCATATCTGCAGCCGAAAAAATTAATAAAAATCCCACTAAAATTTGTTTTATGCTTATTTTCTATATCCAGTTAGTTGCGCCTGAGAGGTAGGGTCTCTAAACGCATGGTATAGGGTATCGTATAGTCGGTCTAGACCGACTATAATTTTCTTACTTGTTTTTTATAGATTTAAGTGAAGATCGGGATGAAGCTTTATGTGGGGGCTATGATTAAGAATCATTCTACAGAATTTACTTTTGGACTATTGATTAATGGGTGTAATACACAAACAAAAAAAAAATTTTTTACCGATTTAAGTCGATTTTATAAGAGTCATTTGTATGGGGCTAAGTTTAAACATGCCCCCATTTCTCGAGTTTCATAATTAATTGTCCTATTATATATGTGACCTGTAATTTGTCCTGTTATACATGCGACCTATAATTCTAAGTCAATCGATCGGTATAATAAGCTCATTATACTCTGACAACAGAATGGTATAGGGTATAAGAACGTTCGTCCTTGTGTAAGTCATGAGTAATGATATAAATTTTCACAACCTCCAGATCCCCAAAAATAGCAAGTATTTCCTTTTCTTAAATAATCCTTTTGCAGGGTATCAATGTCTGTGGATTCTGTCCCTCTAAAAATGTAAAATACCTATTTATTGTGCATTTGTATACGCATGTGTTTGCTTGAACTACTGGTACAAATTGTTTACTTAGCACCTTTTCTTAATTTTTTTTTTTTTTTTTTTGTAATTTACACGCACCGTATCATATTCACTCTTATAACAAATACAACAATGAGGGTTTATTTTTACTACAAACATCCTTTAGCGCTTAACTTTTAAACACATACGCCTCTCTCACTACCCACATAATTTGATGTGTCCTTATTAAAGTTCTAGTACTTGTTAAATGTTTTTTTTTTTTTTGGTTCCTTTTATTGTTTCCTTAACACTTGTATCATTTATTGTTTTGTAGAAGAACTCCTTGTTGTTTTGTGCTGTTAGCAGTGGTTTGGAATCATATTTTTTTTTTTTTGCCTTTTGACATTTTAATACCTCAACTTCGACACAAAAAATAAACATTATCCTTCTGTTTCTGCTGGTTGTATGTTTTTTGAACCATAAGACGAGCAACAAGTGGTAAACCTTTATTTTTTGCTTTACTTACTTTTTATACTATAACTCTGTCATACACAAACACTCAAACACACATATACAAAATCCCACATCGAGAACTTTGTATGCATGTTAAAAGTCCTTAAGGATTTTAAGGAGCTTGTCAAGATTGTCTAGTCTTTAGTCTTTGGTTTACGTTAAACTGATTTAAAAAATCAACCCTACAGCAGAACATCTTCTTCACTTGACTTATAATATTCCATCATAATCTTAACATATTTAAGCGTACAATACATTAGAAATACAATCCTTGCGAAAGATGAAGAGTTTATACACAGAAAGAAAAAGTTTTTAGTTGATCAACGGTAAAATTAAAAAAAATTGAATCATTAAAAATAGAAACATCACCAAAAAAATTCAACAAAATTGTATATGATTTAAAACGTGACTTCAAAACATGACTTGTCAGCAATCATATGTGGGTTTTATGTTCCCCAGATTCAACAATTTTGCTTGTTATGGGCTTCGCCAGAAAAGATGATTTTTTATTAGAAATTTTTTATCATCTTATTCCGAGCGTTCCGGTTTTAATATATCCAAACGTTGTTCAAGCGGAAATCAAATTATTTCATAAACGGCATATATAACACTACATCCTTGACATAACACAACTGTCATTGTGGTTCCCACTGTATATTGTTGCTGAGTGTGTTCTCTATACTTGTGGTAACTTTCATGAGTGAGTTTTTATTGGTTCCTGAGCTGTTAACCGTAGAATCAGATAGACATTTTATACATTTTATTAAATATTTTTGTAACCATTTCGTTTTGCAACTTATTAAAGTCAAACAATGAAAAATTGAGTTGGATAAAATGATTAACGTAATTTTTGTGATTAAAAAAATGTACATAATAGTTCAAAATTAAATTTTTTGTACTAAATTCTATGATTGTATCTACATTTTTATTTATAACTCAGGAATCCTACAAGCACCCACTCACTAAATTGAATACAAGTGAAAAAACATTATAAGCAACAATATATGGGTCGTTTCATGTTAAGTGATCCAACTTTTGAAACCGATGTCTTCCGATCGGGATGAAATTTGCATCAAGGATAGTAGTTCAGACGCAATTTTTCACGAAGATCGGTCAAGAACTGTCTGAGTTAGAGGGGGTTAAAAATTTGACATTTTGTCCAAACACGTGTTTTTTTCTCATCCATGTAACTTTTTACCTGCTGTTCTCAGCAAAATTTGTCCCATATAGTTTAGATAGCTATTTCTTCAATCTTGCGAAAAAAAAATTTAAAAAAATAAAAAAATTTGTTTGACTTTTTTTTCAAAAAGGCCCTTTTTTGCTCAAAAGAAATCTAAGGTTTTTTTCTCTAAGAGCTTTTTGGTCGCTTAGTGGGACGCGAGTGGAATATCTACTAAAAAAATGTTTTGTAACTCAAGACAACGGTTTTTCAATTTTTAGCATATGCACTAATTTGAATTTTTTCCTATTAGCGTGTAAGTATTTCTAAAACCTTAATCAGATTAGATCCATGTATAACATAACTATCTATAATATTAATAGGCTAGGCGATTTCTTGTGACTGATGTTTTGTTCTACCGTTTTATATCGATTTTGACCAAACGTATATTATTTGAAAGGTATTTCTTTTTAGCCGTTTTGCAGATTTACAGATTTTTTTAATTTTTTTCCTTTATTTTGAGTAAATTGCAGTTAAAGTTGCTACTAACACATACATGAAATTATACAACCACACACATAGTGGTTATTAAATTTGTAAGTGTGTTTGTAATAAAAATATGTTGATTTGTGAATTTTCTATAATTGATTGGCATACTTTAGGGTCTTTATTTAATGAAAAAATAAAATTTCCTAGAATTTGCGCTCGAATTTCGAGGGCTGGAATCTGCTAGTTTTTTTAATTTATTGTAGATGATAAAGTATTTAAGGTTTGTAAATTTTTCAATACCCAGTCTATCATCCAGATTATTTGTCGGCTTTATTTGCTGCTTTTTGCCAATCTTTTCTTGGCGTTACTGGGTTCAGCTGTTGATTTCGCTGCTGGTTTATTTTTTGGCTCTGGAAAGAAATCATACTGAGGGAAGGCAGAAACCTTGGGTCTTCCATCACAGCTTCTGCTCTTCAGTATTTTAAATGTTTCCTCATGATCCTCTTTGGTACTAAAAACTATTTTAGTTTTTTTACTATAATTATTTGGCAAAGGAATAAGGCTGTCGCATCTTAGATGCGGTTTTGATGAGAGCATTGGAGGCTATACTTCGCTGCATTTCTTTTGAGGTTAACTCCAATATCATCACATGCACCTTTACCAAGAGCAGTAAGATGAAAATGCCACTCAGCTGGCATTCAAAAATCTTTTTTATGAGCTATAAGATTTGCGAAGCTACTTTTGTTTTTAAAATGTTGACGAGTTACGTCTGAAACATAGTATACCTTCTCTACTGTAAATTTAGATTTTAGGGATTTTAGTATTATCTTCTGGTACTCATAAACTGCAACGGTATCATGTTTTAAATCGTCGGGTATGGTTGTCATACTTTTGCGTTCCAGTTTTTCATCGTTCATTTAGTAAATATCTACTGTGAATATAGTTGCTTGGTCGTTATTGTATGGCATCCTGAAGAACATATTTATAGTTTTCTTCGAAATCATATGAAATAACGAATTCACCAGACATCAAATGTATGGCATCCTGAAGAACATATTTATAGTTTTCTTCGAAATCATATGAAATAACGAATTCACCAGACATCAAATGTATCTTCAAAACCTTGAAGGATTACAATTGCTCTTTGACTAAAAAGTCATTCGTTCTCAAGTCTAGCAAACCTGTACACATTTCTTTCACAAAATCATCCACATTTAAAATTCTTGTTTTCAATCTGTCAGTCTGAATCCAAGATTCAAATTTGACCTCCTCTTTGATGAATGTGGTTTCGGCAATTTGAATATTCACCTAAGTGGCAAGAAGTTGTTGAATTAGGACACATAGTCAATCTAAGGCAATTGCGGTAATCATGTAAATCGTCTGGCGAATCATCTGTTAAGTACTTTAAGTTGATTTCCTTCAGCAACAGCTGAATTTAGTAACGCCAAAAAAAGATTGGCAAAAAAGCAGCAAATAAAGGCGATAAATAAGCTGGATGAAAGACTGGGTATTTACAAATTTACAAAACTTAAATACATCATCAGCTACAATAAATTAATTTAGAAAATAGTTACATATGTTATAAGTGGATCTAATGTCATTAAGTGAAAATTTTATTAAATTATTTATATATTTATAGCCTATACCACTATGTGGTTTGGGTATAATGACTTTGTGCTGCTGTTTGTAACAACCAAAAATATTTGACCTAGACCCATCTTCAATTATACCGATCGAATCAGAATCACTTTCTGAGTTGATTTAACAATGTCCGTCCGTCCGTCCGTCCGTCCGTCTGTGTGTCCATGTAAAGCTTATAATCAAACTGCAGGTCGCAAATATGAATATATTTTGATGAAATTTGGTATATAAGCTTTTGTCGGCCATGGGATGAACGCTATTGAAATTGGTGAGAATCGGTCCATGTTCAGACCTAGCCCCCATACAAATTACCCATATCAAATCGACATAAATTGCCATAAGATCCAAATTGTCATATAGATCTTACTCAAATTGGGTTTGTATGAGTTCATTACATCCACTAATGAGTAGTCCAAAAATGATCCCTTTGACTCCATATAGAGCTGCTTCCCGATCTTCACTTAAATCTATTAAAAAACAAAAATATTGCACTGATTCTTCTCAAATTTTGTTTGTATATATTTTTGCAAAATACAAGAGACTTTACCAAACATGATCAGGATCAGTCCATTTTTGGACCTAGTCCCTTTATAGATATAGCATCCGATATGAACTTTTTCATATCTGCAGCCAAAAAAATTAATAAAAATCCCACTCAAATTTGGTTTTTGCTTATTTTCAATGTCCAGTTAGTTGGGCCTAAGAGATAGGGTTTCTAAACGCATGGTATAGGGTATCGTATAGTCGGTCTAGACCGACTATAAATTTCTTACTTGTTTTTTATTATTATTAATTAAATTTTTATTACAAAAAAATAAAAAAGATAATTTTTCAACATTTCTATAGAAAAAAAGTGTTTTTTTTCCTGAGGTTAACATATTACCTGAAAGGGTAATTTGTCTAGTTTCTCAGTATATGTTTTATTTTCAAGGTTTTAGAAACACTTACACATTAATAGGAAAAAAATTTAAATTAAGGCATATGCTAAAAATTCAAGAACCGTTGCCTTGAGTTAAAAAACATTTTTTTTGATAGATATCCCACTCGTATCCTACTTAACGACCAAAAAGCTCTTAAAGGGAAAAAGCTTAGTATTCTTTTGAGCAAAAAAAGACGGTTTTTGAAAAAAAAAAAAGTAAAAAATTTCAAAATATTTTTTTTATTAAAAAAAAATTTTTTTTCCGAAAGATTGAAGAAATAGCTGTCTAAACTTTTTGAGACAAATTTTACTAAGAATATTTGGTAAAAGTTACAATGATGAGGAAAAGCACCTGTTTGGCCAAAATGTCAAATTTTGACCCTCTAACTCAGAGAGTTCTTGACCGATCTAGTTTTAAAATTGCGTCTAAATTATTATCCAATAGGACTAACCTTGGTGCAAATTTCATCCCGATCGGAAGACATCGGTTTCAAAAGTTGGGTCACTTGACATGAAACGCCCCATAATATATATTTTATTTAATATCAGCTTTCAGAAACTAAAAACTATACAATAATAAGCTTCGAAATTCTACAAAAAAAGTAAGAGTTTTAAATTCGGTTATGCCGAATCTCTAATACCATCTACCTGGGATTTACCTTTACATTAAGGGGGGAGGGGGGCAGGTAAAGTTTTGAAAGTTAAAAAAATCGTATTTTCATAATTCTTTTTTGAAGATACGAATAATGTTAAGTTGTGATTATTTATTTCATATACACGTTATAGCGTAACATTTGGAGAATCTTAGAAAAAATTTTCAGTTCAAAATTTTAATAAATAAGTCCGTGGCAGCGCATCTCCGGAGACGTTGTTGTTTTTCGGTGATCATCATAACTCGTTACCGGATCATGTGAAATAAAAAAAGCGAAATGGTAATCACTAGGGCAAGGAATCTCATGCACTTAAAAATCGAAAATATGCGCATAAAACATGCACTTAAAATTAGAAAATATGCACTTAAAACACAGAAAATATGCAATTAAAACACAGAAAATATGCAATTAAAAATATTTTTCCAATATTTTATTTAAAAAAAAATATTGCTAGTAATTTAACAAAAAAGGCTGAAAACAATTCATTTAATATAATAAAAAAGCGGAAAACAAATAATTTAACATGTGTTCAAATAAAATAAGTATAAAGAAAAACAAAACCATAAATAACAAATATATGTTAAACTAAAACTAAATAAAACAAGTAAGAAAATTATAGTCGGTCTAGACCGACTATACGATACCCTATACCATGCGTTTAGAAACCCTATCTCTTAGGCCCAACTAACTGGACATTGAAAATAAGCGTAAACCAAATTTGAGTGGGATTTTTATTAATTTTTTTGGCTGCAGATATGAAAAAGTTCATATCGGATGCTATATCTATAAAGGGACTAGGTCCAAAAATGGACCGATCTTGACAATATTTGGTAAAGTCACTTTTATTTTGAAAAAATATATACAAACCAAATTTGAGAAAAATCTGTGCAATATTTTTGTTTTTTGATAGATTTAAGTGAAGATCGGGAAGCAGCTCTATATGGGGTCAAAGGGATCATTTTTGGACTACTCATTAGTGGATGTAATGAACGCATACAAACCCAATTTGAGTAAGATCTATATGACAATTTGGATCTTATGGCAATTTATGTCGATTTCATATGGGTATTTTGTATGGGGGCTAGGTCTGAACATGGACCGATTCTCACCAATTTCAATAGCGTTCATCCCATGGCCGATAAAAGCTTATATACCAAATTTCGTCAAAATATATTCATATTTGCGACCTGCAGTTTGATTACAAGCTTTACATGGACACACAGACGGACGGACGGACGGACGGACGGACATTGTTAAATCAACTCAGAAAGTGATTCTGATTCGATCGGTATAATTAAAGATGGGTCTAGGTCAAATATTTTTGGTTGTTACAAACAGCAGCACAAAGTCATTATACCCAAACCACATAGTGGTATAGGGTATAATTAAAGCAATTAAGTCCATAGAAGAGAGATCAGTTTAATTTATTGCGTTATTGGCGTGAACAAAAAAGTTTTTTTTTTTAGGTTTTCAAACACAAAGCTTTCCCGATTCGGTCTTAAAAAGTTCTTGTACAAAGAAAAGGAGCGCTCAACATCAACAGATGTTACAGGAGCATATTTAAAAGCACACACTTCTTTTATTGTATAATTGGCGTGTGAAAAATTTTCACCAAATTCCAATATTCCTGCTATTTTCCTTATTTCAAGGAAACCTTTATTCTTTAAGAGAACATTGTTTAATTTTTCAATAATTTTTAAGCCAATTGAGCCTTTTACATCATTTATTTTCGTAACGGAATTATTCATTAAATTGACTGCATCTGCCAAAGAATATCGTCCTTCTAGTTTTGTATAACTTCGCATAAAAAACCATAGTTGCTGTGCACAAAAATCAGTTGAGATTTGAGAGAAGGCAAGTCTAACAGTTCTTTTACGTGCTTAATCGATATCGAGTCGGAATCGTCAAGTTCCCGTACTACTTCGGCAAATTTTTCGATGTTCTGGCTATAATATTTGACAGCATTTAGCCACGTGCCCCATCTTGTTATAATTGGCTCTGGAGGAAGCGGAATGCCAGGAAATTTTTCATTGAAAATGTGAACACGCGAAGGTGCTTTTATAAATATTTTTTGCCATGTGATATAAGAGCATTCAGTTCACTAAAATTACTTCGAATTTCTTCCGCTATTCGGTGGACAGCATAAGCGATACAAGTAACATGCAATAGCTTCGGATAAAAGATTTGTAACCCCTTTGCCGCTTTTACCATGTATGGCGCAGCATCCGTTAAAAGAAGAAGAACTTTATTTTTGTCAAAATCCTCACCGAGCAAGGCAATGGAGTCATTGAAGGCACGAGCTATTGTCGCGTGATTAGTTTTATCCATTTCCACGACATTGAGTAAAAATTTTTTGTCGCACATATCTTAATTTTCATGCAAAATTCCCACAATAACATTTGCAACATACCTCCCCTGGATATCGGTGGTTTCATCCATGGGAATCCATAGGAAATGATCAGTTAGAGCATTTTTGATTTTGTTTAATGTGCGAACATATATTTCGTCGATATAAGTTTTGCGCACTGATGTTTCATGTGTAATAACCTCGTTGGTATATGTTTGCAAAAAATGTCTTAGTTTTGGGTTGTTGAGCTTATACAATGGAATATCTGCTGATATGAAAGCTTCGCATAAGTCCATGTAGAATTTGCTTCGCCCCGCTGCTACGGTGGTAGTTATCAAAGGCTGTATTTTTTCGGAGCGTCGATCATGCAGTTCCTTATGTTTCGTGCTTTTCGAATGCTGGTCGACTTGAAATTTCCTTTCACAGCCCACTGTCTTATTGCAAATTTTGCAGAAAAGGACGACTCCATCCGTTTGAAATACACTCGGATGTTCAGACACGTATTTATTAAGGTTTGACGATGAAGTTGCTTTGGTTTTCGGCATTGCACTCTGAAAGTATTATAAAATGTTAACTTTGATAATTTTGCAGTAAAGAATCTCAAAACCAACTCACTTTCTAATTAAAACATGTTTTGTTGTCTAAAGTTACAAACATTCAGCGAATTCCCAAGCAAAACAGTAAAAATGTTGTATAAATATGAAAATTGATAGATCAACGAGGTGGTTCAGACGAATATTTTGTAACAAATTATGTGTCAACTTTTACCAGAAGATGTCGCACTAAATTTCAGAGACGTTATACTTTTTCAAATGGATAACAGATAAAAAAAACCAAAATATGCAAAAAAAAAAAAAAACATGCAGCTATTGTAAAATTTGTTAAAATATGCGCTAAAATATGCAAAAACGGATATTTTTTAGCAAAATATGCAAAATATGCAAAAACGAATGAATCCAATTTAAAGGAAATTCCACGATTCGCAAAGATAACTTAACCGTGTCGGCTTTAGGATGACCAGTAAAAATATGCATTTGCGAATATAATATTTAATATTTTTTTTTTTAAATTTCGGGAATTTGTTGGTAAAAAATGGGGAAGAGAATGGAAAATCAAAATTCTCTTCGTGGTTACCTGGCAATTGGTATGTAGATATAGCGTGTAAAATTTCAAAAGAATCGGTGAAGTAGATTTTGAGTTATGATGTTCATGGACTTCGAACATTTATTTGCGAGAAAATCTTAAGTTTTGGTCCGATTTACTTGAAATTTTGAAACTACAGTCTCTACATAATGTAGATTCAGAAAGAGAAATTCACCTTACCCCCCTTAATATCAGGACTTATTACCATCATTAACAACAATTGTAAACAAAATATATGAGAAAGTAAACTGCGATCAACTTAATACCAAATTGTTACAACAAACATTCCGCATTTTTAAACGTTTTTAGAGGTATCTCTATATTGTAGGTCATATCTGGTTACATTGATGCCCGATTTACCCCATTTTAAATACCAACCTGCTTGAAATAGTGCTGAACAATATTATCCTAAGTTTACCCAGATAAATAGTTAATTTTGTGAACGAGCATGATTTTAACAGACAGATGGACGGACGCATACGCTATAACGATTCAAGTTGCTATAATGATCAAATATATATAATTAATGGGGTCACAAATTAATTTTCCTGTGCGTTACAAATGGATTGACAACTTGATATATATCCTTTGCACAGTGGTGTGTAAGGTATAATAATAATTTGAATACCTTCGAAGCGTCACCTCAATTGAACTTGTAGGTAAGCTACTTTTAAAGGCAATTGTTAGAATGTTGTTTTTAATTTTTATACCCGATAACACTATGTGGTGAGGCTATAATGTGCGCTGATTTTTGAAACTACCAAACAAATTTGACCTAGACCCAACTTTTAGTATACCGATCGACTCAGAATCGCTATCTTAGTCAATTTAGTCTCTGTCTGTCTGTCTGTCTGTGTGTCCATGTAAACTTTATAATCAAACTACAGATCGCAAATATGTGTATATTTTGATGAAATTTTTATCGGCCGTAGCTATTGAATTTAGCGAAAATCGGAGGATCTTCCAACATATTCCCCCCATATAAGTGAGCCCCATGAGATCTAGTTACGTTGCCATGAGATCCAAATTATCATACAGATCCCGGTTAAATTGGGTTTGTGTGTGTTTATTACATTCATTAATTCGTAGTTCAAAAATAAACTCTATAGGAAAATTCGAAGTCATAGTCTCCATATAATGATGCTTTACGATCTTCTCTTAAACCTATCAAAAACAAAAATATTGCACAGATTTTTCTTAAATTTGGTTTGTATATGTTCTTGCAAAAAAGAAGTGACCTTACCAAATATGGTCAGGAACGGTCCATTTGTCGACCAAGTCTCCATGGAATTATATCATACGATACGAACGTTTTCAGTCCTGCAGTTAAAAATATCGATACAAATTCCACTCAGGTTTGGCTTATGCTATTGTCTATTCCCAAGCAGTTGGACCTAAGACCAAGTATAATTTTCATACATATTTGACTATATCTTTGTGGGGACATCATTTTTACCAATTTTTTATAAATTCGTTCTTACAAATAGAAGCTCACATATATTTTTAATAGGACAATTATTTTTTTTTACAAAAAATGTATGAAAATTTGAGAAGAAATGTACAGCCGAAAAAAAATTCTTCAGAATCTGCTGTTATTTGTAAAAAAAAAATTGTTTTTTGTACAAGATATTTGAAAAATCCTCTAAGTCTAAAATTGTTCCGCATAATTCTATATTTTTAAAACCCTTTTGCCGAAAAATCCAAAGAAGCACTAACGAATCTAAGACTTTCTCTAAAAGAGATATTTTTATTTTTATAAATCAAATGCCCTCAGTGTATTTTAAATGTATGCTTGACTTAATAACAATTGTTTTTCAATTATTATCTTCTACTGGATAAATTGAATATTTCAATGTAACGTCGTTTTGATGTATGTATTTGTAGTGATTTTAAGATCATAAGATTACAAAGGTGTTTCTTGAATAAAGAATAAAGGATTAAGCGGTTGGTAGATTATAAACAACCGTAATGTGTTGAAATGTAATTAAACATTGGCAGAAGCTATCACAAAAGAAACACAATTAAATTACTTTAAAGACTTAAGAATATGACAGTATAATATTAATAATATTCAATATATTCGTTGTATATATTTCTTCTACTTTTCGTTCTTGGGGTTTCCCTCAATTTAAAATCAAATTAATTTTCTAAATTGAAATGTTCGTTTACGTACATTCAGTGTGGTTAAGTTAAAAATCACTCTCTGTTACCACAATGTTTATTGGCTTATTAAAAAACGTAACGTTTGACGCAGAAGACTGTAAATGTCAAGCATAGAATGACTTCCTGGAGTGGTTATAACAAATGTTACTATTAAATGTTGTTGCCGTGGTGCTAATAAACCCTCAACTACACCAATTTATAGACTTTTGAGAATTTGTAAGACACTGCTCAGCACCCACATATTGTTGTGAAGTAAAAAAATATATATATGTAAGTATATGCGAACAAAAAAAAAAAAAAATGAAATAAGTACATTGTTACAAAGCTGCAAACTTAAACAACACCAAACAATATAATGGTTCGTACCTAATAATAATAATAAAAAAAAAATACGGAGAAGAAATTAAAAAATAATCAAGACAGTGGGTTTGTTAATTTAACGTCTTGTAATAATTTCTTAAGAATCACCAACACAAATACACAAAATGAACTAGAATCTGGTTTCCTTATAAATAAAAAAAAAAAAATAATAAAAAAACCGCAAAAGATAAAGTTGACATGGATTTATTTTCTTGAAATACTACTCGCTGCGTGTTAATACAACACAGTCTCAAGAGTGTATTTAGTACTATGAGTTATAAAAGAAAAAAAGAAAATGAAACTGAAAATACGCGATGTCCTTATTTGTCACAAATCTCTAAATTAAACAAAAAAAAAAATATTGCGGTTAGAGGTAAAGAATAAAAAGGGCTCCTTATAACAATAGGGCCAACAATTATCACATCATAATTATAATTTGTTTTTAGCTTCATTTTCTCACAAATACACGGCATATAATTTTTTATACTGGACCTGGATCCACCTTTAGTTTTACCGATCTATCGAATAATCACTTTCTGAGTTAAGTTAATGACATTTGTCTGTCTGTCTGTCTTCCTGTATGCGTTTTAAGAGAGCACACTGTTGGAATTTGCAGGCAAAAAGTTCGATATTCGAATGTCAAGATCAATTATATAATGGTGCAGTTTTATTTTTTTTGTTCAAAATATCACTGCAAAGTCACCTAAACGAAACTTTACACTAACTGCCTCACATTTTCAAGCATTTCAATGGTCCGGGTAGATAATTTTTTTTGTCATGTCTATTTGATGTAAGTATATTTGAAAAAAATATTATTTCAGCATTAATTTTGAAGAAATAATCGTTGGATAACAATAACAGTTTAAAAAATATTCAGGTTTTTATGATAACACTCAAAAATTTAGTTTTTTAGTTTTTCTTGGGCAAAAAAAAGGTGGGCTTTATCGACCTTTGTGTTCTGGTTGCAAAAAATTAAAGATGGGAGTGTATTCCTTAAAATTCGGCTAATATTGTATACGAAGTTATAAATTTTATAAAAAGTCACACGAAAATTCATTTCAGTAATTCAAAGAAACACGATATAAAATGGTGAATACTTTGTATCGTCAGATCCTTACTTTACTAGCATAAGACATCAACCTCATCAACATATTTTGGAACTAGATGATTTCGTTAACAAAACGATAGAAGATGAATAAAAGTTTATATTTGCATACACGTATAAATAAAGGGTCCGCCAAATAACTTTTTTTTTTCAAAATGCTATAAAAAAATTACTGAATATTATCCCAAATTTCTTTCTTATTTGAAAGTACAATCCTTCCGGTTAATAATGGAAAATAATTTCATTCAAATGGCTGCCTCGGCTGGCCATGCAGTAGCCTACACGATCGGTCCAATTTTTAAGCACATTATCGATTGTGTGCAGCTGTATTTCACCAATGTCCTTTAAAGCGTCAATTGTCTCTGGCTTGTTGGCGTAACACTTATCTTTGAGGGCACCCCATAAATAATAGTCCAACGGTGTCAAATCGCAGCTCCGAGGTGGCATCGAGTGTAGCTTCGGCTCTGTGGCACGTAGCGCCGTCCTCTTGAAACCAAATGTTGCCAATATCCTCCTCTTCAATTTTTGTGAACAAAAATTCGTTCAACATGGCCCGATAACGATTGCCATTGACTGTAACGGCCACTCCTTGCTCATTTTCGAAGAAAACTGGCCCAATTATGCCTCTGGACCACAATCCGCACCAAACAGTCACTCGTTTTGGGTGTATCGGCTTTTCAGTGTATGCGTGCTGGTTTTCTGTGCCCCAAATGCGACAATTTTGCTTGTTTACATACCCGCCAAGATCAAAATGAGCTTCATCTGAAAAGATGATTTTTTTTGGCAAAATCGACATCTTCTGTAAGTTGATCGCAGGCCCACTTAGCGAAGCGAAAACGCATTGGATGGTCAGCTGGCTTCAACTCCTGCACCAATTGGACTTTGTATGGCGTCATACCAAGGTCTTTATGCAAAATTTGTCTCAATGATGCCTCCGAAATGTTCAATTCTTGAGAATGACAGTGAATTGATGTTGATGGCGCTTCACGCACACTTTCTGCCACAGCAGCAATATTCTCGGGTGTACGCACTGTTTTTGGCTTTTCACGCTGTGATTTATCGATGAGGATGCCAGTTTCTTTCACTTTTTTCACAAGATAACGAACATACGGAACTGACGGTGCTTCTCTTCTTCGAAAATCCGTACTCAATTTTCGCATACATTCTGCAACATTAACATGATTTTCAAAGTAATGTCGCAATATTTCCCAGCGGAAGGATAAAACTAATTATCTGTCAAATCAGACATGAGCTAAGTGTTACCATTCACGAAATAAGCTCTAGTTGAAAGAGAAACGTTAGATGGCGGACCCTTTATTTGACAGTATATTATATCCTTTATCTTGGTTGAGACATTTTTTTTTTAATAGAAAACTATTGTTACTTATAGCTTTTAAGCCGAATAACAAAACTTTTTCAGTTTGTTTCAAAAACAAATTTTTTAAATTAAAAAATTTTTTTGGGTTATAGGGGCGGTGGTCGTGGCATATTTCTATAAAACTTTACACACATTTTTACTTCATATGATTTGTTCAAGGGCAAGACTAGAATGGCCTTTAGGCACCTTTCAACCCTACAAGTCCCCTGGAACGGGTGGTATTTTTCCTGCCTTATTACAAAAGGGCTTAAAGGGAATTTTACCATTCTTAATGAATATCGGGCGGAGTAGCTTGGCCTTAGGGTACATACCAGAGGCATGGAGGAGGGCAAAAGTGGTGCTCATATCCAAAGTGGGGAAAAAAGACACTGCACATCCAAAATCCTTCAGACCAATAAGCCTAACATCTTTCATGTTAAAGACACTTGAAAAAGCAGTGGACAACTATTTAAGATGCGGGATATTACAACAGTTGCCTTTGCATCCAAACCAGCATGCGTATAGAGCGGGCAAATCAACAGAGACCGCTCTTACCAAACTAGTGGGCACTATTCAAAAATCACTAGATGAGAAGGAAATAGCAGTTTGTGCCTTCCTAGATATAGAAGGAGCCATTGATAATACTTCACATGATGTAATAGAAAGGACATTAAATCGAAAAGGAGTACACTCAGTGATATCAAGATGGATGGTAGAAGTTCTCAACACAAGATCAGCAGAAACACTAGCAGAAGGGGAAACCTTAGCCGTCAACACAACCAGAGGATGTCCACAGGGAGGGGTTCTTTCGCCTCTAATGTGGAGTCTGGTTGTGGACGAACTACTAGTGGAACTGTCAGAAGCAGGTATAGAATGTCAAGGCTATGCGGACAATATAGTCATAATAGCAAGAGGCAAATTCGAGGAAACCCTCTGCGACATTGTCCAAAGAGGGCTGAGAATTATCAATCAATGGTGTAGGGCAACAGGACTGAACATCAATCCGACAAAGACCACTATTGTACCATTTACCAGGAAAAGAAAACTTCCAAGATGGAAGGCAATTCAAAGGGAGAAGTCATCGAACCAAGGACAGAAGTGAAATATCTAGGCATAATACTAGACAGCAAGTTAACATGGAAGGCACACGTCAACCATATTACAGAGAAAGCCAAGCGTGCTACAATGATATGTAGAAGGGTAGCGGGTAGAACCTGGGGATGTAAACCCAGCATCCTACACTGGATGTACTCCATGATGGTCCGTCCAATCGTGACCTATGGAGCTATTGCGTGGGCCAAAAGGACGGAGCTAAAATCAACTCAAATGGAGTTAAGTAGAATACAAAGACTAGCGTGTATTGGAATAACGGGAGCAATGAGGACGTGCCCAACGGCATCACTTGAAGTACTCTTGGATCAGAGCCCACTGCATATAGTGGTGCAAAAGAAAGCCCTGGCAACGGCAATCAGGATAAAGGGGGATAAACCTATATCCAGGCTTTATGAAGGGCAATGGAACCAAATAAGTCAGGTTAAAGATTACTCCCTCCTAGATTGTCCAATGGACAGGATGGAGAAGAAATACGATTTCAGGAAAAACTTTGTTACAAAACTTAGTAACAAAAAGGAATGGAGTAGTTTGAGCACAGCATATTCTCTTAAGGAGAATACGATCAAATGGTACACGGACGGGTCAAAGACCGGGAATGGAACAGGGGCGGGAGTCTTTGGGCCTAGAACCAAATACTACGAATCAATGGGAATGCACACGAGTATTTTCCAGGCGGAAATTTATGCCATCGATAGATGTGCACAGATTAACTTAAATAGAAAGTACAATAGACAGGACATAACCATATTATCAGATAGTCAAGCTGCTATTCGAGCACTAGGCTCCTATGTAGTAAACTCTAAGTTAGTATGGGACTGTCTGCAAAGACTGAATGAGCTAGGCAGACACAATAAGGTCAGCCTCTGTTGGGTCCCAGGGCATATTGGGATTCGGGGAAATGAGCAAGCGGATGAGCTTGCCAGAAAGGGAGCTACCACAAAGCTAATGGGGCCGGAACCGTTTTGTGGAATAGGAAAAGGAGTATGGGAAGGCGTACTCAAAGAATGTGAGAATCATATCAGACAGGAGCTTTTCTCGAGCCACTTGGGCTTAAGGCAATCAAAACTACTGCTAGGTAACTACAACGGTAAGAGATTTGAGTCATGTATCGGACTATCGAAGAACGGACTGAGAATATTAACCGGGATTCTAACCGGTCACTGTAGGCTCAGGGAGCATCTGAGCAGGTTAGGAATTGAAGCGAACCCCATGTGCAGATTTTGCGATGAGAAGGCAGAATCGGCGGAGCACATACTGAGGGATTGTGGAGCTTTCATGCATAAGAGGAAAAAGTACCTGGGTTATTTCCAAATACCAGGGAGCGAAGTAAAATCACTGGAACCAACCCACATCCTCGAATTTCTGAGGGCTTCAGGATTGGGTGAGATTTTATAGGAACAACTATTAGCAGAGGGCAGTACAATAGATCATACTGGTCGCAGTACTTTCGTCACCTCTTTTATACAATACATAATACTTCATATGACCGATAACTTGTTTCAAGTTACAAGACTTTTAATGAAGAAACAAAATTTCGGGTCCAAAAATTCATATTCGGATATATGAGCTGTGGGCGAAGGACGTGGTGGATTTCCATGAAACTCTCCAAATATCTCAACCTCATAACATTGAAGGCCTGTGTCAAGATTCATGGTGCTTTTGTTAAGGAAATAAACATTTAGGGCGAAAAAATCTTTCCGGTGGGGGTGGGGACGATGAGTGTGGTCAATTTTGATGAAATTTTAAATTTTTATTAATAGAGTTCATAAAAGGCTCTGGGCTAAATTTCAATGTTCCACGAGTTCTCCTTTTCCATTTTTTTGCCAAGAAATGTATGAAGCGATCCCATTGAGGATTGTAGGGTATTTTGCTATAAAATATACTTTTTTCATAAGTTAGTATTTAAAGTTGCACAATGTAAGGTATAAGTATTATTGGAAATTATATATATTCACACCAGAATATTTTTCTGAGTCGATTAAAAGATGGCCTTTCGTACGTCCGTCCGTCCGAATGTCTGTACGTCCATTGGGGCGTTTCACCAAAAACTTATTTTATTAACTCTGAAAGCGGAAATATGAATTCTTATAATCCACAAGATTTCGTTTCTATCCAAGAAATGAAGTTGTGAAACATAAATTTTTTCAATATTTCAATTTAATACAATATTTCTCTGCAAAAGATGCACGGGGAATATGCAAAACTTTGTTATTTTTTTTTTACAGCAGATATGGGGAGTAGGTCCAAAAATGGTCCGATCCTGACTATATTTGATAAAGTCACTTATTTTTTGCAACCCATATATAAACCCAATTTGTGAAAAATCCGCGCAATATTTTATTTTATTTTTTTTTTTTTTGATAGATTTAAGTGAAGATCGGCGCTTTGACTAAGAATTGTCGTATAAGGTTTATTGTTGGACTACTGATTTGACTGAAATCTATATGATAATTTGGATCTTATACCAATTTAAGTCACTCTCATATTGGTGTCATTTGTATGGGAAATAGATCCGAACTTGCACCGGTATTTACCAATTTCAACAGCGTTCGTTCAATGGCTGACAGAAGCTTGTGTAATAAATTTCATCAAAATAAATTCATATTTGCGACTTTTAGTTTGAAAACAAGATTTACTGGAAATACAGCCAGTGATTCTGAATCGATCGGTGTAATAAAATATGGGTCTAGGTCCAATACTTTTGGTATTTACAAAGATCACCAAAAGACAAACTTACTACACCCTGACCCCATAGTGGAAACGGTATAAAAACTTTTTTGGTTAGACACTCTGATGTCCACCTTGGTATATACGCTTCTATCAGCTATAACAAGGTCAATTGCTATAGAAAGTGGTGAAAGTTTACACAAAGTTTCAAAGTTATATTATTCCAAATATAAATATGTATTTTATATGCCAATTTTGCCGGCGACTACTCATTTTACTAACTTATGAAGCCACACTAAATTTCGAGGCTCTCTCTAATATAAAACTTTTACTTTGTATGAGAGATGCCACGCCCACAGCCTCGATCCAGCTCATTTCTGGCACGACTCCTCAACTAATAACCTAGAGAAACGCACAAGATTTGTTGGCTCTGGCTTTATTACTATATTACTATATTATATTATATATTATATATTATATATTATATATTATATATTACTATATTACTCCAGATATTTGGTATTAACAAACCCTTTGTATAGGAGGTGCCACATCCACTTTATGTACAAACAAGTAAGAAAGTTATAGTCGGTCGAGACCGATTATATGATACCCTATACCATGCGTTTAGAGACCCTATCTCTTAGGACCAACTAACTGGATATAGAAAATAAGCATAAACCAAACTTGAGTGGGATTTTTATTAGTTTTTTTTGGCTGCAGATATGAAAAATTTCATATCGGATGCTATATCTATATGGGGATTAGGCCCAAAAATGGAACGATCCTGACTATGTTTGGTAAAGTCTCTTGTATTTTGCAAAAATATATAGAAACAAAATTTGAGAAGAATCAGTGCAATATTTTTGTTTTTTGATAGATTTAAGTGAAGATCGGGAAGCAGCTCTATATGGGGCATATGACTAAAAGTTATCCCATAGGGATCATTTTTGGACTACTGATTAATGGATGTAATATATATATACAAACCCAATTTGACTAAGATTTGTATGATAATTTGGATCTTATGGCAATATATGTTGATTTCATAGGGGTCATTTGTATGGGGGCTAGGTCTTAACATGGACCGATTCTCACCAATTTCAATAGCGTTCATCCCATGGCCGATAAAAGATCAAATACCAAATTTCATCAAAATATATTCATATTTGCGACCTGTTTGATTACAAGCTTTACATGGACACATAGACGGACGGACGGACGGACATCGTTAAATCGAATCAGATAGTGATTCTGATTCGATCGGTATAATTAAAGATGGGTGTATGTCAAATATTTTTGGTTGTTACAAACAGCAGCACAAAGTCATTATACCCAAACCACTTAGTGGTATAGGGTATAAAAATATGTGGCCTATATTTCCTTCCCGATGTACACTTAGAAGCTGTAAAAATTTCAACATACAAAATCCAATAGGAAAAATAGCTTTTCATTTTTCAAATTTCCTGACAGCTTTTAAATTTTTCTTTCCACAAAAACATAACTCGGACTATTATGAACATAAACAAGTAAGAAAATTATAGTCGGTCTACACCGACTATACGATACCCTATACCATGCGTTTAGAAACCCTATCTCTTAGGCCCAACTAACTGGACATAGAAAATAAACTAAAACCAAACTTGAATGTGATTTTTATTAATTTTTTTGGCTGCAGATATGAAAAAGTTTATATCGGATGCTATATCTATATAGGGACTAGGTCCAAAAATGGACCGATCCTGATCATGTTTGGTAAAGTCTCTTGTATTTTGCAAAAATATATACAAACAAAATTTGAGAAGAATCAGTGCATATTTTTGTTTTTTAATAGATTTAAGTGAAGATCGGGAAGCAGCTTTATATGGGGTCAAAGGCATCATTTTTGGACTACTCATTAATGGATGTAATGAACGCATACAAACCCAATTTGAGTAAGATCTATATGACAATTTGGATCTTATGGCAATTTATGTCGATTTCATATGGGTAATTTGTATGCGGGCTAGGTCTGAACATGGACCGATTCTCACCAATTTCAATAGCGTTCATCCCATGGCCGATGAAAGCTTATATATCAAATTTCATCAAAATATATTCATATTTGCGACCTGCAGTTTGATTACAAGGTTTACATGGACACACAGACGGACGGACGGACGGACATTGTTAAATCAACTCAGAAAGTGATTCTGATTCGATCGGTATAATTAAAGATGGGTCTAGGTCAAATATTTTTGGTTGTTACAAACAGCAGCGCAAAGTCATTATACCCAAACCACATAGTGGTATAGGGTATAAAAATTAGAATGAAATAGCCAATTCAGCTATACTCAAGTTATGTGCTTGGCATTAAACAACAATTAATTTTTATTTACATATATAGATGAATGACACAGGCCCACAAAATTGTATAAAACTCTGGACATTGGGTTAAGAATATGGCAAAAAGCGCAACTTTTTTCATTCATGTTTCTTTATTCGAAAGTACAATCCTTGCGGTTATTTATGGAATACCATATCACTCAAATGACTTTCTCGGCTGGCCTTGCAGTAGCCCATATGATCAACCCAGTTTTTCAATACATTTTCGACATTATGAAGCTGTATTTTACAGATGACTGTGCTAATTTCTTTTCTCAGTGCCTTAATCACAACACTCATCCATAACAGCTAACTGTAAATAATAGTTATTCAGGGTCAAATCGCACCTGTGCGTTGTCCAATGCACATGGCCAAGACTGCTAGTAACTCGATTTTCAAAATTGACATGCGAAAGATATATTGTTTCACATTGTGTGCTACGGCGCACCATTCTATTGAAAGCAAATGTTGTCCAGATCCATATCTTCGAATATGGGTCACAAATAACCACCGATATGAAAATGAGCTTCGTTATAATAGATGGTTTTTCGCTAAAAATGCTCATCTTCTTTCAAGCGTTCCGTAGCCCTATTAGTAATAGCCCTATTAGTAAGTGTAAATCGATTCTGTTCATAAACCGCATGTATTATATTACTTCTTGTCATAACACAGTTGATATTGGTGTAGCACTACTCAAAATAACCAGTAGTTCAAAATGTGAACACTAGAGGGATCACCAAACAAACATTGTTACAATACTACCGCAGAAAGAAGGCGGCAAGAAGTCATAAAGTTCTCTAAGAAACTTTTAATAGAATCTAAAAACTTTTCAATAGCCATTTCTTCCAACCATATAATATTGTTATTTTCCAAAGATGGGCCCCCCAGTCTTCGTTGGAACATCTACATCAATCTGGTATCCCACTTCGATCAAGGTTGTTTAAGTGAACGTTTACACCCTAAGGATCAAAAATCTCTTAATAAATATTGTCACCACTAACTACTGTACTTTTGTCCTTTGTAACACTTGACAACCAAGGACTTTTTTTGCATTATAAATGGCAGGGGTTGATATAAATTTTTTGTTAATACATGATACCTTCAAGTGGCAAATACTTTGACATTTTTCAACACTTATACACACATACTTTACACAAAAGTATGTTGGAAAAGAGGAAACAAGAAATAAATTGCCATAAAATAAGCTTCATTTCGCTACCTCAAATATGGCTGTTTCATTATATTAATAAAATTCTTTTGCATGAGGAAACTTTTTTCTATCTTTAAATAATTCAATAAAAAATTGATGAACAAGTTGTCATGGTTTAATAGCTATTTTGTGATGTTGATTTTCCAGAAAAAAATCTTCTTTTTTATATTGACTGACACTTTTTGGTAGTGCTGTCATTTTGAGGGAATAAAAAAGTTTTCCCTAAATTAATTTCAGGATTAAATTTTAATTTTTGTTATAAACTTTTTTCTTATTTCCTCTAGCAACTGCAAGTACCTATTTCTGCTAGGTGTCCGTCCTTGTATCAACATCATTAATAATTTCTGCTTGAATTGAGTTAATAAATAAATTATGTTAAATTTTTTTAAGGGTGCACAGCATCGGAGATTTTTATTATGTCCTTAGTTTGATGAAACCTTTGAATGGTGCCAAAGGTTTATAGACTAATTCAATACTGTGGAGATCATATTAAGCTACTTTACTTATTGGGAGTAATTAAGTGAACTAAGATTGTTCATGTAAAGTTTGTTGACTATTTCTACATATGAAATTGATGGCTAGAAGTAGACTATTTAAAATTGTGTGGGTATGTATTTTGAAAAAGTTTCAGATTACGTAGCTAAAACTTCGTCGAATGATTCGGTGTTAATCAATATTTAATTCCTCGTAAGTGATAAGTATAAAAAGGGAAACTTCAAATAGATTGCAGATTGTTTAACCTTTTTTTATTTTGTTGTCTTTGCTTTAATTAGAAATTTAAGTTATTTACCCAAGTATGTGGAATCCCTCTCAAAATGATATTTAGCAACAAAAAATTAAGTGAAGTCATTCCAAAACAATAACTTTTTCATTGTCTTCAAAGTAATAATTTCTTTGGATGCGGTTTCAAACAACTTCCAAAGATGACTATACAAAGTTATTAATGAAAAAAAATATACTTTCAAATTTTCAAAATATCAGATAGCAACTGAGTGCTTTGAAAGTATTGAAATTAATATTGAATTAATATTAATCTATAATATTAATAGGTAAGGCGATTTCTTGTGACCCATGATTTATTAAAAAGTTTTCTCCCGATTTGGACCACACGTACCTTATTTGAAAGGTATTTCTTTTAAGCTATCCACCAGACTTACAGATTTTTAAATTTTTTATTTTTTGTGGAGTTATGCTCGTTTAAAATTGTTATTTTTTTAGTAAATTTATTAATGTGTTTGCAAAAAAAAGAGTTTGTTTTCTCCATTCACAATTATAAAAAGTGTCGAATTGTGAATTGTCTTAAATTGATTAGATTTTCACTCGAATTTTGAGGGCTGGAATCTGCTAATTCACATTGATATTATTAAATCATAAAAAAAGAATTAATAAATTTAAATAACGAGCTGATTTTTCCAATATCAGTTCTTTATCTATAATATTAATATGCCACCGTTTTATCCCAATTTTAGCCAAATGTATATTATTTGACAGGTATTTCTTTTTTGCTGTTTACCAGATTTACAGGTTTTTAAATTTTTTCCTTTATTTTGAGTAAATTGCATTTAAAGTTACTACTAACACATATATAAAATTATACAAATGCTATGTGCGTGTTTATTAAATTTGTTAATGTGTTTGTTAATGAGTTTGTTATCTTCATTCATAATAATAATAAACCAAAAAAGTGTTGGTTTGTGAATTGGCTAAGTTGAAAAATAAAGTTGCCTAGAAACTGCACTCGAATTTCGAGCGCTAGAATCCGCTAGTTATTAAAAATTAAAATAAGAAAAACTAATATTGAGTTATTAAAGGTTTATTTTGGTAAAAGAAAAAAATTTTTGGAAGTTACAAATCGATTTCATTAAAGCATAAAAACAATTAAAATCAATTAATATAAAGAACTGATGTTGGAAAAGCGTTATTAAAAATTAAAATACGAAGAACTGGCATTGAATTAATTAAAGGAAAATATATGTACAGTGGCTCGCAGCTAGTTTCGTGTACCTAATTTTTGAGATCAGATTACTTTCTATATATTTATCATTGTCTCAAATATGAAAAAAAAGCAGATACAAATTTTGAGTTATCTTATTATACCCTATACCACTATGTGGTTAAGGTATAATGACTTTGTGCTGATATTTGTTACTACCAAAAATATTTGACCTAGACCCATCTTTCATTATAATGATCGACTCAGAATCACTTTTTGGGTCGATTTAGCGATGTCCGTCCGTCTGTGTGTCCATGCAAACCTTGTAATCAAACTACACTTCGCAAATGATGATATTTAGTATATAAATGATATTTAGTATATAAACCTCTGCCGGCTCACAGTGGACCATTTCGCGAGAAGGCGGTCAAAAATCCATTACTTTTGATTGGATTGGAATTTTGATATGCGTTTTTTTTTTTTTTTTTTTTTTTTTTGTTTGGTAGGTGGGACTTTAGCCTTTAATTTTTTCTATAAAACGTAAATATCGACCGATACTAAAAAAAAATTTGGAGGTGTTTCATTTATAGTTGAACTTTAGTAAAAAAAAAAAGTGAAGTGTTAAAAGGTTAAAAAGTTTTTTTTATGTGTAATGTCTAATTTTTTCAGTTAATTTTATAACTAATACTTTTTAAAAATTTAGTAAGTTAAACTCTGAAAGACTAAAGTTTTTTGTCCTAATAATCACAAGGGCCAAAGGTTGGCTTTTTTTTAAAGACCCCCAGTTAAAATATAATTTACTAAGCACGAACGTAAAAGTTACCTGATATTGGTGCAAGATAGAGAAGTTTCAATGGAAAAGTTGTATGGTTTTACTTTAGTTAAAAATTTTTTAAACTCTTTCTTTTAACTCATACTCGATGTCTGCCTGTTGTGGGGCAACCCCATTCCCCCTCATCCAATTGGTCTGAAACTTGGCCCATAGTGTTGTTGTGACTACAGATAAATTTTGGAGTAGTCACGCACAGTCACGGAGTGCTTTAAAACCCATTTCCCCTTATCCTATCGATCTGAAACTTGGTCGATAGAATTACCGTGAAAAAAGATTAGCTCTGACGTAGTCACGCACACTCACGGAGTGATTTAAACCCTAATTCCCCTCATCGATCAATCTGAAACTTAGTCCATAGACTTGTGGTGGCCAAAGATAAAATTTAAAATAGGCAAACACTGTCACGCTTAGTCACGCACAGTCACGGAGTGATTTAAACCCCATTTCCCCTCATCCAATCAATTTAAAACCTGGTCCATAGACTTATTGTGACCAAAGATTAATTTTAAAATAGTCACGCAAAGTCGCGCACAGTCATGGAGAGATTTAAAACTCATATGCATAAGGAAAGAAAGAGTTTTAATAAAAACTTTGCTTTTATTCGTTAGAATATTTTTTTATTTTTATTTTTGCTATAAAATTTCGGTGAATTGGTTATTAAAAAATTGAAAAAAAAAATAGTAAAAAAAATCTCCCTGATTACCTCGATTTATTTGTAGCAATAGTATATACAATTTCAAAATGAACGGTCAAGTAGATTTTGAGTTATGGTTTTCACGGACTTCAAAAATGTTGCCTGCGAGATAATATCTATTTAAAGTGTTTAACATACTCGATATACCGTGTGTGGGCAGGCCACTTGAAACGCTATATCTTCGTTAACTTTGCTCTGCTTTACAACAGTCTCAACATTAAAAAAAAAAAAAATATAAAAAAGTTTTAAAACCTTACCCCGCCCTTAAACACATAATACAATGCATGATATATGTTTGAAAAAATATTTGTCGCAATATTATAAACCGTTGCACTGTGGTTGTCTCCATTGGCCAAAAATAAAAAAAATTAAGTCAAAATTCTTGGTAAAACTGTGGCAACACTATCTCACAATAGATTTTACTCTTTCAAATTAATTTTGTTTTTGCTTTATTCCATCTGTCCTCTTTAAGAATAGCTGCAAAAGGCAGACCATGGAAATAATTTTGTTTCGCAGCGTGAGTAACTGTCAAGTGAAGGCCAAAATAAAACGTAAAAACCTCTTTAAAAAAGATTGCTTAAACAATGGAAGAATTAAATATTGTAAAGAAAGGTATTAACTATTATTTAAAAGAATTAAAAACTTCTCAACATGTTGTGTCTATTTTATTAAATCAATTTATTATATGTGCCTATTTCACTACCAACTCGTGTGTAGACTTAAATTTCACTTAGAGATTTAGTTGCGAAGTCGATCGAAGTTGACAACCAAATTGGTTGTAAAATGTTTATCAACATTTACAGATTATATATGTAAATTTCAGCTGCGAAAATTTGCGATGTGTTGAGTTATCCTCAATAGAACAAAGCGGCCTCACCGTTTTCGGTGTCTTTTTTTTTGATTGTGTACTCGTAACTGTTCTGCGGCTTTGTGTTGTGATTATCGTCTTCGTTTCTTTTGTGCAGTTTGTTTTATTATGTTATGTTTTTAGTTTAAATTTTTATTATTTTCAATTTTTCGCTTAGGTGGTTCTTATGAATGCAAATTAAGCCGCAAGTTTATATTTGAGAAGTGGTATACCGAGGCCGGTGGATATGCAGAGAATATTAAAATTATAGTTGATATTTTGAAATTGAAAATCGAGCGTGAAGGCTATATAGTAGGAACTAAATATTTGGGGCAATTGGAAAAACGAGTGTACAAAGACCAGAAAATAATATTGAACGTGGTCGTCCCAAACTGGATTTCTCTGAATGCTCAAGACGAACAAAGAGAAGACGAATAACTGAGATAGCCGGAATGAATGAGTCTGCTGCTGATTGTTTGCGTTTTGCTACTGAAGTAAATAGCACAAAAATTTCGCCTGCAAGAACTACTGAGGATATTTCGCTTATGTTAGTTAGTTAGTTAATTTGTTCTTTATTTTAGTTTCAATTTTGTATTACAATTTTTCTTTAAAGAATATGACTAACATTAGAACATGCGACTATGACTATTTGTCGTCAGTCGGATAAAGATATATAATATTTAGCTATTTACATAACGAGATATTTCATTAAAGTAATTTTTAGCATCATTGAGAATATTAATTAATTCAGTTTGTGTCAGGGTAGTCTTTTTGAAGTATCGATACCTTATGTGGCGAAGAATTGGGCATTTGCCGATAAAATAAAGAGTATTTTCAATTTGGTTCAGATTACATAATGAACAGATACGCGATCTTTGCTGTTGAAATCTTGTTCCATTTAGTTCCACTAGGTCACGCCTTGCTTTAAAGATAAAGCTTATGGCACTTATGTTATGTATCTCAAAATAAGTTTGTTGCTCTCTAAAATTAAGTTTAGAGTAAAAACGTTCTGTTGCTGCTGCCTTCTCTCTATTAATTTCCATATCTTTTCTGTTTAGACCAGTTATAATATCGGCCCTTATTTCGCTTATAATGGAAACTAATTTAACGAAGCATCAATATCTCCTCATTAGGGAATTTGTTAACACTAAAATTTCTGCTGAACTTTTTTGCAGCTATGATAATATTTTAAAAACAAAAAAAGAAACTTATCCGGAAAATATAACTGTTAGCGAATCACACGCTGAAGTAGAGCTTCAAAGTTTATTGGACCACACTACAAAGCGTATTATCGAGTTGCAGGATACTGTAGTAAAAGATGTTTTCACTGATCCTGTGAAGAACCTCAAACTTATAGCCAAATGGGGTTTCGACAGAAGTTCTGGGTACAGCGAATACAAACAGAAAGTGGAGAACAAGAATTTGGAAGACAGCCACATGTTTGTTACTTCATATGTTCCACTTGTTTTATTAACAACTGAAGATAGTTCGAGCAGTTCCAAAATAATCTGGAAAAATTCACTCGATATTGTCGCCCTGTTCGATTTCAATACAAAAAGGAATCGACAGAATTAAGCATCGAGGAAGAAAAGTATTTTAAAATTAAAATAGAGGGGCTTGTTCCTACTAAAATTATTGTTGGAAATAAAACATTATGCGTTCAGCATATTTTGCAACTCACTATGGTGGATGGTAAAATTTGTAATGCCTTAACCCAAACCTCATCCTCAAAGTGCTATATATGCAACGCCAAACCTACAGATATGAACAATATTGAGAAATTCTTTAAAAGAGAAGTTGAAAAGGATAGATTTGAAATCGGATTGTCACCACTTCATGCATATATACGATTTTTTTAATATTTTTTTCGTTTATCATACAAACTGGAAGTACAAGTCTGGCAGGCTAGATCCCTCGAAGCAAAAGCCCAAGTAAAGGAAAGGAAAAAAAAATGCAAACAGAATTTCGATTAAAAATGGGATTGATAGTCGACAAACCTAAAAGTGGTGGGAGTGGAACATCGAATGATGGAAATACTGCCAGAAAATTTTTCAATAATGCTGGCTTGTCCGCTCAAATAACAGGACTAGATAGAGATCCTATTGAAAGATATGCTACAATATTGCAAGTGCTCAATTCAGGTTATAATATTAATGTTGGGAAATTTAACATATTCGCACTCGATATAGCCAAGGAACTTACAACTACATATTCCTGGTATTACCTTCCAGCTACCGTTCATAAAGTTCTAATTCACGGACCTTCAATTATTGAATGTGCTCTCGTGTCGATTGAGGAGTTGTCTGAGGAAGTTGCTGAGTCGAGAAACAAAGATATAAAAAAATTTCGCCTGCATCACACACGTAAAATTTCTCGTGTGGCAACAAATGAAGAAAGTTACCTCCTAAGCATAAGTCAATTTTAAATAAATCTGTTTTTGATCTATTAGAATGATAAATTATCTATTACTATACTATAATAAAATAACATACAGACATAACATACATTCTTTATTTATTATGGTGATTTTATAGAATTTTATAAATAAATTTATGGAATGAGGATAGGATCCCCGGAATGCCCTTTAATCCTTTTGCCGATTTTAACCAAAACTTATTTTGGGCACACATTTATTAAGATAACTGATATGCCGACTTTGGTATGCCTGCTATGAAAATTAAATTTTCAGGATCTAAGAGAGGTCCTTGAATCCTTTGTCCTACATTGACCAAATTTAAGATTTAGTCATAGACTGATGGAACCAATGGATATGCCGACTTTGGTGTGCTTACTATGAAATTTAAATTTTCAGAATCTAAGAGAGGTCCTTGAATCCTTTTACAGATTTTAACCAAATTTTAGAAATTGCTGTCATTTAAAGAGACTGTGAGATGTGCCAAATATTATTCACCTATGATAACTCCTTCAATTTTTGGCCGCTCTTTGTATGAAACGGCAACCACTGTGCGTTGATAACGTTTTCTTAATAACTCGCCCGACTCTCAATGTGAGGCACTGCACCTGATTAATAATAAATTTGTTTTATATCTTTTTAATTTCAAATAAGAAATGCATATTTACATACAGCAGTCAGTCGTCCAGACGGTCATTTCGGAGGTACCGGGTATATGAAAAAGACAGAAAGGACTAAAATAAAAATATTCGATTTTTCTTCTAAATATCATATTCAAGTGGCCAAAGCTGTTATTTTGCAACGACCTCAAAAGGGTTGCGATATCTCGGGTGAAAGCCCCTAAGGAGTAGATTAAACAATAAAGCAACACTATACAGCGAAAAAATTGCTTTTTATATAAGAACACCAATTGTTTATCTATTAAATGACAAAATGGAGCTTGAGGTCATTTTTATTTATTTATTTAATTCCATTTCCTATACAACAAGATAGAGTCTTATATTTATATTTACAATAACGTATTGCATTACAAAGAAATCATTTTACAATATAATAAATTATTAACATAACATTTTTAGTATAACCTTTTTTATATATATTTACGCTGATCCCTGACTCACTGACTGACTGACTGATTCTGTAACGCTGAAATAATACACACACATAGCACTCCATACAAAGCTATGCCAAATACACAAACAAAATTTAATCTTTCTCATTTTATACAAACCCACACACAATTTTCTCTCTTCTATGTTACCAACCAGTGCTGCTAGTAAAATCTTCTGAAAATCGACAATTTTGGAAACTAAATCACCAAAATCGTCATTTTTAAAACAAGAAATTGTCAAGAAAATAAAAATAAAACTCTACAAAGTATTACAAAAGGAAACAATCAAATTTATTTATATCATTCATATTACGAATATTATTACAGCATCGGTTATTTCTAATGTATTAGTGGTGAAATTTCAACGAAAAAAATTTAACACACCAATCAGCTAAATAATTTTATTGACATGTGTCTATAGCTAAAACGTATAATATAGGTTTAAAGTATCGCCGTAATTAAAACTTAAATCTTAAATTGAGATGCTATTCAAGGTATTTCCGTTTTGAAACGACTTGACCCAGAATTAAATCTATACATACTTTGTAATTTCCATTTACACTGAACAAAAACTATCAATTTTCGATAAACAACCCATTAATTGGTAACCGTTGAAATCGTAATTTTTATACTACTGATAATTTGAAATCTTCAATCATCATTTTTACAAATTTAACAAATCATTTTAACAAATTGCAAAATCGTCGAAATTACAATAAGTTGTCAAAATTGGCAAAATTGCAAAATCGTCGAAATTACAATAAGTTGTCAAATTTGGCAACACTTACTAAACTTATTCGTTTGTCTGTTTTGTTTTTCATCTCAAAATTGTTTTGTATAGTTAAGAGTACTTTCGCTCAGTTCATTGATGGCCAGCACTTACCAAAGAGCATGCTTTTTTTGATAAATATTTGAGAAAAAAGAGATCTTCAATGTGGATTTTGTTGTTGTCCAACGTATGATTTCGTTTATAACTCTGTAGTGAAAAGCCTTTGAAAAAATGTATAGTGCAATATTAAGTTTAAATTTTAAATTATTGTAACTTTGCATAATTAAATTACATTGTAATTTTAGAAGAGAGGTGGGAAAATAATTTTTTTTTCACTCATAATATTAATTTTTGCATAATATGCTTTTAAAAAAATTTGGACAAACATAAATTACGTAAAAAGGTATATATAAGATTTTAATTTGAATAATTTATTGAAATTATCATGGAAGAATTAAAAGCGATTTTTTTTGAAGTAAAACTAATACGCGCGCATTTTTTTTTTTCTTTTTAGATTTATAGATAACTTTGCAAAAAATGTAATTCTCTTTTTTTTTCAGTTTACATGTATGATGAAATATGAAATATTTTTTTCTTTTTTGTGTACATTGGTGTCTTGGTGTTTGCATTTCCTTAAGGGGTAGTAGGTTTTAAAACCTTTCTTTGCATTTCTCTTCCTGAATGCACAACATGTCGAGAGTGTTGTGTCAAAATTTTAAGTAAATCAAAGCAAAACTTAAAAAGATACAGCGTTTCCAGCGACCGGCCTCATACGGTATATAGTATACAAATCAGTTTTTAAAAAACTTTAAACCGATTTTCTCGCAAATAAATGTTCGAAGTCCGCGAACATCTTCTTGACCGATTCTTTTGAAATTTTAGACACTATATCTACACAAAAATCATCAGGTAACCACCAAGTTTTTTTTTAATTCCATTTTCTTCCCCATTTTTTAACAACAAATTCCCGAAATTGTATAGCAAAAATCGTTTTTCACTTTTCAAAATGCTGCAAAAAAAAAAATTGAAAAACACTTCGTCACTACTTCAGGAAACATGTCACCTTTTAAACGCATTTCGATTTTTTTTCCACATGGTCCGGTAATGAGTTATGATGTTCACCGCAAAACAACAACGCCTCCGGATATTGGCTGTCACGGACTTATTTATTAAAATTTTTAGTTCAAAATTTTTTCCAAGAATCTTTAAATGTTATGCTATAACGTGTATTCATGTCTTCAAAAAAGAATTATGCAATTAATTATTATTATTAACTTTTAAAACCTTTTAAACTCCCCCCTTAAGAAACTTTTAGGAACCTTGCTCTAAAACGTTTTTTTTTTTTCTATGCTATTCTATTTTTTCTACAATAAAATGGAGTTCGGTTATAACGAACTCGGCGGGACCGGCCAAATTAGATCGTTATAGACTAAGTTCGTTATAACAGAAGTATTTTTTTGTTTTGTCCGAAAGTTTTAAAAACTTTTTTTTAGTTGAATAAGTTATTTATTTTGATACATTTTAAAAAGTTATAAAACATAAATTAAATTTTTAAAAAGATACATATTAATAGTTTGTCTTAATAAGACTAAAATTACCGAGTTTCTATCAAAATAAAATATTTTTTTAAAATCATATAATATTAAAAACTCTTTAAGTATAGAAGCAGAAAATATAAAGCAAAGCTTGGCTGCTGGCAAACTTATGCGAAAATATACATAAAAGGATCTTTTACAAAACTTCATTCGAAAATCGAAGTTTTTGGTTTGTATTTTTTACAACTGTTTTCCGATTTTTTTTTTAAATTTTAAAAACATTAATATTCATTTTTTTTAAATATATAAAATATAGGAAAATTTTGAAATGGGAAAAAAATTTAGTTTGTTAAAGTCAAAATAAACGGGCGCCTAGGCGCCACACAATCCACTAGTATAACAATATTGATAAAAAAAAAAAAATAGACTATTTAAAAAAGACAAATAAAAAAGTTTTGAAACTTTTAGCATTGCTGTTTTGTTGTTGACTTAATGGAAGGTTGTTCCAAAGACGAGCGGCATGTACATAAAACTGCCATTCAGATACTAGGCATTGATGTCTTGGAATTACAATATTTCGGTTTCTTGGCGAATTAGAAAAAACGGATTTTATCAAATATATATTTGGGTGTTTGTCTGTTTATTATTTTACGCAAAAATGTAAGAGTGCGAATTTTCAACAGATTATCAAGAGAGACCCTGTAAAGATTACTGGAAATAGAGAAAACATGATCAGATCTTCTCAATACAAATACATATCTTATAACATTATTAAACAAGTCATTTAGTTTCCTATTACTAACTGCATCACAGCTTCCAAATAGCTTACACCCATACATCAGGGAAGGAATCAGATACGTCTTGGCAAGTAGGGCCCTTATTCCTAAAGGGGTGAAATACTGTCTGGACCAGACAGCTCATAGTTTTGCATAAGTTTGACCAACCAGTGAATTTATATGATCAGTCCGTGTGCCTAGATTTTTCGCCGTATTAACAATTTCAATTTTCTAGCCATTTAAAGCAATATCTTCAGAAATGGTGGGAATTTAACCTTTTTTTCGTATAATAATGCATTTACATTTCTGTGGATTCAAACAGAGTCCGTTAGCATTAGCCCAAATGTAGATTCTGTTTAAGTCGTCATTTAGAAGGGTTATGCCTGAAGCAATATTGTGAACTGGGCTACCTAAAGTGAGTTGCACGTCATCTGCATATAAATGTATCTTACAATTGGAGAGTTGTTTTGGCAAATCATTTGCAAACAAGGAAAATTAAATTGGACCTAAAATAGAGCCCTAATGCACACCCCTAGTAAGGGATAATCTATTTGACCATAGACCGTTTACGAATACTGATTGTGTGCGGTTCGAAAGATATGTTGATATAAGTTTGGTTGATGTATCCGTAAATCTAAAAAAGTGTTTCAGTTTTCCAGGGAGTATATCATGGTCTACCGTATCGAAGGCCTTAGAATGGTCTTGAAGCACTAAAAAGTTTATATTTCCATTTTCCAATCCTTGCCGTATGTTCTCACTAACTTCCACAACAGCCGTAACGCAGCTATGGCTCTGACGAAAACCAGATTGCATACTGCAAGCGAATTATTAGTATTGAGCTATGAAATCATTTGTTTAAACAACAGTTTTTCCAAGACTTTCGATAGAAAACACAATATGGCTATAGGTCTGAATTCTCCATTGGACTTGGGTAATGGCACAATAACTTAGGTAATGGCACAATTAAAAATTATATTCCAAAATTTTTTTCGTACACTTATAGCTCTAATTTATATAACGACCTATTTGTGTATACCTTAGGCTGCAAAACACAACTATTTTGTAGCATACCTTAAGGATTTCTAAAAAAAAAGAACTATATCGATTTTTAACATATTTTCCATTTTCTCTTTGCAGGTTACATCTGGTCGGCTAATACAATTTACCATGAATAGTAAAAATAAATTCAAAATAAACAAAAACTTATTAGATGTTAAGTAAGTTAACAAGAAATAGTAAAAAAATTTAAAAACAAATAACAAAAAAAAATGGAACATTGAATAACACTTAAAAAAATTAGGATCATTAACAGGTAACAAACTATGCATATTAATTAAAACAAGTTTAAAGAAAACAAAACAGAAAATTTTTTAAAAATAATTTGAAACTATGAAAAAAATTTTATTTTTTTATAATCCTAAGATTTTGTAAATACACATATTTTTTGTTTTTTTATTTTTGTTTAAAGTTAAAATAATAATAATACGTATAACGTAATAATTATAATAACGAAAATAACAATTTGCAATTGTTTATACTACAAGAAAAAAAAAAACTTAATTATAATTTAAAGGAAAAAACAAAGTTAAAAAAAGATATTTGGAAAATAAAAAAAAATTATAAAAATAAAATTAGCACAATTCTCTTTTTAAGTTGTTAAGCTATAAAAACAACATTTTTAATAAATTTTAATAACTGGATACAAAATTTAAACAAACAAATTATTTTTAAGTTTAAAAATTAAAAATAAATTTTCTATAAAATAAATTTAAACATTAAAAAAAAAAATAATATAAACATATTTTTGTCACTTGTTTCTATTAAATATTTTAATAAACATATTTCTAAAGGTAATGAATGCATTCACTAAGTAAAACGAAAGGTTTGCTCATATTTCAACACAAGTTTTTTTATTTTTTTTTTTTTTTTGTTAGAGAATTATATATTTTTTTTTATGAATTTTACTAGGAAAAGAAAGTGGTGATGATCTCAGGTATAGTTCAAAATGAATCTTAGTAAGGATTTGCAAACAATGTGTTCTTAGTAATTGTTGATTTAATTAGGTTAATTAGTATTTCCTAAAATGCTTTCGTTTTTATTAAGGCTGGTATGAATAAAATAAAATAATTTAAAAAAACTTACGAAGAAAAGTGACGTCACAAAATAAAACTGAGGACCTAACTTTTTATAATTTGTGGTTGGGTTTTGTTTTATTATGATTGTAAAATTTTAAATTTACTAAAACATTTGTTGCAAAGAAATTTCAAATGTTTTGTTTTGTAAAAAAATACTACTTTTTGAGATATTGCAAAATCCTCAGAGATTAACAAAAAGCTATCCAGTATGAAAACTAGACGACTCAACCACAATCATCATAGGCCTGACTTAAGGTGAATATGTTAAAATAAAGTAAGAAGTGCAAGTGCAAGGTCTCACGGTTCAAGCCTCACGGCTCCACTTTATATAAATTTCATATAGAAACAATCTAATCAATGATAACGTAACAAATAAAAAAAAATATTTAATGTAATCAATTCATGATGAAGGCTGAATGCCATAAAAAGTTTTGATTTAAATGCAATACCAAACGTTTGTAATTTAATTTGCAAGAACAGATTTGCAAAAATTTTTAAATTTTAATTTAAATTACCCAAAATACACGCTACGCTATTTTTGTGTAATTCATAAGTAATTAAATTAGATGTTGTCGATGAAAAGAGAGCAATTTTCCTCTTAATAATTACTAGCAGATTCCAGCCCTCGAAATTCGAGCGCATATTCTAGGAAATTTTATTTTTTCATTAAATAAAGACCCTAAAAGTATGCTAATCAATTATAGCCAATTCACAAATCAACACAAAAAACAAACTCATTTTTATTACAAACACATTAACAAATTTAATAAACATACACATAACATTGTATAATTATACCCTATACCACTATGTGGTTTGGGTATAATGACTATGTACTGTTGTTTGTAACTACCAAAAATATTTGACCTAGACTCATATTACTTACTTATATTATACCGATCGACTCACAATCACTTTCTGAGTCGTTTTAGCGATGTCCGTCCGTCCGTCTGTGTGTCCATGTAAAGCTTGTACTCAGACTACGGGTCGCAAATATGAATATATTTTGATGAAATTTGGTATGTAAGCTTCTATTGGCCATAGGAGGAACATTGGTGTTTAGACCTAGTCCCCATACAAATGACCCCTATGAAACCAACATAAATTGCCATAAGATCTAAATTATCATATAGATCTCAGTCAAATTGGGTTTGTATGTGTTTATTACATCCACTAATCAGTAGTCCAAAAATAATCCCTATAGGACAAATCTTCGTCATAGGCCCCATATAGAGCTGCTTCCCATCTTCACTTAAATCTATCAAAACACAAAAATATTGAACAGATTTTTCTCAAATTTGGTTTGTATATATTTTTTCAAAATATAAGTGACTTTACCAAATATGGTCAGGATAGGTCCATTTTTTGACCTATTCCCCATATAAATATAGCACTCTATATAAACTTTTTCATATCTGCAGCCAAAAAAATTAATAACAATATCACTCAAATTTGGTTTCTGCTCATTTTCTATATCTAATTAGTTGGACCGAAGAGATAGGGTCTCTAAACCATAGTATAGGGTATCGCATAGTCGGTCTAGACCGACTATAATTTCTTACTTGTTTTATGTATGTAAATGTTAGTAGCAATTTTAAATGCAATTTACTCAAAACAAAGGAAAAAATTAAAAAATCTGTAAATCTGCAACTCGGCTAAACAGAAATACCTTTCATATAATATACGCTTGGTCAAACTCGGGATAAGACGGTAGAACAAAACATCAGTCGCAAGAAATCGCCTAGCCTATTAATATTATAGATTACAACTGTTTTAAATTGTTTGCATAAAATTTGAAAATTAAGATAAATAGATTAAGGTCATAATTTTTGTTCATTACCTTTTCATTTCATTTCATATTAACAGAGACAATTTAATATATAATAAAATCACTTCAAAATGTTTCAATTCTGATTATAACGTTACTTTTCCTTTTTTTATTTTGTTTTAAAATATAATTAAATTTGTATGAAAATATTAAAATTTGTGACTTTTTAATTTACTTAGAATTTCATCATTTAGCTACGTTTCCTTTAATACACTGTATTCGTGAGAATTTTAGTTGAAAACTATAAACACAATTAGACCGATGCGGTGTTTTTCATATGGAGGTGATATAAACAAAAATCAAAAAAAAAAAAATTTTATTGAAAATGTCATTAAATCAGGGACGGAATATAATTCTTATATTTTTCTTCTATAAGAAAAGGTAATGCTAAATTTCGCCGAATCTGTTTAAGGGATTTTTAACCATTATCATAGGATAGAGTATTTTGGTCACGGTAACCAATCTTATATATTAAAAGAATTTATGAATAATCTTTGCATTCAAGATTTTTTTCAATATATTTCTTCTCTCAAACCTCTATAACTAGAGTTCTAATTAACGTAGGCTGTTGACATATGTCTAAGAACACTCAGTGGTTCAAGCTCCTTCTTTTGAGCTATTAACTGCTTAAATTCGTTGGGTTTGAGGAAAGTTATGCGTGGAGAATCAACTTTACTTTTACTGTACGTTAACTTATCTTGGCATATTTGGCACAACTGTTCGTTAACTTCTCTTGGCAAATTCGTTGGGTTTGAGGAAAGTTATGCGTGGACAATCAACTTTACTTTTACTGTACGTTCACTTCTCTTGGCATATTTGGGCATTACTGTACGTTAACTTCTCTTGGCAAATTTTGGTATTATATTATAAAAATTAATATAATATAATATAATGCTGCGGAGCAGCAGGGGTCCTCTAGTATAAATGAAAAATATTTTTCTTCGCTTATGAATAATTATTACAGCAGTAACCATTCTCGTAAGTAATTTTATTTTTTGGTTATCGCTTGCCGAATACATTTCGTATTTTTGATGTGATGGATGCATTTCTAAGGGGTTTGTATGGTAAGGAATTTAAATGTAAATTTTGTATGAGATATTTATTAATTTTATAAATAAAATATTATATGGTTTAATTAAAGAGTATAATAATTAAACTACAAACTCCTTAGATATGTATCCAATTGATTAAAAATACGATATCGATCCGGGTAGCGAAATCGAAAAAATACAGTGTTGGTCAGAACAAAAGCCACCAAAACCACTATTGACCTTTTTTGTATTTTTAAGCATGTTATTGTTGTTTTTCCAAAATCTTCTTTATAATTTTTTACTCTTTATAATATTACAAATAAAAATAAAAAACTAAAATTGTGATCTAAAAGAACCGTTATATATTTTTGTTTCAAAAAATCAAAATGGCACTATTCCAGTTGGACAAAACCAAAGCAACATTTAATATTATTCAATTATTTAGTGAATAATCCATTGTTTTTTATAACTTCGCGGCATCTACGTGGCATGATGTTTGATAATGTTGACTGGAATGGTTTTCCACTCCGTTTCCAGCGTTTCTTTTAAAGGTTGTTTAGAAGTGAAAGCCCGACCGGCTTCACGCCGCTTTAAAATTCCAAATAAGTTCTCAATAGGGTTCAAATCAGGCGACTGAACCCCATTTTCAGCGAGCCACTCTTTTGCCAGCTTAGAAGTATGTTTCGGGTCGTGTTGAAATATTCAACGAAGTGGCATCTCCCACTCAGAGGGTGGCATCATACATTAGCAAGAATGTCTATGTTTAAATCCGGCCATTAGTCCATCAATTTCGAGGAAGGGTGCAATGCCAAAACCAGAGAAGCATGCCCAAATCATAATTGATCTACCGCCATGCTTCACAGTTGGCTTGCAGTAGCGTGGGTTTAAACGATCTCCTTTCTTGCGGCGAACAGTGCACATTCCGTCAGAGTTAAACAAATTAAATTTTGACTCGTCGCTAAATAAAACAGTTTTCCATTTTTCAGGCGTCCAGTTTTGATATTTTTGTGCAAAATGAATTATTGATATGCTAAGCATTTTAGCGAAATAGAATTGAAATAAATAAGTTCTGCCTTTTTGCCAAATGTTTCCTAGTCAGCAGCGTTTTTTTTTTTTGCTGGCCTTTAAGCTTCATAATTCTGCTTCTAATGTTCGGCGACGAACAGTCCTGGAACCTATATTTAAATTTAACTAATTTAAAAAGTTTTTAATGATTCTGTCCTTTTTTAACGGTCTGTCCTTTCATCTGTTTTCCGTGATGCTCCTCCTAACTGCAATGTTTTTACAGATTTTGTTATTTTATATTATATTTTTTATAAGCTGAGATATTATAGATTTATTAATATTATGCGTTTTAGCTGGTTCTATTTGACTTAATTATTTAATTTTTTAAGATTTCGGAGTATTTATCACGAGCCATGATTTGATTTAAATATGATCAATTTCACAACGCAACTAGCTATCAGTCAACTTAAATTAAATTAGAAGAGAATGCAAAAACAAGCCATTAAACTTGAAATAAGAGACAATGCTATTTGTTCTTGCTTAACCTTTCACGACCAATGGGATTTATATGTCCCATTTTTATTTTTTCTTATATTTTCCACATTTTCTAAACAATTTGTTTTAAGGCTGACTTGAGTCAACAGAGAATAGTTTTAGCTTTGAGACGATACAAACAAAATTTGGCACGTGTATTCTCAGGCCCTAAGATGGTGACCCCAAATTCTGAAAATTATGTTTTCTTTTATCATATTTGGATGTTATTAATTCGGATTTTATTGAACTAAAAACATTAAAATTTTTACATAACATGGACAAGTATTTACGGCTTTCAGAAACATCAAAATATTTGTAATCGGTTTATTATTCAGCAAAATTCATTACGGGACATATATGTCCAATTGGTCGTCAGTGGTAAAAAAGATGTTTTATAGTTTTATATTTTTATTAAATTAAAAAAATTCATAATATTAAATCAACAATTTATTAAACTATAAATAAAAAGAATTAGAAAAAGATAATTCTATATATATATATATATATATATATATATATATATATATAAAATACAAAATCAATTATGGTAATCCTCGAAGCAATTACGGTTTTTTGTGAAACAAAAAGGTTTTTTACAAAAGGAACATATTGCGTTTGTCCGATTTTCCTTTTCATTTTTAGTACAATCTAGAAAAATGGTAATCGATTCTCTGTGATCTACATTTAAAATTTACAACAAATACAAAACCAAAACTACAGTTATTTATGTAAAAAAAAAAAAAAAAAAAAATCACTCACTAAATTAGCTACTCACTAATTTTGACCGTTGGCGCCCAATGGGATATATATGTCCCATGGATTTTTTCCTTGAAGGAATTGAAAAAAAATGTTTTTGACACTTTTGTTTAGAAATGTTGGGTCGTTAAGTACGAATCCACCAAACAAAATTCTAGCAGTTTAGGTTCGGTCGTGAAAGGGTTAAAGCCGCTTTTGTATTGTCCAACTGAAATAGTGGCATTTTGAGTTATTTTGCAAAAAAAAAAAAAAAAAATATAACGTTTCCTTTAGTTTACACTTTTAGTTTTGTCTTTTTATTTGTAATGTTATAAAGACTAAGAAATGATAAAGGTCAATAGTGATTTTGGTTGCTTTTGTTCTGACCAACACTGCAAAATTAATTTTTTTTAAAAACACAGAAAATGTTACAAATCCAGTTAATATTTAAAAAATATATTTTTTGTATATCGTCCGGACTGTTTTGCTCAAATTCAATTGATATTTTCTGAAATTCAATCTTTGCTTTCTGAAATACATTTGATATTGTTTTTGAAATATATTTGATAGTTTTTCTAAAATACATTTCCGAAATACATTTGATATTGTTGCTGAAATATATTTGATAGTTTTTCTGAAATACATTTGATAATTTCTGAGATACATTTGATATTTCCTGAAATATAATTGATACTCTCTGAAAATCAATTGATATTTTCTGAAATACAATTGGAAAAAGTGTAGATAGTCGGAAAGTTAGTTCTGTGGTTTTCTGGAATAACCGCGTATGTCCATTTTTGTCAGTTTTGAGTTAACGATGCCAAATATATTAATTTTTAATGCTCTTTACATGTGTTAAATTTTTTTAAAAAAAATTTTGACCATTTCTGAGATTTTTCTTTAAATAACGACGTAACTTAAATGTTTATTAAATTAATTTGCAGCACTATCGACGTATGTTAACATACGTTTGATCGCTGATAAATCATTTTCTCAGAAAACGACACATAGCGACATACGTTGTTATTAATGAAAAAAATGCAAAATAATTTTGGATTATTTTTCAGTTTATAACCACTTATAAAAACTTGTGTGTTTATATCTGTTATTTTTTGTCACTATTATTCTTGATACGTTGTTATATTCTCATAATAAGTCCCGTTAACTTTTTGTTGACGAACAAAAAAATCCGTTTTTCAACCAATACAAACTTATGTCTACATGGGTGGTTACGTTGGTAGTTTTTTTTTTTTTTTCAAAGAAAACGACTTTTGTCGACATAAGTTGTTTTATATGCACACACTTTAAGTGTTATTTATATATTGTTTTTCGTCCTTCTCTAGGATCTATTCCTCTGAAGATTTTTGACTCAAAATTTTATATAAAGTATTTATTGCCCATATCTACAGGACTGTTAAATAAAAAGCTCTAAAAACTTTATATCGAGCCCATAATTTCAAATATAACGTTTTTTGGCTCCTCTGAACATTTTGATTTTATGACATACGCGGTTATTCTAGAAAACCACAGAATTAAAATTCAGTTATAGAAAAAGTCCGATTATCCGGCCTCTTGTTAACCGGAATACTTAGATAAACAGCACTTAAATTTTTATGATTTTTTGCTTTTTGCTTTTCACAAAAGCAATTATATATTTTTTTTTAATTATTCGAGGATTCGAAGAAAATAAAATTCAATGTGCCGATGATGTATAAAAAATTGTTTTCTGGCACATAATTTGGAAGAATCCAAAAAAATAATGAAATCAAGCGAAATTCGCGTAAAATTACTAGTTTTATTGAAGCAGTTGATTATCCGGAATTTTCGATTAGCTGGAATGCTGTCTTCCTCAAACATTCCGGATAACAAGGCTTTTACAGTACAAACACTCACCCCAAAGAATCGAAAAAATTTAGTCATGGAATCAATGCACTGATATAAAATTCTTTTACTTCCAATTAGGAGTTTCTCATATTCTCATTTTCACTTTACTATTGCCTTATTTCTACAAAACTACTGCGGTGAATACCGATTTTAAAAATATATAGTTATGATGTTTATGGAAATTATTGAAAAACAATTATTATTTATTCAAATATACTTGCAGCCGTATTCATAAAAATTAAAGTGTACTTAAAGTAGACTTTATTGTATGTTTTTCATACAAAATTTTTGATAAAGTCTACTTGAATTACACTTTCATTTTTTTGAATACGGCCCTTAATATTTAATTATATTTTTTAAAATTAAACTTTATTTTTAACAATTAAACGCAGAAAACGTACAGAAAACTTTATAAGAAAGAAATATATACAAAATATCAACACTAAGTCCCCTTTTCCACAGTCAAACTTTAGTTTTGAAACTTATATAGAATTTTATTTAAGAATTTCGTTAGTCCCGGTTCGCGCGAGAAAAGAATGGCATGGAAATTCGGAAATTCGCTTTTGTTTCTTACTTCGTAATTGTCAAAGTGAACTTATTTTTCATTTTCTTTCATTTTAATTTTCATTTGTGTTAAGAAAGATAATAAATTGAAATAAAGTTACTTTGAATAAAACAAGATGATTAAAATATAAACTAAATATTAAAAAATCTAGAATTTCATTACAAAAAATTCAGTGTATAGACAGGGATGAAAGTTTAAAAGAGAATTCAAAACAGTTTAAAAAATATAAAAATTGTTGTTTCGAAACTTTTCGTTCGAAGAGAAATAAGAAGACGCGTCAAACATTTTTTTGCTTGTTTAACAATATTTAAAAAAGTAAAACCAAAGACTAATATAATGGACAAAACCGGTAAAAAAAAAATTAGTTAAGGAAATTTTTTTAATAAAATTTTTTAACTACATTTTTTTGTTTTGTTTAATTTTTTACTTTTCTTTCTTGATTTAAAAGTATAAATTTAAAAGATTAAATTGATTTAAAAGTATAACTGACTATAAAGAATGTGAAGCAAAGCAAAACGTCAAAAAATTTCTTTCAACGAAAAGAGTAAAGAAGAATTTGCGAGCGCGCCAAACTCCGTACAAGGAATTTTCCATTTCTCTTCCCTTCACCTTCTTGCCTAACAACTAAAGAGTTTGTCCCGGTTTACACATGAAATTTTACTCTCTGAAATTCTTTGAAATTCTCTTCTAAACTTTCATCTGTTCATGTGTGTCTTCACACTGAAATTTTTTAATTGAAATTCAAAATTTGTCAAGTTTACTTTATCATTTTACCTATTTATTTCATCATTTTATTTCATTAAAATTAACTTTATTTTAATTAATTATCTTTCTTAACACAAACGAACATAACAATTAAAGTAAACGTAAAATAACTTCACTTTGACAATTACGAAGCAAGACTCAAAAGAGAATTTCACAGTACTTGAAAGTATGCACCCCCAGCAATTCTCCTCTCCCGTCTCACCTATAAACTCAAGACTTTCAGCAAGAAAACATTCATGTGTACACACACTTTCGAAACTAAAATATGTGTAAAATATGCCTGTGGAAAACGGGCACTAACTAAAAAATATTTGCCAGAGTTGCCCGCACCGGTCTGATTGTACTTATAATAGAAATTTTGTTTTATTTTTCTTTTCGAGAAAAATTACTACAAATCCCTTGAAAGATATATCAAAAATACACAAGGTCCTTATTTAGAATTTTTTACGTTTCCGTTTTCTTTTATAAAAAAAATTTAATCGTAGAAATTCACATATAATTTTTTCAGATTATTTTCAAACATTTAGTTGTTTTTAATGATTATAATATTGTAAACGAAACGTTTGAACTTCACGTAAAAAAAATTGGGATAAATCTTAAGGAATTTACAATTAAATCAAATTTCTAACGTTTTTTTCGTGTTGATTTACAAATATAACCTAGAAATCTAATGACAGATTTAAAAATGATTTTTGTTTGGGGTTTTTTTTTTAATAAATTTTTTTTGAAAAACTGTTAAATTATAAAAATCAGTTTAGAAAATTGAGAATCTTAATCAATTTGATAGATTCCATTTCATATATTCAGCTTACATCGAGTAATTTTGACTACTACCTATTTTCATGATATTAATGAATTAATGAATTTTTATTAGAAAAAAAAAACAAAACGAAATTGCATGATTTTTGAATTCTTAGGTATTTTATGAAAAATTTAATAGTATTTATGAAAAGTTTAACAAAATTAAATTCTCTTTGAAGTTATGAAATTTTACTATATTCAAACCGTTTTACCAATCGTTTTTAAAAAATATTAAAAAAAAAAATATTATGTAAATTTAATTAATATGTTCGTTCATTATAAAATTCCCTCAAAAAGACTTTCATTCACAGAAAGAGCTTTTCATTATAATTTAACCAATTAAAAGTTCATGAAATTTCGGAATATTTTTTTTTTTGATAAAATATAAGACTTTTTTCATAAAATGTTGACAAAAAAAAAAAACAAACATAATTTAAATATACATATATACTTCATTATACTGAACAAAATCCTTCTTCATATTAGCGATAATTTTCATAGGACAATAATAGAAAATCTTTTCTTTAAAAAACAAAATGATGTTTTTACCAAAAATTATTTCTTAATATTAAGGAGTTTGTATGAGATTCTAATTTTGGAATAAATGACAAATCTTGAACAACAATAACACATTTCGAAGGACTAAGTATATGTTAAAAAATGCCCTAGATTGTCTGAATTAAAGCTCATTGTACTAGAGAAAATATTTTTAAATTGTACCATATATTTTTGCAGACAGTAAATAAGAAATCTCAGAAATTTTAATAGAAAAATCTGTCAAATCTACAAAACTATTACATCTATACCTAAATGCATGAAACTTTTGCGAACTGGAAAATACAGCACTTATCACGCAACATACCATCCGAAAATTATACAAAAAAAAATAAAGGAAATATAAAACTAACAAATATTGTGTGTCTATGATATAAAGAATAGTAAAATTATTGTAAAAAAAAAACATAAAATAAAATAGCAAATACTTGAATAGATATTCATAAATAAACCTATAACATTTTTCAAACTCTCAATGTTTGAAAATCATTTCCTTATCGTTTTGTTTTTTTTTTTTCTTTATTCTACAAATCAAAGGTTAGACTAACTCTAAATAGCCAGTTATAAGAGTAGGAATTTAAACGAAACTTATAACTAAGCACATAATTAGGGACTTTTGTTTCTTCTATTAAATATTTTCATTAAAAGAATTTAAAATAAACATATAAAATAATAAGTCATCTCAACCACCTAAATTAATATAGGAAATATAACAAACTTTAATAATATTTAAAAGAAAACACAGAAAAAAATTAGTTAAAATAATAATAAAAAACCAATTTGTTTAACATAAAAAAAAATAGTGTAAATATTTAAACTTAACTATAGTTATTACTTACATACATACAATATAAATACAAAATTAATAACTGTAATTCTAAAAATTAAAATTTAAGTTCTAAATAAATTGCAAAAAATATGTTTTAAAAAATAAGTCTTTGTTTTATTTAAATATGAGAACGAAATTAAATTTAAAATACTTTTATTGCATAGTAAATTTATCGTTTTTTTTTTAAAGTATTTCTTTTAAAGACACTCTACTAAAAAATTAAATTGGTCAAATGACCTGAGAAGTGCCGCGGACGACGGACCAATAAAAAACATGGAATGGAGAGTGTTTAACATGTTATTTAATTATTTAATTATACTGGCAGATTCCAGCGCTCGAAATTCGAGTGCAATTTCTAGGCGGCTTTACTTTTCAACTTAGCCAATTCACAAACCAACACTTTTATGTTTTATTATTATTGTGAATGAAGATAACAAACTCATTAACAAACACGTTCACAAATTTAATAAAACACACATAGCATATGTATAATTTTATGTATGTGTTAGTAGCAACTTTAAATGTAATTTACTCATAATAAAGGAAAAAATTTAAAATCTGCGAATCTGCAAAACGGCTAAAAAGAAATACCTTTCAAATAATATACGTTTGGTCAAAATCGGGATAAAACGGTAGAACAAAGCATCGGTCAAAAGAAATCGTCTATTATAGATTTACAATTTTTAATTCTACTTAGAAGTTTGCAAAAATCCAATTCAATTCTAAGCAATTTTCGGCCAAAAGATTACTACGTGACAAAGGAGTCATACGGTTTATAATGATTTCTTACTCATCCTCATGAATTTATAATATATATATATATATGTGTTCCTCTAACTCCCATTGGAGCATAGGGCGCCAATAACAGCTGATCGCCAGCGGACCCGATTTTGTGCCGTTGTTCTTAGCTCGTTCCAAGATAGTCCAAGGCTGTTCATCTCAGTTTCTGTGGACCGTCGCCACGTTGTACGTGGTCTGCCAGGTTGCCGGCCAGTTTGTTGAAATGGGTTCCAACGAAGTGCCACGTTGTCGTCGTTTCGTCGTAGTGTATGACCAATCCATTGCCACTTGCGCTTCCGTATTTCAATTTCTATCGGAATCTGTCTTGACTGCACTAACAGGTCAGCATTAGAGATTGTCCGAGGCCAGAAAATGCGAAGAATTCTTCTGAGGCAGCGGTTGACAAATGTTTGTAGAAGGTGGGTAATGGTATTCGTAACTTTCCAGGTTGTGCATCCATAGAGAAATACCGATTTGACATTTGCTTCGAAAATTCTAAGCTTAGTGCGAGGACTTATTTTGTTATTTTGCCATATTGGGGCTAATATGCCAAAGGATGATCTTGCCTTATTTATTCTACTCTCTACATCTAAGTCGGCACCTCCATTTCGTCAATTTCACAACCCAGGTAGCAGAAGTTGGACGTGTAGTCGTAAATTTGGTCGCCTATATATAGTGGTGATGGTGAGTCAACTCCTACACTCAGTGCCTTTGTTTTTCTTCCGGTATTTATTTTAAGACCTGTACAGCGCAGTTTGTCTTGCAAATTTAATGTTGTCTGTTTTAGATCACAAAGTCTGTGCGAAAGTAAGCATATGTCATCTGCGTATGCCAAGTAGTTAAGGTATTTGTTGTTGATTTGCCACTGTATACCATGGCCGCTATTTTCTATGGAACTTAGAACATCTTCTATCACAACAAGGAATAACAAAGGCGACAATAAACATCCCTGGCGAACTCCACTTAGCACCATAAATGGGTCAGATAGCTTCCCCTTGTGAAGAACGAAACATCTGGCTTGGTTAAAACTTTCCTTGATCAGTGATATAAGTTTTTCCGGTATACCTCTTCTTTGTAAAGCTAACCATATGAACTCCCGGTTAATACTATCGAAAGCTTTTTCAAAATCAATAAATAGAAGATGTAGCTTGGAGTTTAACTCCACACACTGCTCTGTAATTATTCGTAAGGTGTTGATATGATCCGTACAGGAATATCCACTACGAAAACCGGCTTGACATGAGCTGATGGTCTTTTCTAGGTGCTCATTAACGCGATTAAGGATTATTTTTGCAATTATTTTTGCTATAGTTGGTAACACACATATGCCTCGCCAATTGCTGCAGTTCTTCAGATCTCCTTTCTTTGCTATCTTGACTATTATACCACCCTTCCATTCGTCTGGAAAGGACTCAATTTCCCACGATTCACATATAAGGGGGTGTAATAGTTCAGCCGTAAGGTTTGGATCGCATTTATATATTTCATCTGGGATACCATCGGTGCCCGCAGCTTTGCCATTTGGGAGCTGTTTTATAGTTGCTATGGTTTCTGCAAGGCATGGGGGCGAGATTCGAATCCTAGGGTTTGTTGCAGTGATAGGACTTGTGGGAATAGGTGGTTCAGCTGCAGGATCAATCATGCTGTTTAACACCGTGGAAAAATGTTCTTTCCATCTTTGGAGTTGTTCCTGGTCAGTGATGAGCATATTTCCTCTCATGTCACGTACTGGGTGTTCGGTACGCATTCTTTGCTCTGCAAGTTTTTTCGTAATCTCAAAAACAGTTCGCGTATCGCCAGAGTTTGCTGCATTTTCGGCCTCTTCTGCTAGGGTGTCTATGTGCTTTCTTTTATCTCGTCGCACTGCTCGCTGTACCGTCTTGTGATATTTACGATATTTGGCTTCTAAACTACTTTTTTCATTACAGTCCTCGGAAGCGTTCATTTTCTCTTTTAAAGCTTTACGTTCATAAATTAAGTTCCAAGTGCTCTCCAACATCCATACTTGTCTTCCTTTGGGAGCTGGGCCGATGGTGTGATCTGCGCAGGATCTGATGGTGTTTTTGACGTGGTCCCATTTAGAATTGATAGACGCATACGGAGGTGCATCATTGTTTTGTTTCACTGCATTGCGTAGCTGGTCGCTAAAGTTGTTTCGGACATTGATGTTTTTTAAGCGCCCAATATCGTACTTCCTAGGCTGGATGTTTTGCCTCTGTTGAATTGCGGCAGTACGTAACCGAATTTTGGCCACCACTAAGTAGTGGTCCCGAGATTGGCCAATGTCAGCCCCTCTTTTGCTCCTTACATCGAGAAGATATTTATTAAAGCGATGGCTGATAGCACAATGGTCGATTTGGTTTGCGGTGCTATACCTATCGTGTGACATCCAAGTTACCTTATGACAATCTTTGTGTTCAAAAAGAGTGCCTCCGATCACAAGTTTTCTAGCATTGCAAAAATCAATGAAGCGTTCGCCGTTGTCGTTTCGAGTACCAAGGCCATGCCTGCCCATTACGTGCTTCAGTGATTCGTTATCAGAACCAACCTTGGCATTTAAATCTCCCATAACGATAAGAGTACCACCCCGTGGAATGGTATCATAAGTTTTATTAAGCTGGCTGTAAAACGTGTTTTTGACCTCGTCTGTGGCACTTTCTGTGGGAGCATAGCATTGTATCAAAGATATATTTCTTACTCTGGATGCAAAGCGAGCAAGAATAAGTCTGTCCGAGACTGGTTTCCAGGTAACTAAGCTTTTATGCGCATTTGTTGTCATCATTATTCCCACTCCGGATTCGTGGCTACTGCCCGTTTCCCTCCCGGAATAAATCATAGCAGTCTGGGATGTAGTTGACGAGTATTCTCCAGAGCCTGTCCAGCGTATCTCACTCAAGCCTAGGATGGCAAGGTTTTATCGCTGCATTTCACGTTCAACTTGCATGTATCCAATCATAGTCCTTGTTCGATATGCCAAGGTCGTCAACGAAGGTTTCGGTTTTTCATTTAGAGGCTGTTTAATTAGCGATTCGTTAGCAATTATGATTCAGGAATGTGGGCTGCTAACCCTCGTCCCCTAGATTGGTGATAGGGCTGCTATCTACGTGTCCAATCCCACGATGCAACCATGTTTCAGCGGTTGTCGCCTACTTTCCTGAGACGTCCTTTCGACCATCAGGATGCATGGTTGTGTCGCCTTCTAACTCTGGCTAGCCTTAAAGTGGATGCTACAAAGCCATTGCCCGGGGGGTACTTGTTCTAAGACCGGAAGTAGTTAGCTGCTTGGACAGTTCAACAAAGGAATCGTCCTGGCCACTCCCGAGTGAGTGGCAAATCAGAAACTTTCCACCTCTGCGAAAAGTCCCACCCCCCGAATTAATAAAGAATTTGGTTTTTACTTAAAACTTTTGGAGTTTTCGTTAAGTTTTTGTATAAGTGGTCACTCTGGAAATGTAGCTAATAGTTTCCAAATGAAACTAATATCAGTGAATATAATGGTGATATATTATAAAAAAAAAATAGCAATGTAGAAATTGGAGGTATTTATTGACGAAATATTGTAATGACACTGGTAATCGCTGTGATAATTTGAACAAAATTTCTGGGATGACAATTATGTCATAGATCGCACTGAGAATACACTGATGCAAATTTCTGGACGAAAAATCCAATTTTATACGAAAAATCAAAAAAGGATGGAGTTAGAATTAATCAAGCTCAAAATCATATGTTTTTATTATTAACAAAGCAAAAATCTTATCACAATTTGCTTCAATAAGGCTGGTTATACAACTGTTTCGGGTCGAGTCACCAACACTTATTAGCAATCGAAAGCAGTAGATAGTCCGTTAAATCTATATACCTTTTCTGAAACCAGCCTAATGAGAAACTGTGCAATTATTTCATTGATTTTATTTAAAATAAAAACTTTTGATCGTTAGCTTGATTAATTTGGAACTTAATCATTAAAATGATAAAGAGCGAAAATAATTTTTTTTTTTTATAATTGTAAAAATATAAAATAATAAAATAATTAAAAAAAATCATCAAAATGGAGGTTGTTCTGAAACTAAGCTAGGTACAGCAAAAATTAAAAAAAAATCAAAATTAAGCAAGATACAGTGATAGGGGCCTCAATTTTTCATTAAAGCCCGATTTGATATGAAAAATTTTAAAAATCAGAGAAAAACATTTTTCTCGAAAACTAAGCATGATGCAACAAATTTATATTCGACCATATAAATGGATTTTTCTCGAAAACTAAGAAAAATACATCAAAAATTGCTTTAATTTGGGGTCACCTATATTTTTATCAAAAATCTATTTTAATATGCAAATAAAAATTATAGAAGTGCATTTCTCTTGAAAAGTTATCAAGATGCGGAAAAACTAGCTCCAATTTGCGATCACCTATATATTTCATTAAAATGTAATTTGATAACGAAAAATAAAAAAAATTTAAAACTAAGCAATATAAGCAAATACATACAAATACATTTTTATGAAATCTAATACCAATATTTTTTTAACAATAATCAATTTTTAAACTCTTTCTTTGAACTCATACTCTCTGTCTGTCTGCCGTGGGCCAACCCCATTCACCCTTATCCACTAGATCTGAAACTTGGCCCATAGTCTTGTTGTGACTACAGATTAGTTTTAGAGTAGTCACGCACAGTCATGGAGTGATCCAAATATCATTTCCCCTTATCCGACCGATCTGAAACTCGGTCCAAACAGTAAGCACCATCTATGTATAGCAAGCAACTGCTTTTGTTGTTATACTTGATGGTTGCAGTTGTTTGCTACACATTCATGGCCCTTTCTGTTGGTGGTTGAATCAGCTAAATAAATTTAAATCATAATCTTTGCGTCAATACACTTACATATACCTCACACCGATTTTCCCTTACACTGTTTCTGTGATTGTATTGTGAAATGGAGTTTTACCCCCCTGAGCGCATAGATGTTTACACATCAAAAAGATTAACTTTGACTTATTCCGTTTTCTTTTCTGACAAAAAATGTCGCCCTTTTTTGCACTTTTTTTGAAAAGTATATTTTTTTATATATTCTGAATTAAGAGTAACCTTATCTTATATATCAATCGAAAGGTCTCAAAGTCGAGCCCTCATAAATCACAAAAAATTCGAGCCATTGACTTCTTTCAGGTCATAGTGGGAGAATATTTCCCCATTGTTCCCCTTTTTTGAATATTTTCACCCTAGTAATCAAATTTTTTTGTATTTAGGAACACAGCACTTTGAGACCTTTCGATTGATATATAATACAAGGTTGCTCTTAATTCAGAATATATAAAAAAAATACACTTTTCCAAAAAAGGGCAAAAAAGGGCGACATTAAAAAAAGGGAAAGATTTAAAACGGATTTCCCCTCATCCAATCATTCTAAAACTTGGTCGATAGACTGGCTGTAAAAAAAGATTAATTTTAAAATAGTCATGCAAAGTCACGCACAGTCACGGAGAGATTCACAACTCATATGCATAAGAAAAGAAAGAGTTTTAATAAACACTTTGTTTTTATGGGTTAGATTTTTATATAAAAAAATTTAAATATTAAGCAAGATATCTATGTATATTAAAAAGCACTTTAATTTTGAATCATATTTTTCGCCACACACTCATTTTTATATGAATTGAAAACTAATCGATATGGCGCAAAAAGGATTTTAATATGTGATCACCTATATTTTTTCACCAAAAAACCCATTTTTATATGAAAAATTAAAAAAAAAAAACAATTATGAAAACTAATTTCTTTCGAGAACCAAGCAAGATATAGCAAAAATGCTTTAAATTGCCTACAAAGCAAAATAAGCAAAATACAGCAAAAAGAGCTTATGTTTGGGATCACCAACATTTTTTGTGAAAAGTAATATTTTACATGAAGCAAGATACAGCCATAAGGTGCTTAGTTTGTGATTACCTGCATTCTCTTAACGAATCGGTCGAATTAATTTTACCATTCTTGTGTATGTAAAAAAATTAAATTCAAGCACAGTGTAAATTTATCATAAACCATTTACTTTTTTCCAAGGATGTGCAGAAGATCTAAATGAAAATATCGTTACAAAAAAACTTTGGATTCTGACAGCCGCAGTCATAAAAAATCTTAAATCAGGTTTCAAATACAAATTAGTTAAAAGAAAAAATATTTTAAGCCTAAAAAAGGTTTGTTAAAAATTCGTATTAATAATCAGTAACTAGAATATTAATAGGCATGACGATTTCTTGTGACTGATGTAACTTTATTAGTTTTATCCCGACTTTGACCAAAAATACCTCATTTGAAAGGTATTTCTTTTTACCTGTCCACCATATTTACAGATTTTTACCTTTTAAATTTCTTTTGGAGTAAAATGCATTTCAAGTTGCTACTAATAACGGGTGATTTTTTTGAGGTTAGGATTTTCATGCATTAGTATTTGACAGATCACGTGGGATTTCAGACATGGTGTCAAAGAGAAAGATGCTCAGTATGCTTTGACATTTCATCATGAATAGACTTACTAACGAGCAACGCTTGCAAATCATTGAATTTTATTACCAAAATCAGTGTTCGGTTCGGTTGGCAGAAAATCCGCTTTTTTATCGACAAATTTTGTTCAGCGATGAGGCTCATTTCTGGTTGAATGGCTTCGTAAATAAGCAAAATTGCCGTATTTGGAGTGAAGAGCAACCAGAAGCCGTTCAAGAACTGCCCATGCATCCCGAAAAATGCACTGTTTGGTGTGGTTTGTACGCTGGTGGAATCATTGGACCGTATTTTTTCAAAGATGCTGTTGGACGCAACGTTACGGTGAATGGCGATCGCTATCGTTCGATGCTAACAAACTTTTTGTTGCCAAAAATGGAAGAACTGAACTTGGTTGACATGTGGTTTCAACAAGATGGCGCTACATGCCACACAGCTCGCGATTCTATGGCCATTTTGAGGGAAAACTTCGGAGAACAATTCATCTCAAGAAATGGACCGGTAAGTTGGCCACCAAGATCATGCGATTTGACGCCTTTAGACTATTTTTTGTGGGGCTACGTCAAGTCTAAAGTCTACAGAAATAAGCCAGCAACTATTCCAGCTTTGGAAGACAACATTTCCGAAGAAATTCGGGCTATTCCGGCCGAAATGCTCGAAAAAGTTGCCCAAAATTGGACTTTCCGAATGGACCACCTAAGACGCAGCCGCGGTCAACATTTAAATGAAATTATCTTCAAAAAGTAAATGTCATGGACCAATCTAACGTTTCAAATAAAGAACCGATGAGATTTTGCAAATTTTATGCGTTTTTTTTTAAAAAAAAGTTATCAAGCTCTTAAAAAATCACCCGTTACATACATAAAATTATACAATGCTATGTGTGTGTTTATTAAATAGGTTAATGTTTTTGCAAAAATTGTATATGAAAAGCCCTGTGTTGAATTAACAATAATAACGACAATAACATAATTGAATTTCATTATAATAATTGCATATTACACGCCCTGTGTTGAATTGAATAGCATACCCTTAGGTGACATAAAACGTTAAAATAAATAAATTGAATAAAAAAATAAAATTTCCTAGAATTTACACTCGAATATCGAGGGCTGGGCCTTGCTAGTTCCAATTAGTAAACGATTTAACTTTTTATTAAACGCTTGGATGGCCACACTATATTTTTTATATGTCACTTGAGTCGTAATGATCCAAAACCATGGTTTTTAATTCATACGGTATTCGTATCTACAATTTTTTTTTTTCGTGTTTGAGAAAAATATGGTTTTTATAGAAAAAACAAATAATGATAAAATTGTCTATTAACTAAATAAAGAAAAACAATCAAAATAAAATGTTAGGTAGAAATGTAATTTGGATGGTGATTTTATTGCAGATAAAAAAGTTTATTAAATTTGTTTTGAATGTTTACACATCACTAGTTCATTTGGTACAATTAACATTACTTTGGATTAAATTAAGAATTTAAACAACTACAATTAAATAATTATAAAATTAAATAAATGAATTCGATTAAGTTCAATTTTGCGTATATAAGTTATAAATAAATTATAAATTAAAAAAAAAAATTGACTGCAGAAACGAAGCATGTTTTTTAACTACTCTGGGTGCGCTGAATTCGACTCTGGCATAAAAATTGGGTTATCACGTCTTGTTAATTTTTTATCGCATGCTGGGAGTACTATAAAACAGTCAATACTGACACTACAATTTCACAATTATTAATTTTCATTATAAATCTTCATAATAGTATCGTTAAAGCATGTCAGGGAGATCGTGTGTTACTGATTCAAGCTATTTTTGATTTGTGTGTGATGAATATTTAGTTGAAAAAAAAAGCATATGCAATATCAGAATCATAAAATATGCATATTTACATTATTTTGGTTTTGCTGTCAGAAACTTGGACAAACCATGGACACCGACAATGTTTTGCAATAGTTGCAGAACTGTTTTATACAAATTGTGAAATGGCAAGAAGATCCATTTCGATTTTTCATTTCCATTACTTTGGAGAGAGTCAAGTAACCACCGAGCCGATTGTTATTTCTATTTAACAAAAGTTGCTGGATTCAATATGAAAAATCGAAAAAATATTACTTATGCGAATGTCCCATCGGTTTCCAAACTAGTTCAACGTCCACCAACTCATCCATTACCAGTCATTCCCAGTGCTACGAGCAGTGAGTTCAAAACATAATTCACCAGCAGTAGTAGTTAGTATGAGGCTGATGATGATGAACGCCATTTAGTTACTCAAGCTTAGCTGAATGATCTAATTCGGGATTTACATTTAACGAAGCAAGACGCAGAATTACTGGCTTCACGCATGCAGCAGTGAAAACATCTTGCAGTTGGGACAAAAGTAACAATCTATAGAGATAGAAGCTTGGAATTGCCTGCATATTTTGAAAAGAAACACTCTATTCTCTACTGTACTGATGTTGATGGATTACTTCAACAAATGAACCAGCCATATGACAAAACTGAATGGAGATTATTTACTGATGGCTCCAAGCACAGTTTAAAGGCTCTTCTTTTGCATAATGGGAATGAAAAACCATACCAATTGCTCATGCCTTAAGTACAAAGAAAATTACGAATCAGTGACTGAAATTTTTAGATTACTCAAATGCATCGATCATAAATGGAAGATCTGTGGTTACCTTTTAAGGTGTCTGATTTAAATTTCTTTGTATATATAGTACAGACCATCGTATGTAACTGTAAATTGACTGTTTCAGGTCATTGGTTTGTTGCCTGGTATGCAAGCAGGTTTCACAAAATATTGTTGTTTCCTTTGTCTATGGGATAGTTGCGCTACATGTCAACATTACGTCAGAACAGAGTGGCCAAAAAGAACTGAGTATTCACCAGGAAAACAAAACATTTGAAATAACCCATTAATTGATCCAAATGACGTTCTTCTTCCGCCACTGCACATAAAATTGGGCTTTTGAAGAACTTTTCAAGGCTCTGGACAAAGATGGTGCAGCATTTAAATATTTGTTAGCGGTTTTTTCTACAATTTCATATTCTAAAATCAAAGAAGACATTTTTGTTGGCCCTCATATCAGGAAGCTATTGAATAATGACAATTTTTCACAATGTTTACTGGAGAAATATGCAGCCTGGAAATCTTCCAAGAGCATCGTGGACAGTTTTCTTGGAAACAATAAGAAGAGTGAAAACTAGAGACAAATTGTTGCTGAATTATTGAAAAATTATCACGAATTAGGTGAACGAATGTCACTCAAAATGCATTTACTTCACACGCATTTAGATTTTTTTCTACAAATCCTAGGTGCGGTGAACGGCGAACAAGAGGAGCGTGCTCACCAAGATTTAATGAAAATTGAAAGAAATTATCAGGGACAAAAGCATGCTGGGAGACTATTGCTGGAAACCAAACGACGTTAAAATAACGCCATTCATTTTTGAAAATTCATTGATTTTTAAATAAACTAATGGTTTTTTATGTAAAAAAACGAATAAAACCATTTTTTTTTTATCTCGAAAACCTAACATGATTGCTCGAGTCCAAAACCTTGTTGGCTAGTATTATTAATATGCCTAAAGGCATGCTAATCAATTCTAGCCAATTCACAATTCAACACAGATTTAGTAAACACACACACAACATATAGTTTTTTATATGTATAGTTTTTTATATGAAGCTCAAATATGTGTTTTATGTAGGTGTTAGTAACAATTTTAAATGCATTTTACTCAAAAAACAAAAATGTTCCAGATGGTGCAAATTTGTAAATATGGTGGACAGCTAAAAAAAAAAATACCTTTCAAACGGGGTATTTTTTTGTCAAAATCGGTTGGTAAGTGAAATCGGGCACAAGAAACCTTGCTTGTTAATATTATTAATGTTATAGATCGACAACATTAACAGTTCTCTAAAATTCATATAAGAAACTTCTTTCTTTGAGAGCAGAAGGAAAGACAGAAAGAAGAAGGCATTCTTTTAGAATGGCTTCATTTTTTTGCTGGCTATTTAAGACATACAATTTGACAATTTGACTGATTCAGATAGATCTTTTGCGTTTGGTGTAGCAAATGGGTATATATGTTGATATCATATTTCAAAACATTATATCCCAGCGAAAAAAAGCATCAGAAAAAATTAAATAGATGTCATTCTTGCATTTGTCTTCTAGATATTAACTACCCAGGAAAAACAAACATTACCAAATAATGGGTTTTAGAATGAGATGTAACTGGTTGAAGTTTGCCTGATAAGCTCATTATTTTAACACGGGGATGTCATTGGAGGTAGGTAGTAGCCTAGGAACTCATTATTTTTACTTTGAAAGTAATGCAGTATGCAAGGCGATGGCATGAAATATAAGTAGCTGTATAACACATTATTAGTAACGCCTTATTTTCACTTTAGAAGTAATGCAGTGGGCAATGGTAGGTCATTATTGGTAATGCAAAAATCAATGAGCTGCTGTTACGAAATTTTTCCTGGGTAATGCATAGGAGGTCATCATAAATCATTTCTTCTGCTTGAATGTTATTTGAAAAAAAATTTAAATTGTTTAAAATATAAAAATTTGTCTGTTGCTTTTTGAAATACAAATTTTGTTAGCTGAAATCAGCATTGTCTCCAAACATGACTTTTTTTTATAATAAATTTTTTATTTTATTTATATTTTCATTTGATTTAATTTATTTTTTTGAAATTGTATTTTTATAACTTCCACACCAGTGTGCAGAGGATATGTGTAGGTTTGTTGTTCGGTTTCTAATAATTATAAATTAAAATTTGGATCCAGTAATATATATATTAGGGTGGCCATTCAAAAAAAAAGTGTGCAAACTATCGGTCGCACCCCTAGAAATATGCGAATAAGAAAAAAAGTGAGAAATGCAAAGTTTTGGGTCAATCAAAAAATATTTAGAGATGGCTCAAGGCGATTGAAAATTTCAAGTGTGTTTTATATGGGGACAATATGACTTTTTTTAAGATTTTACGATAATTTCGTTCTATAGTTTAATTTTTTCGACAAATTGTTATATAAGTCGGGATTAGTATTAATCTATCTTTCCAAAAATCGATAAAACTTCAAAATCGAATAAAAAGTCGCCAAGAAATAGCCAAAAAAAAAAACTAGGTCATTAAATTTGATGGCATTTTTTTCAACTTTAAGAAATTAATTAAAGCCAAATTTTGTTTTAGTCTCTATACCTTTAAGTACTTAGATATGAAGTATTGTTTTTATTACCATCTTCTAAACCTATTAAGCATTGAGACCCAATATGGAAATTTTTTTTTGATAAAATTTTGAAAATTCCTTTTCCAAGTTTTGAGAAATTTTCTAAAACAAAATTTAAAAAAATTGATCTAGCTCTTTATGGTCTTGTTAAATGCACGTTAGAAATTAACTGTGTGAATTTTTAGGTAAATCCCTATGCCAGAATTTTTTTGACAAGGATTTTATTTTTGTGGATTTCGAGAAAAATGTGGATTTTTGTAAAATATTCTGTAAATGTACTCTTTCTAAATACTTCGTATCAAAAATTCATCACTTTCCTGCTCTTAAATGTTATATTTTATCTTAATAGCCTAGGGTTTTGGAAAAAAACATTATGACCCCATTAACCCTTTTGGAATTGGGGTCACATATGTCCCCAAGCTAATAAAAAACAATTTATTATTTAAAAATTTAAATATTTTGTAAGTGCTATTGAATTTTTAGATACGACGTTTAAAATATAATAACTAAATGTGTAGAACTTCCGTTCCTAAAATTTGAGATAAATCCGAGAACGATAACCCATTATTTGCCAAGGCCAGCTTTGGATTCTAAGATATTTTTAAATAAAAATTACCGAAAACGAGTTTCTCTATTAAACTCGATGAAACCACTATTTAGAATTTAAGAAAAATAATTCGGTTAATTTTTATTTATTTAAACCTTCAGTACTCTTCGGAAAATAAATAAATAAAATAATCCATTGTGATATATCTTTGGTGCAATTATCTGGTTGTTGCTCGCGGATATAAATTAAAACAACTTTTAACCAATTTTGTTATAAAATTATTTAATGTATATAAACTATCTATATTTTTCTAAATAAAATAAGAAGACCCAAAAATGACACAAAGCTAATAAAAGACAATTTATTCAAAATAATATGAATACAAAATTAATATCTATATATATAAAAACGTTGGTGCATTTGCTGACGTTGGGGTCAAGTTATAAACAAAAAAAAAACATTCCGGTATGGCAAAAGTTCTGCAAAAATGCAATATTTTTATTTGGGATGAATGTAACATGGCTTACAAACATTCCTTAGAAGCACTACGTAGAACTTTAAAAAAATTGCAAGGCAATGAAAGACTTTTTGGTGTAGCTCTCATTTTATTATCCATGATCCAACGGCTGATCAATTTTTAAAACAACTACTTGGTTAACTGAAAGAGCTATTTTAGCCGATGTCGATAATATTAATGTTGTTATTCAGGACATGATTGATTCCGAAACGTTTTTTTTAAAGCTATGGATAGTGTTGTTGAAGATCTACCTCCACATTTATTAAAATTAAAAGTTGGTTCTCCAATAATTTTGCTACGTAACCTCAACGCTCCGAGACTATGTAATGGAACCAGGTTAATTGTTGAGAGAATAATGTCCAATGTTATTGAAGCCACAATTCTCAAAGGCAAATTTAAAGGAGAACATGTTTTGCCGCCAAGATGATTCCTACCGACACACCGATAACATTCAAAAGATTGCAATTTCCGATCAGATTGGGCTTTGCCATAACCATTAAAAAATCTCGAGGACAATCATTGCAAATATGTGGTTTGGACCTCAAAAAAAGTTATGTCCCGTGTCGGAAAGCCAGCAAATTCATTCATTTACTGCCAGAATAACGAAACTAAAAATATTGTTCATTCTTTTTAGAATTACAATAATAGAAATATATTGGTCATTCTTATACATACGTATGTTACAATAAATATTTATTTTAATTTTCATAAATAAAACATGGTTTTTCTTTAACAGTTTTCAATTGATATTAACAAATGCAAAAACGTTTTTTTTTTTTATGTAGGTATATACAGATTCTAACTAAAATTAAAAATTCATTGAGGGCAAAACAACGTTTGCCGGGTCTAGCTAGTAATAATATAAAATTTAATAAAAGCAATACTTATTGCAAGTCGTAAGTGATTACAGAAAACAATTTGAATCGGTGCGACCGAGAGTTTGAACATTTTTTTTTATTAAGGGCCACTCTAATATATATACATATTATATTATAACCAGCTGAGTTGATATACCTATGACCGTCTGTGGAAATCACGATCATATATTATTGATTTTCTTTTACCCGCTACTCCAATCATGGCCATTTTTTTCGACTAATCATATGAATAACTTATGAGCTCAGCAAAGTTCCAAGGTTCTCTCATTACTACAGTACACCAATTATGTGACATTTAATATTTGTCGCGTCCGCATCCGTCGCGTCCGCGGTCGCGCACCGCGCGCCGCTTCCGCACGTTTGGCAGCCACACCCGTGCTGCCGCGCAGTTGTTGTCAACTTTTTTTAATCGCCAAAATATATTTTTCAGATCATTGCGATATTTTAGCTGAGCTGTGTTCCGCGAGCGTGTCGCGTCCGCATCCGTCGCGTCCGCGTCCGCGGGCCTCGCGCGTTTCTTCGCAGCTACTACCCGTTCCGCCGCTTAATTCTCGTTAACTTATTTTAATTCCTAAAACATATTTTTTAGAGCATTGCGATATTTTAGCTGAGCTGTGTTCCGAGAGCGCGTCGCGTCCGCGGTCGCGCGCCACGCGCCGCTTCCGTGCATTTGGCAACAACACCAGTGCTGCCGCGCAGCTGTTTCCAACTTATTTTAATGGTCAAAATATATTTTTCAGATCATTCCGATATTTTAGCTAAACTGTATTCCCCGTGCGCGTAGCTTCCGCGCAACGAAATGACGCTATTGAAAAGAATACTCATTTTAAATGCATTTATTGTAGGACATATATTGAGAGCAGTATGCTAATGTTTACTAAAATAAATATTTAACAAAATTCATTAAATAAAAATATGTAAAAATTTAAGAATGAATTTGGGGAGTAAGTTCATTCGTTCTTCCGATTAAAAAAAAAGGGGAATTTGTTCATTTCTTTTGGGTACCTTTTTTTTAAGTTTGGGGAATTTGTTCACCGTGTAGCTATTTCCGTGTAAACCAAGTATCAGAGAAATACGTTGAAAAGAACAAATTTGTATAGGGAAGAAATATACCACACAACAAAATGTGAATTTTATATGAAAATTGGGCGTAACAGTAGGCGTGGTCGGTAAAAATCATATGGCGACCTTCCCTGGAATATGTACTAAATTTCGGAGAAAGCCATTGAAAAATAAAAATTTGTATACCAATCAAATAAAGAAACAAATAAAAGGAAAAAAATAAGTTTTATATACATAGAAGTTGGCGCAAAGTAGGCGTTGCCTGTAAGAAGCATATGGTGACCTTCCCTTTAGTATAGAAATCGTGTGACCAAATTTTAGACATCCCTAGAAAAATAAAAATTTTTATAGTGAACAAATATACCAAAAAACAGAAAATTAATTTTGTATAAAAAGTGGGCGTAGAAGTAGGCGTGGCCGGCAAGAATTATATGGCGAGCTCTCTGGAGTACAGAGATCGTGCGTAGCAAATCCGTTTAAAAAAAATTTTGTTGCGAACAAATGTACCAAAAAACAGAATATGAATTGTATACAAAAAGTGGGCGTAACAGTAGGCGTGACCGGTACGAAGAATATGTCGACCTTCCCTGGAGCAGAGAGATCGTGTGTACCAAATTTCAGAGAAATCGGTTGAAAAATAAAAATTTGTATAGGGAACATATATACCAAAAAACGAAATGAATTGTATACAAAAAGTGGGCGTTAAAGTAGGCGTGGCCGGTACGAAGCATATGGCGAGCTTTTCTGGAGTACAGAGATAGTGTGTACCAAATTTCAGAGAATTCCGTTGAAAAATAAAAATTTGTATAGCAAACATATATACCAAAAAACAGAAAAGGAATTGTATACAAAAAGTGGGCGTAAAACTAGGTGTGGCCGAAAGAATCACCCGGTGACCTGGCCTGGGATACAAAGATCGTGTATACCAAAATTCAGAGAAATCCGTTGAAAAATAATAATTTTTATAGCGAACAAATATACCAAAAAGCAGAAAATGAATTGTATATAAAAAGTGAGCGTAAAAGTAGGCGTGGTCGATAGAAAGTATATGGTGAACTTAGGTGGAGTACAGGGATAGTGTGTACCGAATTTCAGAGAAATCTGTTAACAAATAAAAATTTGTATAGTGAACAAATATGAATAAAACAGAAAATGAATTTTACATAAAAAGTGGGCGTGAAAGTAGGCGTGGTAAACAGTATATGGCGACCTTTCCTGGGGTATACAGATCGCGTGTACAAAATTTCAGGGAAATCGGTTGAAAAATAAAAATTTGTATAGCGGTCAAACAAACAAACAAACAAACAAATAAACAAACAAACAAACAGAAAATGAATTTTATATATATAGATTTATTGCCCATATCTACAGGACAGTTAAATAAAAAGCTCTAAAAACTTTATATCGAGCCCATAATTTCAAATATAACCTTTTTTGGATCCCCTGAACATTTTGATTTTATGACATACGCGGTTATTCTAGAAAACCACAGATATATTATGTCCATTATTTATTAATGACAATTTTTCCTTATAATGTTCAATATATAAATAAACAAAAAGCAAAAATATCATGTTAAAATCCCTGATTCGTCCCAACCCTGGTACATAATTCACATAAATTTCGTCGAATCTGTCCAGAAACAATTTCTTTTATTCTGTCTACGTGGACTTGGTTGGAACTCCCGTGCCTTACCTTCTTATGAATCCAGACTTGCCGACACTGAAAAGTCATAGAACAATGCTTAGCATTTCTCTCTACTCAGTTTATTCTATGGCGACATTGACTCCAATTACTTGTTACGTAGAATTCAAATTAATATACCATCGAGACCCACAAGAAACTTTAAGCTCTTAATTATTTTCGTTTTAACTATGCTAATAATAATCCATTTCGCCGGTTCTGTCAGCAATTTAATGTAATTTACCACATCATAGATTTGTCCGAAAATAAGGACTCTTTGAAACGTAAAATTATTCTATATCTAAATAATTAAATCGTCATTATTTTATTTGTTATATGTATTTTATAAACAAAATATATTAGTCTGTACGGACATTTTTAATTCCATAGACTTTAAATAAATAAATAAACAAGTAAGAAAATTATAGTCGGTCTAGACCGACTATACGATACCCTATACCATGGTATAGAGACCTTATCTCTTTGGTCCAACAAATTGGATATAGAAAATAAGCATAAACAAAATTTGGCATTGTTATTAATTTTTTTGGCTGCATATATGAAAAAAGTTCATAACGGGTGCTATATTTCTATGAGGACTATGTCGACAAATGGACCGATCCCGACCGTATTTGTCACTTATATTTTGAAAAAAAATTACACAAACCAAATTTGAGAAAAATCTGTGCAATATTTTTGTTTTTCGATAGATTTAAGTGAAGATCGGGAAGCAGCTCTATATGGGGCCTATGACTAAGAGTTGTCCTAGAGGACCTATGTTTGGACTACGGATTAATGGATATAATAAACACATACAAACCCAATTTGACTGAGATCTATATGATAATTGGGATCTTATGTCAATTTATGTCGATTTCATAGGGATCATTTGTATGGGGATTAGATCTAAACATGCACCGAATTTTACCAGTTTCAACAGCGTTCATCCTATGGCCGATAAAATCTTATATACCAAATTTCATTGAAATATATTCGTATTTGCGACTTGTAGTTTGATCACAAATTTTACATGGACAGACAGACGGACAGACGGACGGACATCGCTAAATCGACTCAGAAAGTGATTCTGAGTCCATCGGTATAATAAAAGATGGGTCTAGGTCAAATATTTTCGGTAGTTACAAACAGCAGCATAAAGTCATTATACCCACCCCACATAGTGGTATAGGGTATAAAAATAAAAAAAATATGTTTAAACAAGGGTCGAACCAATTTTAAAATTCCTTTATTTACACAAGGTTTAAAATAGGTATTTTAAGACAAAATTCTTTTATGAATACAATTTAATCGATTTTTGCTTAAAATTGATTTGAAATGGTGTTTAAAATTTTTATGAATACCGCTGCCATTTTTCAGTACAAATGTGCACAGTACCAACTGTAGCATTAAACTACTGTATTACTTTGGCATTATTTTATTTTATCAAGTTCATAAACCGCGTACGCTTGATAAAAGTTTTAGCTATACTAAAGCTTTTGCTATATAATACAAAAAGTTGTTTAATATACTTTAAAATTACTACCAGTGTTTCTTTTTAGTACTCAAGCTTAAAATTGTATTAACTGTTATACAAGCGTAACTTAAATAATATATTTCACAATTGGTAATATAACAAAACGACTCTGTTTTTCTCATATTACTTTGTCAAGTAGCTAATTCAAAAACCAGTTGATGTAAACAGTTTATTACTGTTACTACTTCAAAAAAACAATTTTTCACATACTATGCGACATTTTAACGTATGTACAATGTACATTAATTCTGTGACACATATATTGTATTTTATTATAAATTGTATTATATTATAAATTATATTGTACATTAAATTATGCATAAATTTGATATTTTTTGTTTTTATTATGTAATTCGTTTTACGGTTATTTTTTTCTTTTAAGTGTTCTTATTTTCACATAGTTTTAACCCTTTAATGCATACCATATCATATATGATATGTTAAATTGAAAAATTTATCTAAATTCTATATGGTAACCTGTCAATAAAACATATGTTAAATAGTGCTGCCTTATTCATGCAAAATAAGTTACAAAGTCGTTTACTAACACTTATTTGTTTTTTTTATAAAAGTGCCGTTATTTAAAAGTGTGGTTCCTATAATATGTGGTGTTCGTTTATAGTTGTGTCAAACTCTACCTTAAAAAGAGTTAATTATTTTTTGCCCATAGTGAAACTTACTATTTCTTATAAATTTGGAGTATACTTGACAATTTTAAATCTACTTTCGTGAAAACAAAGCGTAAGTGTTGAAATTATTGCTGAATGAATTATATGTATCATATATGATATTTCATGCAACCGATGCCTCAAAACCATCGATATCATATATGATATTAATTTCAAATATGATATTCTATGCATTGGTACGTAATTTTTTTAGACGATGGCACAGCGGAAAAAACCAAATATATTATCTGACTGTGATATAGAGCCAATTTTAGACGAATGGGATGAAAGCGAGGATGAGTTTGGAAAAGAGAATGATTGCGATGAAGTTTATGACGATATAGAAATTGCTGACATGATCGATTGTGAAGAAGTTTATGGCGATGCTGATATTTCTGACTTGGTCGAAGAAGTCGTAGATGAAAATTCCAACGTTCTCGTTATGGACGAAGAGTCAATACCAGTTATTTGTGCAGACGGTGTTGCAATTCCATTCACCTCTCCAGAAGACCAATTAAAAGAAATAAAAAAACATTATTCTAAATTAATTTGGAAAAAGAAAGCGTTCCAGTATGAACCAGTAGAGTTTAAAGGAGATACTGCATTATCAGAAGAAATTATGGATTTGGATACCCCGTACGCCTGTTTTAAATATTTTTTTGATGATGCAATTATTGAAGATATCGTCAGCAAGACAAATTTATACTCATGTCAAAAAAATTCCAATGCAACATTTTCGGTTACAAAGGCTGATATTCAAAAATTTGTTGGAATTTGTATTGCAACATCAATAATTCAAATTCCCAACATTAGAAGGTATTGGAACGAAGTAGTTGGTAATACTAATCTCAAATTTCATGCCTATAAACAAGTTTGAAAAAATAAAACAATTCCTACATTTCAACGACAATGAGAAAATGGTACCAAGATGTGATTCTGGACATGATCGATTGCATAAGATTCGCCCGCTTCTTCGTAATCTAACAAAACAATTTCAAAAAATTCCATTCGAAGAAAATCTTTGTGTCGATGAACAAATGTGTTCGACAAAGGCTCGCAATTATTTAAAACAATATCTACCAGCTAAACCGCACAAATGGGGCTATAAGCTTTTTGTTTTGTGTGGTGTGTCTGAATTTGCTTACAACTTTGAGATCTACACTGGTCAAGAAAACAGTAATCAAAATCGACTTGCAACTGAAAAAAACTTAGGATCAAGCTCCAATGTTGTAATTAGATTGCTACGGAATGTGCCATCAAATTGTTTTTATAAAGTCTTTTTCGACAACTATTATACATCCATTCCTTTAATCGCTGAATTGTATAAAAAAGGCATATACAGTTTGGGTACTGCAAGAAAAAATCGACTGCCAAATTGCAAACTACCAGACGAAAAATATTGGAAACTACAGCCTCGTGGGAGTTCTTATGAGCTTGTTGCTAGTGTAGATGGAATGGATGTCGTCGTAGTTTTGTGGAAGGATACGAAAATTGTAAGCGTTGTATCCAATTTTGTTGGAGAATCGCCCATTCAAGATTCGGAACGCAGAGAAAAATCAAAAGGAAAAGTAGTTGTAAGTTGTCCTGCAATAATAAAAGAGTACAACAAATTTATGGGTGGAGTAGATATGCTGGATTCGCTAATTGGACGATATAAAATTAAATTGCGTTCACGGAAATGGTATGTGAGGGTGTTTTACCATCTTTTGGACATGTCACTTAGCAATTCATGGATACTATACCGGTAATATGAAACAATAACGAATTAAAACCATAATATCTAATATTATTCTATATTTAGCCGAATCGAACAACAAAGAAATAACAATAACAAAAACCTCTTATCGCTGGCGGATTTTAAAATACAGGTAGCAGAAGTGCTGTGTAAAATGGGCGATTTACGAAGAAGCACTGGAAGACCATCGACAGAGATGACAAAAAAAATAAATCTGAAAAGAAAAAAGCAACTGCGTCTCATATACCTCCACCTGAAATCAGAACAGACTCAGTTTCTCACTGGCCAGAATGGATGGAGAAAAGGATACCTTGTAAAATTCCCGGTTGCAGCAAATTAACTTACATTAAATGCGACAAGTGCAACTTAGCCCTGTGTATTAATAAAGAAAGAAATTGTTTCAAAAAATTTCATTTATAAGTAATTAATTATAAAAAAAATAAATTGAATTCTTATTATTTTTAAATTTTTATCAATTCTTTTCCTTGTTTGAAACAGAAACTTTAATGACTATGAATGCACGATATATCATATATGATATGAATGGAAATTGGCGTCCTCTGGAGCGTCCGTTGAACCAAAAATTTTTTTTCAAGCGGTTTTAGGCTTAATATAAAGATTACTATGTACGAATAATTTTTTTTTCCAAAAAAAAAAAGTCATGCATTAAAGGGTTAAATAGAAAAAGAGAGGTTCCATTTTAAAAAAGTGTTAAAACTAGATCAATTTTGTAATAAAGCGAACATTTAAAATAGCATATGTGAAAATCTGCTACATAAAAATAAAAAACATATTTTTAGGTAAAATTTTTTATTTAAAAAAAGGTAAGAAAATTAATGAAGGAGTCTATATTAAAAATGTATACATTTTTTCAAGGACGGAACGAGGAAAGCACTGAAATCTTGAATATCGAAGATTTATCTTTTGTACCCAATGCTCTATTAAATTGTAAATCATACTAAATTTTTTATATTATACTAAATTTAATATCAAGTATTTGAATTTTTACTTATTTTTTTTTTTTTTTGTTTTATAAATTATGCTCCATATCAACAAAATTTTCATTCTTGTAAAAATCATTACATAATATTTCACACTCACCATAATTATCATCACATTCATAGTCATCATCTTCCTATTCATCATCATTAAATTCTTCTTCATCTGTTGTGTTTGGCAAAATTATTAAATCTAGTGTCATCTGCGGTATATAATGATTTTTTTTCTTATAACTTTACTTTTCGCGGTAAGTAATGGATCTGAACTAAGTAGAAACCTATTAATTACGTCACCATTTGGCTTCTACCGACTGCATTTGCGCGCATAGTGTTCTCTATAATTTTTGAAATCTTTGTTACGAGCTTTTTGAGCTTCCGCAAATAGTTGACCAATTGGCAATAATTAATGCGATGCTATTTCTGGCCCGTGAATAAAGAGGAGGCATACAAAACCACGGGTAGACCTTAACGAAATGTCTAGCCGTGTTGTGAATATAGTTTCTAAACTTTTCAACTTGAATCTCATGTCCACAGCATATAACAATAAGTATCTCAAGCATTCGTTCTGCCATTATAAATATCTTGAACTAAAAAATTTTATTCCACAATTTGTAATATTGAGACTTACTGTTTTCTTTAGTTTGTAGAATAATTTGTAATTAGGTGAAAACCGGAAACATTTATTGCAATTTAAAGAGTTTTCTACAATTTGTACTTATTGTACTTTTTACTTTCGTCCCACTCTAACATACATTGTCATTAAAATAAGTTTTTGATATAATACGTTACATATTTATAACACCAAAAACAAACAAAAATGACAGTAACGAAAAGAAAGACAAAACAAAAAAGAAAAATAATGAACAAGTGTTAGCTATTGCGTTTGCAGCATATTTTGAAAAATTAAATATCTTGCGTAATTGCAAATATACGCAAAATATTTTTTTTGGAATCCACGCCACAGTAATTTACCATGGAACAGTTTTACCCAATCTCAGCCAATAACACTTTGAAACTCTATATTTATTTCAAAAATACCCATTTTTGGGATAATATTCAAAAAAATGTTAAATTCCATTTTAAAAAAATTTTGAGTTTAAAACAAATAACCAAAAAATATACTTGTAATTCGTAGTTTTTCACTTTTTACCACTTTGCACTTAATTAGCGAAAATTATTGAATTTTGAGACAGTATAACAAAAAAGTAAACAATGTGGAAAAATATTTTTGACAGCTATTGATGGTGAATCTAATCTGCTTTTACCGGTACCTAAACATATTAGAATATATTAACTTAACTTTTGAATTAATCCTCACTTTTGGCACATTTCAACCCAATGTGCGGGGCCTTAAAACTAACTAGACAGAGTAGATAAATTTCAAGTTTAGGATAACGAGTTCAGCCTATCAACAGTTACTGGATAATATTACACCCAATAATAGAAGAAATAATTAGTTTTACTAAGTACTTTATTAACAAACCAATATACAAAGTCTGAAAAATTTCACGGAAATGTATCTGGACAATTGGAGGAGTGGATATTCGGATATCCGTATTTAATACGGCATTTTTAATCATATATATTTTGATATTTTGTTAATAAGACCTTAAAGTCCAATCGTTGATTTCGGAAAAGTTCTTGAACATAATTTTTTAAAAAGTAAAATTGGAGATTTTGAAATAGTGCTAAAAAATAAAGGGTCCGCCATCTAACGTTTTTTTTTCATCTAGTGCTTATTTCGTGAATGGTAACACTTAGCTCATGTCTGATTTCACAGATAATTAGTTTTATCCTTCCGCTGAACGAATATGGTTGTGTATACGCTTGAACAACGCTGGGAAATATTGCGACATTACTTTGAAGATCACGGTAATGTTGCAGAATGTGTGGAAAATTGCGTACGGATTTTGGAAGAAGAGAAGCACCGTATGCTCGTTATCTTTTGAAAAAAGTGAAAGAAACTGGAATCCTCATCGATAAACCAAAGCGTGAAAAGCCAAAAACAGTGCGTACACCCGAGAATATTGCTGCTGTGGCAGAAAGTGTGCGAGAAGCGCCATCAACATCAATTCACCGTCGTTGTCAAGAATTGAACATTTCGGAGGCATCATTGAGACGAATTTTGCATAAAGACCTTGGTATGACGCCATACAAAGTCCAATTGGTTCAGGAATTGAAGCCAACTGACCATCCAATGCGTTTTCGCTTCGCTAAGTGGGCCTGCGATCGACTTACAGAAGATGCCGATTTTGCCAAAAAAAATCATCTTTTCAGATGAAGCTCATTTTGATCTTGGCGGGTACGAAAACAAGCAAAATTGTCGCATTTGGGTCACAGAAAACCCGCACGCATGTATTGAAAAGCCGATACACCCAAAACGAGTCACTGTTTGGTGCAGATTTTGGTCCAGAGGCATAATTGGGCCATTTTTCTTCGAAAATGAGCAAGGAGTGGCCGTTACAGTCAATGGCGATCGTTATCGGGCCATGTTGAACGAATTTTTATTCACAAAAATTGAAGAGGAGGATATTGGCAACATTTGGTTTCAACAGGACAACGCTACGTGCCACACAGCCGAAGCTACACTCGCTGTTTTGCGCCCTGTTTTTGAAGATCGCATTATCAGCCGCAGGGCTGATGTCGTTTGGCCACCTCGGAGCTCCGATTTGACACAGTTGGACTGTTATTTGTGGGGTGCCCTCAAAGATAAGTGTTACGCCAACAAGCCAGAGACAATTGACGCTTTAAAGGACAATATTCGTGAAGCCATTGGTGAAATACAGCTGCACACAATCGATAATGTGCTTAAAAAATGGACCGATCGTGTAGGCTACTGCATGGCCAGCCGAGGCAGCCATTTGAATGAAATTATTTTCCATTATTAACCGGAAGGATTGTACTTTCAAATAAAAAAAAGAAATTTGTGATAATATTCAGTAATTTTTTTATAGCATTTTCAAAAAACAAAAAAGTTATTTGGCGGACCCTTTACGTACCGTTTTGACATTAATTTTGAACAGCATGACAATAGATTAGATGCAAAATACTTTATATAAGATCATTTTGGGATCAGAAGAATTTAAAAATGTTGTTGTTGTATATTATTTCAATGTCTTTAAAAATGTGAGGTCGATTTTCTTAATCAAGTGGTCTGCGGCACATTTATTACCTGGGGAACTTAAACTAACTTGGCTGTTTTTCAACCGATAATAAATTTTGTTATTTTTTTAGAAACATAATTTACTCTAGATTATGGGTTATTATTTAATTTAATTGAAACGCAACATTTTTGTGAAAAATTATTTTTTTTGATCATTTTTACATACAAATGCATATTTGAACTTTGAACTCAATGCGCGTCCAGAAAGCATTGTTCGATTTGGCTCAACTTTTGCGCACTAAAGTTTTAGATCCAGTGTCACAATAATCCGACCCGCACACCTCAAAATTCGACCAAAAATTCTTTTTGTACAAACCATTGTCACCCTAATATACATGTGCATAGTTTCAGAGGTCTTCCTGTCATAGTACTCCAGATATTCTATGCAAACATTTGATGTCAAAAATTCAATTTATATGGGAAGGCCACGCCCAATTGAAAAATTCAAAACAAATATAGCTTATTTTTCCTTCCGGATAGGCAGTTTCCTACTGTAAGAATTTGAAGACGATCGGTCCAGTGGTGTAGTCTTCTATAAAAACCAAACATACACACATACATACATACATATATTTTTATATATAAGACTAGCTGAACCCGGTGTGCTTCGCTACCCCACATCGTTATAAAATAAAATAAAAAAAAATATTTATACATTAACTAGCTGAACCCGGTGTGCTTCGCTACCACTCATCTTTATAAAATAATATAAAATAAAATAAAATAAAAAAAAAATATATTTCTACATTAACAAAATATTATTTATTTAATTTATAATTAATTATTGCAATGCTTTAGGATATACAATATTTTTAGTTTGTCCATCTGGAGCATAAACATATAAGTCGATGGGTTTACCTACACGTGAGCATGCCACATAAAGCTGTCCATGCGAGAAACATGGATTTGCTAAATTTAAACCGCAAACTTGAAGAGATTGACCTTGAGCTTTGTCAACAGTCATCGCAAACGCTAATCGAACAGGAAACTGTAATCGTTTAAGTCGAATGGTAAATCAGTTGGGATCATTGGAATGCGTGGCAAAAGTACATCTGTTCCTTTATATTTTCCTGTTATAATGGTTGCTTCTATTAAATTGTTTAGCATTTTTTTTTACTGCAAGTCGAGTGCCGTTGCAAAGCGCAGTAAAATAATGGGCACTCCAATTTTGAGTTGCACCATATGTGGTGGAAAGCCTGGCACATCGAGTGAATTCAAGAACTCAACATGATAACTAACGGCATCTTCTGCTCTCGTAACAGTATCGATAGACTTCTACATTGTTGCAGTTTCATTGATTTTGTTCAAAATGGCACTGTTTATGGAATTAACATCAATATTTTTAGCGGCAAGTAACGCTCGTTCACATAGCAATTCCTTGTTTTTGAAATTGCGTTTCATATTGGGAAATACACTATTGATTAATTCTTCAACAGATGCCATTTTACAAAAGTCAGGTGGAAATGTGCTACAGTTTGTTGTTGGATCAGTTAGCATTTTTCCGTTTCCTAAATCCAGCATCACGTTGAGTGGATGTCTCGGCAGCTCTTGATGTTGAGGTGCGGGATCGCTGAATTTCGAGGCGTTCTTCACGTTGCTGTAAAATCTCTGCATGAAACCAACATGGTAGAGGCTCGAGATCGTTTAATTACAAGGCATGCTTCACTTTCTTCAGGCATTTCGTTTGCTCTTTGGGATTTCATTTTCAATGATTTTGTGGTACGTGCCGAAAGTGATGTTTTTTTTGAGGCATTTTTTTTTATTTTAATTTAGTTTCTCACTTAATTCAAACTTCGATTATAATAACTTTTTAGAGTATATTTTTAACTTTTTTAAAGAATTTGAAACAAATTTAGCCAAAAAATAATTAAAGCTTAAAAAAACTTGAACTTCTGTCAAAATCACTATTGCAAATGCATTGAGGCTAAAGTAAATATGCAGTAAGCAGCATTAAAATAATCAGCTGTTTGGCACTCAGTTGTGGGAGAGTGAGAATGGGGTTGCCACAGTATTTAATATGTATTTGAAATTTAAAGTAAAGTCGTTATAAACCTTTTAATCAATATTTTTAGTGATATTTATTTATTTATTTATTAGGTCAATGGAATAAATCCTTACAGACCTGTATAAATGATATAATTACATATGTACATATATTGAAACAATTAAATGATTTAAAAATAAAAACAAATAGTTAGGAATTTAAGAAAATAATGATATTATGCTTAATTACATCAGTGTTCAACGAAAAATCAATTAATTGATAAAGATTATTATAAACACAACAAATTCTTCTAAAAGGATCAGCTAGAGCATAGTTGGTTTGAAAAGATTTAACAAAGAGTGGTTGGAATTGGCGTGATACTCGTTGAGGAACATTAAAAGTTATATTGTTGACAAGGAAGTCAGAACAGATTTCACCATTAATTAGATTTTCCAAAGTAGGTAATTTTATTAATTTAAGTCGAACAACGTATGAAGGTAGATTAATTGCAGAATTCCAAGGTAAGCCACGTAAGCAAAAGAGTAGAAATTGTTTCTGTACAGACTCGATTCGTTGAATATGAATGTTATAGAAGGGATCCCATATTATTGACCCATATTCTAAAATAGGTCTTACAAGAGATGTAAAAAGTTGTTTGGTTATGTAAGGATCAATAAGTTCTTTTGCCCATCTTTTAATAAAGGCGAGTGTACCTCTAGCTTTATTAACTGTCATGGTGACGTGAGATACAAGTTCAAGCTGATATCCGCCCAAAAAGTAGTTAGCAGGAAAAACATTATTTCTAGAAAAACGCATACATTTAATTTTTTTCAAATTTAGTTCCATTAGGTTACGGTTACACCACGAAAAGAAATTGTTGAGATCTCATTGAAGATGAATATGATCATTATGTTGACAGTAACTTAAAAAAATTTTAACATCATCAGCGTACATTAAAACGTTGCAAAAATTTATCACTTTTGGAAGATCATTGATGAAAAGGGAGAAAAGAATTGGTCCAAGATGGCTGCCTTGAGGAACACCAGAAGTCACAGTAATATCTTTAGATGACATATTATTATACATTACACATTGTGTTCTATCAGAAAGATATGATTTTATCCATTTAAGGCTTAATGGTGTTAAACCTAATAAATCCAATTTGATCAGTAGAAGGTTATGGTTTACTTTATCGAAAGCCTTACTAAAATCGGTGTATACTGCATCCGTTTGTTTTTTCTTGACAAAACAATCAGTAATTATTGTCGTAAAATGAAGCACGTTTGTAACGGTAGAGCATCCTTTCCGAAATCCGTGTTGAAATGGTGACAAAATTGACGATGAGTGATAGCACAAAAAATCTGTAATAAATTTCTCGAAAAGCTTAGGGATTGCACTAAGTTTAGCAATACCACGGTAATTAGAAACATCCGATCTATTTCCAGATTTAAATAATGGAATGATGTAAAAAGCTCTCCAAAATTTTGGAAAATAACCGTTTTTTATTGACGCATTAAACAAGAGAGTCAGTGGTGTTGCCAAGGAAGTAGCACAATGATTGAGTATAGAACTAGGTACTCCATCAGGTCCATGAGTAAATGAAACTTTAAGTTTCTTCAGGCTATTAACAAGTTCTGCCTTATCGATTAGGGGAAAAGATATAGCTTGATTTGTGTTTATTGGATATGAATAGCTGTTGGAACAATATTGAGCAACAGAATATGTACTAGCAAAAAAGTCTGCAAACATGTTACTTATTATAGTATCATCACTAGAATCGATATCCTTAAATTTCATTACAGATGGATAACTAGTAGTTTTTCTTTTTGAATTAACAAAGCTGTAAAATGCTTTAGGATCACGATTGAAATCTTCCTTCATTTTGTTTAGATAGTTTTTGTATAAATAATTGTTAAGAATATTATATTCGGCACGATGAATGGAGGATTTTTCAAAAAATACAAGAGAACCAAAAATTGTATACTTTTTATAATACTTGTTCTTCAAATTTTTTAATCTTGATAGTTGTTTTGAGTTCCAAGGAGGGCCAGTTCGTTTGTAGACAGAACGCTTTGGGATGCATTCATCCATAAAAGAATGCATAGTTCTATAAAAGACCTCCACCATTAAATCAATAGAAGTATGGCACAACAAATCATTCCAGTTGGTGTTAGAAATTAGACCAATCAATTTGCTATAGTTGGTTTGTTAAAAACAAAAAACATTATCTTTATTAATACGAATATTGGATCCACCAAAAGTAGGCAAAACACAGCTAATTTCAATAGTTGGATGAAAGCGATCTTCCGGCAAGGTGATAGGATCAGAGCGAATTATTGTACAATCTTCCGGATTATTTGTAAATACCAGATCTAGCAGTTTACCGTATTCATTAAATATGCCATTCATCTGGTAAAGACTAAGATCAACTATCTCATTCAATATTAAATCATCACAGTTATTAGATTTAATTGGAATAAAATCCGGAGCATCAGGCGAATTTTTCCATATTATAGATGGTAAATTAAAATCTCCAACAACAAAAATTAAATCCTCAGGTTTAGCACGTTGAGCAACTGATTTGATGGCCTGAACGTGTTCAAGGTATATTTCTTCGGGATATTAGAAATTACCTTTTAATATAAGAAAATGGGTGTAGAAGTGGGCGAGTTCGAAATATATTATCATCTAATAATTATTCTTGAGTCAAAGTTAATGGGTTTAGAAAGCACCAATAAAATAATCATATGTTTGTCAGTCAGTTGTGGTAAAATAAGATTGGGGTTAGCCAAGTACATTTCAAATTTGATGTAAAGCAGTTAATAAAATTGTTTGTATGTGAAATATTGTAAGTGATGTAAGAAATAATCGAATATAAAAAATTGGGTGTAGTGAGTGAAAGTTTCACACTGTGAAAGTTTAAGGAAGAATGGTGTACAGGTCTGGCTTCCTACAAATCGGAAACAAATGGACGTGGCCCGCCGACTTTCGCATGGAATGTATACCTATTTAAGAAAACACCTTATTTAGCAAATCAATCCATGCCAAATATTGAGTTATATGGGCGGGGCCTCACCCGTTTGACCACTAACAACTTTATATAGTCAAGGGCTTAATAGCGTTATTATGGATTTTAATTTTTTTAAAAAGGGCGTGGTCCCGCCCAGTTTTCTTGTAGTACTATTTCTATTAATTTCAATACGAAATATTCCAAATATCATCGCCGTAGGTTAAAAAATGGCCGAGATATGACGATTTTAATTTTTGGGTTATATGGGCGGGACCACGCCCCTTTGCCCACTAACAACTTTATATAGTTAAGGACTCATTATTTCGCAAAAATATTCTTTTGTGAAAATTTCATGACGATCCTTCCAGTAGTTTAGAAGATATTACGATTTTTTATATTTCTAAAAAGGGGCGTGGTCCCGCCCATATTTTGTAAATAAACCGAAAACTCGGATTTTTGAATGCAACATTTCGAAAGTTTTAAAATTTTGATATTGGATCATTATTAACATAGGTTTTTTGTAAATATCTTCGGAACTACATAACCGATTTAAGAGTTTGATATCTCGTTTTGAAAAACATGACAACGGCTTTCAAAAAAACATAAAATAAAATAAAAAAAGCAAAAAATAAATAAATATACATATGTATATGTCATTGGTGGTACAATATGAAAATTGGATTTTGCCACGCCCCTCCGCCCACAGACCAAAAATCAAAAATCAGACTGCACACTGTCACTCGCCTGAATATTCTGAAGATTCCCTGAAAATTTCATCAAAATCATGCCAGTCGTTTTGGAGTCCATACGTTACATACATACACACATCCTGTTTTATATATAGAGATAGATAGAGGATAGATACATGAATTAACTTTCTACCAAACAAACTATCTACTGCATTTGGTTGCTGTTGAGGTTCGGTTGCTCTTCCCGAAACAGCTGTATAACCTATCATGTAGAATATAAATCAATTTTTTAAACAAATGTGCCAATGGTTTTTGCTTTATTTAAGGTAAAAACATTCGATCTTGAGCCTGATTTATTTCTACTCCAGTCATTAAAATCAAAAATATTTCTTTATTTTTATTTCTTTTTTTGTATTGCCTTTTTATTCTTAACGATTTTCGATAATAATTTATGTTAATTTTTTTCTCTTTCATAGATGTTTTCTCTTATTGTAAAGCATATTTTACTCTTATGCATACAGGATATATAAACACTTACATACAAGTGGTTGCTGCAGCTGCACTGCTGCTCTTCATCTACACATCTGTTAACACAATCCTTATACTTAGGCCGACGACTAACGGTATTCCACATGTTTTCACAATTACTACTTCGTTGTTATTATTTGCGAAAAAGATTTATTTAATGGTAATACATTTTGATATTATTTAATAATATTGTATTATTTAAATATTTGCTATAAATTTACATATACACTAGAAATGTTAAAGTTATATTAATATAAAACAAAAAAACAAGCAAACAACCGAACCGCATGAAAGTCAGAAGAAAAAAAAAATTTTTCGATATGAAGTTAATTTATTAACCTTATTGAAAGCTTGAACACAAACCATGTTCGAAACAAACGACAATAGTGAATCTCACCATTACATAAAGGTGAAGATTACTATCTGCTTGCTTCCATAGTTTTTTTATTTTTTATTTTTTTAAAACGGGTATTTTTCAGAAAAAGTACTTTATGAGAAAAATCAGTTTTTTAGAAAATTTGATTTTTTTTATTAAGACATATATTTTTTTAAGAAAAGGTATTTTTAAGAAAAGTTATTTTTTAATAGAATAACTTTTATAAAAAATAGTACTTTTTTTAGAAAAGGTATTTTTTAAGAAAATTAGTTTTACAAAAAATACTTTTTTAAAAAACGTTACCATATATTTGAAAAAAAGTGCCTGGTTAAGAAAATGTGCTTTTGAAAAATATGCATTGTTTTAAGAAAATGTACTTCCAAAAAAGCGGTACTTGTGAAATAAATTTTTTTAAAGCAGGTACTTATTAAAGAAGATGTACTATTACTATTTAAAGAACATGTTCTGTATAGTTCTATAGTTTATATGTAGATTTTAGTAAAAATAATTAATAGCGGATATACAAATTCAATAGCACAGGATTTAAATCATGCAAATTTAATTAATTACCTTTGGCACAGCATTCTGGTTTTAACTTGAAATATCAATATATTTTCACTAACTTTATGTTTTTTTTCTATTTATTTATATTTTATTTCTTTATTTTGTAAAGGCCTTTTTATTCTTTACGATTTTCGAATAATAATTAATATTAATTACTTTCTCTTTCAATGGATTTTTTCTCTTATTTTAAAGCATGTTTTACTCGTATGCATACACAAAATATAAACGCAAACAAACAAATAGCTGCTGCAGCTGCGCTGCTCTTACCTCTTTACCTACACATTTCATATTTCCACAACTCTTATGCTTATGTCGACTACTAACGGTATTCCAAATTTTTTCACAATTACTACACATTTGTTGTTATTATTTGCGTAATAGATTTAATGGGAACACATTTTTGATATTATTATTTAATAAATTTTGAATTGTTATTATAACTTTTAAGTGGACTCTAGCTAGATATATTAAAATTATTAATATAAAAAACACAAAACTAGGAAAACAAAAACACAACCGAACTGTATGAAAGTCAGCACAAAACTGAATTTTTTGGGGATGAATTTAATATATTAACTCAATTGAAAGCTTAAACACAAACCATGTTCGAAACAAGCGACAAAGACAACTTTTCTGGTGAATCTCACCATTATATTTGGGTGAGGTTTACACTAGGATGGCCTCTTGGCATGTTTTATAAGGTTTTATTATAAGGTCTTATTTATATTAATCGTCGCATTCGTTATCAAAATTTTCTGATGGAAATAATTTTTTTATTTTCCAAAATAAAATACTGAGAATAATTTTACTCTGTCATAGTTTAAGAATAATGGCGAAAGATGGTCTGTCGTTTATCCGTCTTTTTTGATTAGTAAACCAAAATATGGAATTTCGATTGAGTTTACTCGATATTGAACGCGACGATTAGCCCCCTGTATTTCTTTAGGGAAACTTTTTGATGTGTAAACATCTATACGCGCAGGGGGGGTAAATTTCTATTTCACAATACAATCACAAAAACAGCGTAACACAAATCGGTGTGTGACTTATGATTGTATTGGTGCAAAAATTATGATATAAGTTGTTTTTTATGCCACTTTTTTAAAAGCGTCATCTATGTATCACTTATATGTATATGTTTATATTGCGATATTTTTACCGTTTTATAGCAAAGGGTTGTTGAATTAGCTGAAACAGTTTTTGCTATAAGTGATACATAGATGACGCTTTCTGTTTGATTTTAAAAAATGACATAAAAAATCTTTAATTACTAGATGTTTACACATCTCTCCTGTGATCGGACTCACATGATTTTTTTTTAAATGACTTTTTCAAAAAATTTAAATTTTTTAGAAGAAGTACTTTTTTAGGCAAAGGTACTATTTAAAAATATATTAAGAAAATATATTTTTTAAGAATAGCTACTTTTTAATAGATGTAGTTTTATAAGAAAAGGTACTTCTTTATGAAAAGATATTTTCAAGAAAAGTATTTATTGGAAGAGGCAGTTTTTAAGACAGTTAATTTTATCAAAAAGAGAAGTTACTTTTTTATGCTTTAAGAAAAGGCATTTCCTAAGAAGCGATATTTATCCATAGAATTTTTTTATCTTAAAGCAGGTACTTTGTTAGGAAAAGGTACTACATATTCAAACAAAAGATACTTTTTAAACATAAGTTAATTTTTTATCAAAATGCTCTTTTAAAATCATATTAAGAACATGTTCTTTATAGTTTATATGAAGGTTTTAGTACAAATTATTAGTAACGGTAATGGAAAACAAATAAGAAAATTATTCTCAGTCTAGACCGACTATACGACTATATGGGGACTAGGTCAAAATGTGGTCCGATCCTGACCATACATGGTAAAGTTACTTATTTTCGCAGAAACATATACAAACCAAATTGAAAAAAATCTGTGCATTATTATTTTTTTAGATTTAAGTGTAGGTAGGGAAGCAGATTTATATGGGGGCTATAACTAAGTATTGCCATTTATGCTTTATTTTTGGCCTACTAATTAATGGCTATAATAAGCACACATAAACCAAATTTGACCGAGATATATATTGTAGGCGACAATACATTGGAAACTTTTACAAAAATTACAAAAATTTGCCAATTTAGTTTTTTAATAATTTCGCGTTAGGTGGATGAAAGAACAAAAAAGGATTTTTTGGTGATGCCAAAAAAGTTAAAACTCTTAAACTTCTATAAAAATAAATGATGTTATTAATAATAAAAATGTGTAAAAACTTAACCGTAGTTTCAATATTTATAGTTTCTGACATTTTCCTTTAACTGTTTTTTAAATTGTACTTTACAATGTTAAATACCAGAACAATAACTGATTACTGCTGGTCTTAAGCAAAATACAATTTTTGAGAAGTATTCTATGAACAAATACATAATTTCAAAAACTATGAAGAAATGGGTACGGTGGCGACTCAACATTTAGTCGACAGGCCCCATGAAATTAGTTAGACAGAATAATTTAATAGCACGAGAGTTAAAAATTATCCGAATATGCTACCTAAAGAGGTCATTAAAAATCTGAAATTGAAAATATTTGTTCGAACTGTTTCCTGTCAAGCACTTGAGGCCGATTTTGGTTGTAATCGGGTTATGAACAAACCACTAATATCAGCGAAAAATCGCCTAGCTCGCACAAATTCTGCTAAAGAACACATGCACTGGTTAAGATGGAATTGAAATACGTATCGCTTTTTAAATGAGTTCAATTTAAATTTAAGAGACCATAATCGTAGAACGTTTCTATGACGACCAAAACTGTTAGGTTTTGCGGTGGCAATATTATGGTATGGGGTTGCTTTTCGGGCCAAGAAATGGGTCTAATTCAGGCAAATTCTAAATGACGAAATGTATTCATACTCGGAGGAAAATATGTCCCTGGTCTGGAAGTTCCAACATGACAATGACCCAAAACACACCCCCAAAGTTGAAATGGCCAGCCTAATCATCAGATCGAAATATACGGATATGAAATTACACAAACATGACAGCTCTCACTGAGGCAGTTAATTCAGACTGGCAACAAATTTGAATCGATATCGTCAACAATTTGATTGTCTTCATGCCTCGGCATGACTAAAAAATAACTATTATTTTCTGAGCTATTTTATATTAATATTTTTTCATTTTTAAAAAAACAAGTAAGAGTGTTAAATTCGGCTGTGCCGAATATTTTGATACCTTCCACCTGAGTCTTTAATTTTTAATTTTTAATTTTTAATTTTTAATTTTTAATTTTTAATTTTTAATTTTTAATTTTTAATTTTTAATTTTTAATTTTTAATTTTTAATTTTTAATTTTTAATTTTTAATTTTTAATTTTTAATTTTTTATTTATTAAATTATTTATTAATTTTTAATTTTTAATTTTTAATTTTTAATTTTTAATTTTTAATTTTTAATTTTTAATTTTTAATTATTAATTTTTAATTTTTAATATTTTATTTTTAATTTTTGTGTTTTCCATTTTCCATTTTTCATTATTCATTTTTCAATTTTCATTTTCCAATTTCCATTTTGAATTTTTCATTTTCCCTTTTCAATTTTTCAATTTTCAATATTCAATTTTCATTTTCCGTTTTTCATTTTCCATTCTCCATTTTTCATTTTCTATTTTCCATTTTTCATTTTCATTTTTCAATTTTCATGTTCCATTTTCGATTTTTCATTTTCCAAATTTCATTTTTCATATTTCAGTTCTCGTTTTCCATTTTCCAGTTACCATTTTCCATTTTTCGTTTTTCAGTTTTCTTTTTCCGTTTTTCATTTTCCATTTTTCATTTTCCATTCTCCATTTTTCATTTTCTATTTTCCATTTTTCTTTTTCCATTTTTAATTTTTTATTTTTCAATTTTCTTTTTTCATTTTCCATTTTACATTTTACATTTTACATTTTACATTTTTCATTTTCTATTTTACATTTTCATTTTACATTTTACATTTTACATTTTACATTTTATATTTTACATTTTACATTTTACATTTTACATTTTACATTTTACATTTTACATTTTACAGTTTACATTTTACATTTTACATTTTTCGTTTTCATTTTTTTTTTCATATTGGCGATTTATTTATTATAACGTGATAACGATAAAAAATATGTGGCAATACTACTAACATGAGCTATGTTATTGTGTTCTTGGTATTGTTAATATATGTGTATGCATAATTTTTTGTGGCATTTTTTTGTGTTGTTGTACAATTATAATATTCAACCACTAAACTGTTACAACAAACACACTGGGTTTTATGTTTTTTTTAGTGGTATCTACATATTTTTGCTCGTATCTAATCACGGTGATGCCCGATTTAGCCAATTTTCAATACCAACCTGCTGGGAATTATGGCAAATGATATTATTGTAGCCTTGTCCAGTAAGATTGCTTTTTTTGTGAATGAGCGTGATTTCAACAGACAGACGGACAGACGGACATCGCTATATCGACTCGAGCTGTGATAAGGATCAAGAATATATATACTTTATGGGGTCGGAAATTAGTTTTTTGATGCGTTACAAACGGAATGACAAACCTATATATACCCTCTGCCACTGATGTGTGGAGGGTATAAATAAAATATATTTTTAAAATAACAGAAGTTTCCATTGTATAGTCACTCACTGTATGTAACAATATGGATCTTAAATCGATCTCATAGTGGTCATTTCCTACCTATGGTGTAATTATAAAGCTTACTTGGCACATAGAGGGACAGAAAGACAGACGGACATCGCTAAATCGACACAAAAAGTGATTCTAAGTCCATCGGTATAATAAAAGATTGGCTTAGATCAAATAAGTTTTGCAGTTGATTATATCCTTAAGACATAGAGATATAGGGTATAATTAAACTGCCCAGGAATCAAATCATGTAAATTTAATCAATGGTTTAAAATTTAAAATTGTGTAATTACCTTTGCAACAGCATATTGGTTTGAAGTTGGAAAGATGTTCTCAGTGTATCTTCTTCACTTTTATTTTTATTTTTTAATGTTTATTTATTTAATTACTTATTTTTATATTTTTGTTCTTTATTATTAATTTTTTTGCAATTTAATTTTTAGTGATTTTCTATAATATATGTATACTATTAATTTTTTTCTCTCTCAATAAATTTGTTCTCTTATTTTAACGCATATTTTACTCATATGCATACACAAAATATAAACACAACAAACAAGTGGCTGCTGCAGCTGCGCTGCTGCTTTTCATTTACATATTTCATTAATTCACAACGCTAATGCTATATTGGACTACTAACGGTATTCCACATTTTTTCACAATTACTACACATTCGTCGGTATTATTTAAGTAATAGATTTAAAGCTCATATATATTTGATATTAGCATTTGATAATATTTTATTCTTTAAATATTTACTATAACTTTGGGCATATACACTTGAAATATTAAAATTATTAACATAAAAAAGCACAAAAAAGAAACAAAAGAAAACACAACCGAACCGTATTAAAGACAAATCAAAACTAAATTTGTTGAAGATGAAGTTAATCAATTAACTCTGTTGAAAGCTTAAACACAAACCATATCGCATACTTATTGCATGTAAGCGACAATAGGTGGCGGTGAGTTTAACTTTATTTTAAGGAAACTTACCACGTTTAGTGAGGTATATCTATTTCCTTTCCCAACTTCTGTCTCTATAATCATTTTCAAATTTGTCGTTAAGAGTAAAGAAAATTAACGTTTGTAAACTAACCGGGAATTTACACAAAGTGCAAAACTTATTTAGTTATCGAATGTTTCTGAGAACCAAATTATTATTTTCCATATATGTATGTATATGTATGAATGTGCTCATTTTATAAATCGAAATTTATTGAAATTTATATGAAAAACTATGCAGGTGAGTTTTGGGTTTTTATATGCACTTCGTCTCATAATTATATCACACTTTAAAATCTTTTTTTAAGTGGTTATTAAAATTTAGTAAATCTAAATTTATAGAAAACTTTTTACTCTCTTCTACTTTTTCTCACCTCATTTTATTATATGTATCTTAAATTCTGCTCTCAGAAAGGAAGCGTTTTCGTTTTATAACTATAGAAATTTGTATAAATTTCTAGCGAAAAATACAAACAATGGGCCGCAATATTAATAAACAATACCAAAATGAAACGAAATCAAAAATAGGTATGATGTTAATCCATTTTTCGACTTGCTTTCGTTTTTATTTCCAAAATAAATATATTTCATTTTCCATTTTATTCTATGGATATATGGATAAATAAAGAAGTGATGAAAAAAGAAATTGTAATTTTTTTAAACGTTTTTTTATGCTTTACAGTACTTTTTTAAGAGACGTTACTACGTATTTGAAAAAAGTACCTGGTTAAGAAAATGTGCTTTTGAAAAATAGGCTTTGTTTTAAGAAAATGTACTGCCTAAAAAGCGGTACTTGTGAAATAAATTTTTTTAAAGCAGATACTTAGTAAAGATGATGTACTATTACTATTTACATAATATGTGCTTTATAGTTCTATAGTTTATATGTATATTTTAGTAAAAATAATTAATAGCGGATATACAAATTCAAATCATGTAAATTTAATTAATTACCTTTGGCACAGCATTCTGGTTTTAACTGGAAATATCAATATATTTTCACTAACTTTATGTTTTTTTTTTATTTTTATTTATTTATAATTTATTTCTTTATTTTGTAAAGGCCTTTTTATTCTTTACGATTTTCGATAATATGAATTTTTTTCTCTTTCAATGGATTTTTCTCTTATTTTAAAGCATATTTACTCGTATGCATACACAAAATATAAACACAAGCAAAAGAATAGCTGCGCTGCTGCTCTTTATTTACGTATTTCATATTTCCACAATCCTTATGCTTATGTCGACGACTAACGGTATTCCATATTTTTTCACAAATACTACACATTCGTTGATATTATTTAATATAGATTTAATGGCAACACATTTTTGATATTATTATTTAATAAAACTTGAATTATTATTATAACTTTAAAAATATAAAAAACACAAAATCTAGGAAACAAAAACACAACCGAACAGTATGAAAGTCAGCACAAAACTGAGTTTTTTAGGAATGAAGTTAATAAATTAACTCAATTGAAAGCTTAAACACAAACCATGTCGACAAAGCCAACTTCAATAGTGAATCTCACCATTATATTTAGGTGCCACTTGGCATGTTTAATAAGGTTACCTTTTTAATTATTTTATATTAAAATTTTGCTAAACTCGATGCATGCTTGCATACGTTCTTAAGAAACTGGGGTCTAATCATCGCATTCCTTATCAAAATTTTTTGATGGAAATTATTTTGTTATTTTCCAAAATAAAATACTGAGAATAATTTTTCTCTGTCATAGTTTAAGAATAATGGCGAATAATGACGTTTGTCCGTCTTCTTTAAATAGTAAACCAAAACATGGAATTTCGATTGATTTTACTCGATATCGAACGCGACGATTAGCCCCCTGTAGTTTTTTAAAGAAACTTTTTTTAAATGACTTTTTTCAAAAAATTTAAATTTTTAAGAAGAAATATTTTTTAAATGACTTTTTTCAAAAATTTAAATTTTTAAGAAGAAATAATTTTTAGGCAGCTATTTAAAGAATAGGCACGTTTTTAAGAAATCATGCTTCACACAAAATAGCTTTTTTAAAATATTTTATTTCTTAAGAAAAAATAATTTTTAGGAAAAGGTATTTTTTTTTAGAAAATATATATAAAAAAAAATATTTTTTAAGAACAGCTACTTTTTAAAAGATGCAGTTTTATAAGAAACGGTACATCTTTATAAAAAGATATTTTTCAAGAAAAGTATTTATTGGAAGAGGCAGTTTTTAAGACAGTTAATTTTATCAAAAAGAGAAGTTACTTTTTTATGCTTTAAGAAAAGGCATTTCCTAAGAAGCGATATTTATCCATAGAATTTTTTTATCTTAAAGCAGGTACTTTGTTAGGAAAAGGTACTACATATTCAAACAAAAGATACTTTTTAAACATAAGTTAATTTTTTATCAAAATGCTCTTTTAAAATCATATTAAGAACATGTTCTTTATAGTTTATATGAAGGTTTTAGTACAAATTATTAGTAGCGGTAATGGAAAACAAATAAGAAAATTATTGTCAGTCTAGACCGACTATAAGATGCCCCATACCATGCGATTTGAGAAATGGACTTAGGTCCAACTAATTGGATATAGAAAATAAGCATACACCAAATTTGAGTGGCATTTTTATTTAATTTTTTTAACATGCAATTATGAAAAAGTTCATATCGGATGCTATATTTATATGGGGACTAGGTTAAAATGTGGTCCGATCCTGACGACACATGGAAAAGTTACTTATTTTCGCAAAAACATATACAAACCAAATTAAAAAAATCTGTACATTATTATTATACCCTCCACTCCAGTGTGCAGAGGGTATATATAAGTTTGTCATTCCGTTTGTAATAATTAGAAAAAAAAATTTGGACCCCATAAAATATATATATTTGTGATCCTTATAACAACCGGAGTTGATATAGCGATGTCCGTCTGTCCGTCTGTCCGTCTGTGGAAATCACGATGACGGCATCAATCGGGCAGCTAGGGTGCTCGTTGGCATAAAAAATGATTCATTAACATCCTGAAAAGTTTGCTATTTAAAATCGTCCAAATCGGTCGATTAGGGCCCGAGATTTGAATGAAGAACTAAAAAAAGTCTTGAAAAAATATAATTTTCTATGTTGTTCTTGTCACGATCACGCCCTCAATAGGATAGCTAGGGTGATAATTTTTAGTGAGAATGATTCACCAAATTCATGGGAAGACTTCTACTTCAAAAATAATTAAAATCGGTGGAACAGGTCCAGGTAAATCTATGAAAAATTAAAAAAAAAAATGAAAACATGATGTTTCCATATTCCATATACAATTGATGTTTTCTGAAATACAATTGATGTTTTCTGAAATTCTATTGATGTTTTCTGAAATTCTATTTATGTTTTTTGAAATTCAAGTGATGTTTTCTGAAATACAATTGATGTTTTCTGAAATACAATTGATGTTTTCTGAAATTCTATTTATGTTTTCTGAAATTCAAATGATGTTTTCTGAAACTCGAATGATGTTTTCTGAAATTATATTGATGTTTTCTAAAATTCTATTGATGTTTTCTGAAATTCAATTGATGTTTTCTGAAACTCAAATGATGTTTTCTGAAATTATATTGATGTTTTCTGAAATTCTATTTATGTTTTCTGAAATACAATTGATGTTTTCTGAAATACAATTGATGTTTTCTGAAATTCTATTGATGTTTTCTGAAATTCTATTTATGTTTTCTGAAATTCAAATGATGTTTTCTGAAACTCGAATAATGTTTTCTGAAATTATATTGATGTTTTCTGAAATCCTATTTATGTTTTCTGAAATTCAATTGATGTTTTCTGAAATACAATTGATGTTTTCTGAAATACAATTGATGTTTTCTGAAATTCTATTGATGTTTTCTGAAATTCTATTTATGTTTTCTGAAATTCAAATGATGTTTTCTGAAACTCGAATGATGTTTTCTGAAATTATATTGATGTTTTCTAAAATTCTATTGATGTTTTCTGAAATTCAATTGATGTTTTCTGAAACTCAAATGATGTTTTCTGAAATTATATTGATGTTTTCTGAAATTCTATTTATGTTTTCTGAAATACAATTGATGTTTTCTGAAATACAATTGATGTTTTCTGAAATTCTATTGATGTTTTCTGAAATTCTATTTATGTTTTCTGAAATTCAAATGATGTTTTCTGAAACTCGAATGATGTTTTCTGAAATTATATTGATGTTTTCTGAAATCCTATTTATGTTTTCTGAAATTCAATTGATGTTTTCTGAAATACAATTGATGTTTTCTGAAATACAATTGATGTTTTCTGAAATTCTATTGATGTTTTCTGAAATTCTATTTATGTTTTCTGAAATTCAAATGATGTTTTCTGAAACTCGAATGATGTTTTCTGAAATTATATTGATGTTTTCTGAAATTCTATTTATGTTTTCTGAAATTCAATTGATGTTTACTGAAATACAATTGATGTTTTCTGAAATACAATTGATGTTTTCTGAAATTCTATTGATGTTTTCTGAAATTCTATTTATGTTTTCTGAAATTCAAATGATGTTTTCTGAAACTCGAATGATGTTTTCTGAAATTATATTGATGTTTTCTGAAATTCTATTTATGTTTTCTGAAATTCAATTGATGTTTTCTGAAATACAATTGATGTTTTCTGAAATACAATTGATGTTTTCTGAAATTCTATTGATGTTTTCTGAAATTCTATTTATGTTTTCTGAAATTCAAATGATGTTTTCTGAAATACAATTGATGTTTTCTGAAATACAATTGATGTTTTCTGAAATTCTATTGATGTTTTCTGAAATTCTAATTATGTTTTCTGAAATTCAAATGATGTTTTCTGAAATACAATTGATGTTTTCTGAAATTCTATTTATGTTTTCTGAAATTCTATTTATGTTTTCTGAAATTCAAATGATGTTTTCTGAAATACAATTGATGTTTTCTGAAATTCTATTGATGTTTTCTGAAATTCTGTTTATGTTTTCTGAAATTCAAATGATGTTTTCTGAAATACAATTGATGTTTTCTGAAATACAATTGATGTTTTCTGAAATTCTATTTATGTTTTCTGAAATTCAAATGATGTTTTCTGAAATACAATTGATGTTTTCTGAAATACAATTGATGTTTTCTGAAATTCTATTTATGTTTTCTGAAATTCAAATGATGTTTTCTGAAATACAATTGATGTTTTCTGAAATACAATTGATGTTTTCTGAAATTCTATTTATGTTTTCTGAAATTCTATTTATGTTTTCTGAAATTCAAATGATGTTTTCTGAAATACAATTGATGTTTTCTGAAATTCTGACGGACATCGCTAAATCGACACAAAAAGTGATTCTAAGTCCATCGGTATAATAAAAGATTGGTTTAGGTCAAATAAGTTTTGTAGGTACAAACATCACCACAAGCTGATTATATCCTAACCACATAGTGATATAGGGTATCAATAAATTGGCCAGGAATCAAATCATGTAAATTTAATCAATAGTTTAAAATTTTAAATTGTGTAATTACCTTTGCAACAGCATTTTGGTTTGAAGTTAGAAAGATGTTCTCAGTATATCTTCTTCACTTTTATTTTTATTTTTAATGTTTATTTATTTATTTACTTATTTTCATATATTATTTCTTTATTATTAATTTTTTTGCCATTTAATTTTTAGTGATTTTCTATAATATATGTATACTATTAATTTTTTTCTCTCTCAATAAATTATTTCTCTTATTTTAAAGCATATTTTACTCATATGCATACACAAAATATAAACACAAACAAACAAGTGGCTGCTGCAGCTGCGCTGCTGCTTTTCATTTACATATTTCATTATTTCACAACTCTAATGCTTTCTTGGACTACTAACGGTATTCCACATTTTTTCACAATTACTACACAATCTTCGGTATTATTTAAGTAATAGATTTAAAGCTCATATATATATGATATTAGCATTTGATAATATTTTATTCTTTAAATATTTACTATGACTTTGGCCATATACACTTGATATATTAAAATTATTAACATAAAAAAGCACAAAAAAGAAACAAAAGAAAACACAACCGAACCGTATTAAAGACAAATCAAAACTAAATTTGTGGAAGATGAAGTTAATCAATTAACTCTGTTGAAAGCTTAAACACAAACCATATCGCATACTTATTGGATGTAAGCGACAATAGGTGGCGGTGAGTTTAACTTTATATTAAGGAAACTTACCACGTTTAGAGAGGTATGTATATCTATTTCCTTTCCCAACTTCTGTCTCTATAAACATTTTCAAATTTGTCGTTAAGAGTAAAGAAAATTAACGGGAATTTACACAAAGTGCAAAACTTATTTAGTTATCGAATGTTTCTGAGAACCAAATTATTATTTTCCATATATGTATGTATATGTATGAATGTGCTCATTTTATAAATCGAAATTTATTGAAATTTATATGAAAAACTATGCAGGTGAGTTTTGGGTTTTTATATGCACTTCGTCTCATAATTATATCTATCACACTTTAAAATCTTTTTTTAAGTGGTTATTAAAATTTAGTAAATCTAAATTTATAGAAAACTTTTTACTCTCTTCTACTTTTTCTCACCTCATTTTATTATATGTATCTTAAATTCTGCTCTCAGAAAGGAAGCGTTTTCGTTTTATAACTATAGAAATTTGTATAAATTTCTAGAGAAAAATACAAAAAATGGGCCGCAATATTAATAAACAATACCAAAATGAAACAAAATCGAAAATAGGTATGATGTTAATCCATTTTTCGACTTGCTTTCGTTTTTATTTCCAAAATAAATATATTTCATTTTCCATTTTATTCTATGGATATACGGATAAATAAAGAAGTGATGAAAAAAGAAATTGTAATTTTTTTAAACGTTTTTTTATGCTTTACAGTACTTTTTTAAGAGACGTTACTACGTATTTGAAAAAAGTACCTGGTTAAGAAAATGTGCTTTTGAAAAATAGGCTCTGTTTAAAGAAAATGTAATTCCTAAAAAGCGGTACTTGTGAAATAAATTTTTTTAAAGCAGATACTTAGTAAAGATGATTACTATTACTATTTACATAATATGTTCTTTATAGTTCTATAGTTTATATGTATTTTTTTTAGTAAAAATAATTAATAGCGGATATACAAATTCAATAGTCCAGGATTCAAATCATGTAAATTTAATTAATTACCTTTGGCACATCATTCTGGTTTTAACTGGAAATATCAATATATTTTCACTAACTTTATGTTTTTTTTTTTATTTTTATTTATTTATAATTTATTTCTTTATTTTGTAAAGGCCTTTTTATTCTTTACGATTTTCGATAATATGAATTTTTTTCTCTTTCAATGGATTTTTCTCTTATTTTAAAGCATATTTACTCGTATGCATACACAAAATATAAACACAAGCAAAAGAATAGCTGCTGCAGCTGCGCTGCTGCTCTTTATTTACGTATTTCATATTTCCACAATCCTTATGCTTATGTCGACGACTAACGGTATTCCATATTTTTTCACAAATACTACACATTCGTTGATATTATTTAATATAGATTTAATGGTAACACATTTTTGATATTATTATTTAATAAAACTTGAATTATTATTATAACTTTAAAAATATAAAAAACACAAAATCTAGGAAACAAAAACACAACCGAACAGTATGAAAGTCAGCACAAAACTGAGTTTTTTAGGAATGAAGTTAATAAATTAACTCAATTGAAAGCTTAAACACAAACCATGTCGACAAAGCCAACTTCAATAGTGAATCTCACCATTATATTTAGGTGAGGTTTACAATCTAGGATGGCCACTTGGCATGTTCAATAATCTTACCTTTTTAATTATTTTATATTAAAATTTTGCTAAACTCGATGCATGCTTGCATACGTTCTTAAGAAACTGAGAATAATTTTTCTCTGTCATAGTTTAAGAATAATGGCGAATAATGACGTTTGTCCGTCTTCTTTAAATAGTAAACCAAAACATGGAATTTCGACTGATTTTACTCGATATCGAACGCGACGATTAGCCCCCTGTAGTTTTTTAAAGAAACTTTTTTTAAATGACTTTTTTCAAAAAATTTAAATTTTTAAGAAGATATATTTTTTAAATGACTTTTTTCAAAAATTTAAATTTTTAAGAAGAAATAATTTTTAGGCAGCTATTTAAAGAATAGGCACGTTTTTAAGAAATCATGCTTCACACAAAATAGCTTTTTTTAAATATTTTATTTTTTAAGAAAAAATAATTTTTAGGAAAAGGTATTTTTTTTTTTAGAAAATATATATAAAAAAAATATTTTTTAAGAACAGCTACTTTTTAAAAGATGTAGTTTTATAAGAAACGGTACATCTTTATAAAAAAATATTTTTCAAGAAAAGTATTTATTGGAAGAGGCAGTTTTTAAGACAGTTAATTTTATCAAAAAGAAAAGGAACTTTTTATGCTTTAAGAAAAGGCATTTCCTAAGAAGCGATATTTATCCATAGAATTTTTTTATCTTAAAGCAGGTACTTTGTTAGGAAAAGGTACTACATATTCAAACAAAAGATACTTTTTAAACATAAGTTAATTTTTTATCAAAATGCTCTTTTAAAATCATATTAAGAACATGTTCTTTATAGTTTATATGAAGGTTTTAGTACAAATTATTAGTAGCGGTAATGGAAAACAAATAAGAAAATTATTGTCAGTCTAGACCGACTATAAGATGCCCCATACCATGCGATTTAAGAAATGGACTTAGGTCCAACTAATTGGATATAGAAAATAAGCATACACCAAATTTGAGTGGCATTTTTATTTAATTTTTTTAACATGCAATTATGAAAAAGTTCATATCGGATGCTATATTTATATGGGGACTAGGTTAAAATGTGGTCCGATCCTGACGACACATGGAAAAGTTACTTATTTTCGCAAAAACATATACAAACCAAATTGAAAAAATCTGTACATTATTATTTTTTTAGATTTAAGTGAAGACCGGGAGGCAGATTTATGTGGGGGCTATGACTAAGTATTGCCGTTTATGATGGCTATAATAAACACACATAAACCAAATCTGACCGAGATATATACAGTAGGTGACAATACATTGGAAACTCTTACAAAAATTCTGTTTTTGATAATTAAGGTTTTTAATAATTTCGCGTTAGGTTTCAAGATTAAAAAAATCATGTGAGTCCGATCACAAGGGAGATGTGTAAAATCTAATAATTAAAGAAAACATCGACATCATATTTTCCAGTGCATAAAAAATAAGTTGATTATGCTGTTTTCTGAAATTCAATTGATGTTTTCTGAAATGCAATTGATGTTTTCTGAAATACAATTGATGTTTTCTGAAATTCTATTGATGTTTTCTGAAATTCTATTTATGTTTTCTGAAATTCAAATGATGTTTTCTGAAATACAATTGATGTTTTCTGAAATACAATTGATGTTTTCTGAAAATCTATTGATGTTTTCTGAAATTCTAATTATGTTTTCTGAAATTCAAATGATGTTTTCTGAAATACAATTGATGTTTTCTGAAATACAATTGATGTTTTCTGAAATTCTATTGATGTTTTCTGAAATTCTATTTATGTTTTCTGAAATTCAAATGATGTTTTCTGAAATACAATTGATGTTTTCTGAAATACAATTGATGTTTTCTGAAATTCTATTGATGATTTCTGAAATTCAAATGATGTTTCTGAAACTCGAATGATGTTTTCTGAAATTACATTGATGTTTTCTGAAATTCTATTTATGTTTTCTGAAATTCAAATGATGTTTTCTGAAACTCGAATGATGTTTTCTGAAATTATGTTGATGTTTTCTGAAATTCTAATTATGTTTTCTGAAACTCAATTGATGTTTTCTGAAATACAATTGATGTTTTCTGAAATACAATTGATGTTTTCTGAAATTCTATTGATGTTTTCTGAATTTCAATTGATGTTTTCTGAAATTATATTGATGTTTTCTGAAGTACAATTAATGTTCTCAGCAATTCAAATAATGCTTTTTGAAATTCAATTGATGTTTCCTGAAATTCTATTTATGTTTTCTGAAATTCAAATGATGTTTTCTGAAATACAATTGATGTTTTCTGAAATACAATTGATGCTTTCTGAAATTCTATTGATGTTTTCTGAAATTCAATTGATGTTTTCTAAAATTCGAATGATGTTTTCTGAAATTACATTGATGTTTTCTGAAATTCTATTTATGATTTCTGAAATTCAAATGATGTTTTCTGAAACTCGAATGATGTTTTCTGAAATTATATTGATGTTTTCTGAAATTCTATTTATGTTTTCTGAAATTCAATTGATGTTTTCTGAAATACAATTGATGTTTTCTGAAATACAATTGATGTTTTCTGAAATTCTATTGATGTTTTCTGAAATTCTATTTATGTTTTCTGAAATTCAAATGATGTTTTCTGAAATACAATTGATGTTTTCTGAAATACAATTGATGTTTTCTGAAATTCTATTGATGTTTTCTGAAATTCTATTTATGTTTTCTGAAATTCAAATGATGTTTTCTGAAATACAATTGATGTTTTCTGAAATACAATTGATGTTTTCTGAAATTCTATTTATGTTTTCTGAAATTCTATTTATGTTTTCTGAAATTCAAATGATGTGTTCTGAAATACAATTGATGTTTTCTGAAATACAATTGATGTTTTCTGAAATTCTATTGATGTTTTCTGAAATTCTATTTATGTGTTCTGAAATTCAAATGATGTTTTCTGAAATACAATTGATGTTTTCTGAAATACAATTGATGTTTTCTGAAATTCTATTTATGTTTTCTGAAATTCAAATGATGTTTTCTGAAACACAATTGATGTTTTCTGAAATACAATTGATGTTTTCTGAAATTCTATTTATGTTTTCTGAAATTCAAATGATGTTTTCTGAAACTCGAATGATGTTTTCTGAAATTATATTGATGTTTTCTAAAATTCTATTGATGTTTTCTGAAATTCAATTGATGTTTTCTGAAACTCAAATGATGTTTTCTGAAATTATATTGATGTTTTCTGAAATTCTATTTATGTTTTCTGAAATACAATTGATGTTTTCTGAAATACAATTGATGTTTTCTGAAATTCTATTGATGTTTTCTGAAATTCTATTTATGTTTTCTGAAATTCAAATGATGTTTTCTGAAACTCGAATGATGTTTTCTGAAATTATATTGATGTTTTCTAAAATTCTATTTATGTTTTCTGAAATTCAAATGATGTTTTCTGAAACTCGAATGATGTTTTCTGAAATTATATTGATGTTTTCTGAAATTCTATTTATGTTTTCTGAAATTCAATTGATGTTTTCTGAAATACAATTGATGTTTTCTGAAATACAATTGATGTTTTCTAAAATTCTATTGATGTTTTCTGAAATTCTATTGATGTTTTCTGAAATTCTATTTATGTTTTTTGAAATTCAAATGATGTTTTCTGAAATACAATTGATGTTTTCTGAAATACAATTGATGTTTTCTGAAATACAATTGATGTTTTCTGAAATTCTATTGATGTTTTCTGAAATTCTATTTATGTTTTTTGAAATTCAAATGATGTTTTCTGAAATACAGTTGATGTTTTCTGAAATACAATTGATGTTTTCTGAAATTCTATTTATGTTTTCTGAAATTCAAATGATGTTTTCTGAAACTCGAATGATGTTTTCTGAAATTATATTGATGTTTTCTAAAATTCTATTGATGTTTTCTGAAATTCAATTGATGTTTTCTGAAACTTAAATGATGTTTTCTGAAATTATATTGATGTTTTCTGAAATTCTATTTATGTTTTCTGAAATACAATTGATGTTTTCTGAAATTCTATTTATGTTTTCTGAAATTCAAATGATGTTTTCTGAAACTCGAATGATGTTTTCTGAAATTATATTGATGTTTTCTAAAATTCTATTGATGTTTTCTGAAATTCAATTGATGTTTTCTGAAACTCAAATGATGTTTTCTGAAATTATATTGATGTTTTCTGAAATTCTATTTATGTTTTCTGAAATACAATTGATGTTTTCTGAAATACAATTGATGTTTTCTGAAATTCTATTGATGTTTTCTGAAATTCTATTTATGTTTTCTGAAATTCAAATGATGTTTTCTGAAACTCGAATGATGTTTTCTGAAATTATATTGATGTTTTCTAAAATTCTATTTATGTTTTCTGAAATTCAAATGATGTTTTCTGAAACTCGAATGATGTTTTCTGAAATTATATTGATGTTTTCTGAAATTCTATTTATGTTTTCTGAAATTCAATTGATGTTTTCTGAAATACAATTGATGTTTTCTGAAATACAATTCATGTTTTCTAAAATTCTATTGATGTTTTCTGAAATTCTATTGATGTTTTCTGAAATTCTATTTATGTTTTTTGAAATTCAAATGATGTTTTCTGAAATACAATTGATGTTTTCTGAAATACAATTGATGTTTTCTGAAATACAATTGATGTTTTCTGAAATTCTATTGATGTTTTCTGAAATTCTATTTATGTTTTTTGAAATTCAAATGATGTTTTCTGAAATACAGTTGATGTTTTCTGAAATACAATTGATGTTTTCTGAAATTCTATTTATGTTTTCTGAAATTCAAATGATGTTTTCTGAAACTCGAATGATGTTTTCTGAAATTATATTGATGTTTTCTAAAATTCTATTGATGTTTTCTGAAATTCAATTGATGTTTTCTGAAACTTAAATGATGTTTTCTGAAATTATATTGATGTTTTCTGAAATTCTATTTATGTTTTCTGAAATACAATTGATGTTTTCTGAAATCCTATTTATGTTTTCTGAAATTCAAATGATGTTTTCTGAAACTCGAATGATGTTTTCTGAAATTATATTGATGTTTTCTAAAATTCTATTGATGTTTTCTGAAATTAAATTGATGTTTTCTGAAACTTAAATGATGTTTTCTGAAATTATATTGATGTTTTCTGAAATTCTATTTATGTTTTCTGAAATACAATTGATGTTTTCTGAAATACAATTGATGTTTTCTGAAATGCAATTGATGTTTTCTAAAATTCTATTGATGTTTTCTGAAATTCTATTGATGTTTTCTGAAATTCTATTTATGTTTTTTGAAATTCAAATGATGTTTTCTGAAATACAATTGATGTTTTCTGAAATACAATTGATGTTTTCTGAAATTCTATTTATGTTTTCTGAAATTCAAATGATGTTTTCTGAAACTCGAATGATGTTTTCTGAAATTATATTGATGTTTTCTAAAATTCTATTGATGTTTTCTGAAATTCAATTGATGTTTTCTGAAACTTAAATGATGTTTTCTGAAATTATATTGATGTTTTCTGAAATTCTATTTATGTTTTCTGAAATACAATTGATGTTTTCTGAAATACAATTGATGTTTTCTGAAATACAATTGATGTTTTCTAAAATTCTATTGATGTTTTCTGAAATTCTATTGATGTTTTCTGAAATTCTATTTATGTTTTTTGAAATTCAAATGATGTTTTCTGAAATACAATTGATGTTTTCTGAAATACAATTGACGTTTTCTGAAATTCTATTTATGTTTTCTGAAATTCAAATGATGTTTTCTGAAACTCGAATGATGTTTTCTGAAATTATATTGATGTTTTCTAAAATTCTATTGATGTTTTCTGAAATTCAATTGATGTTTTCTGAAACTCAAATGATGTTTTCTGAAATTATATTGATGTTTTCTGAAATTCTATTTATGTTTTCTGAAATACAATTGATGTTTTCTGAAATACAATTGATGTTTTCTGAAATTCTATTGATGTTTTCTGAAATTCTATTTATGTTTTCTGAAATTCAAATGATGTTTTCTGAAACTCGAATGATGTTTTCTGAAATTATATTGATGTTTTCTGAAATCCTATTTATGTTTTCTGAAATTCAATTGATGTTTTCTGAAATACAATTGATGTTTTCTGAAATACAATTGATGTTTTCTGAAATTCTATTGATGTTTTCTGAAATTCTAATTATGTTTTCTGAAATTCAAATGATGTTTTCTGAAATACAATTGATGTTTTCTGAAATACAATTGATGTTTTCTGAAATTCTATTTATGTTTTCTGAAATTCTATTTATGTTTTCTGAAATTCAAACGATGTTTTCTGAAATACAATTTATGTTTTCTGAAATACAATTGATGTTTTCTGAAATTCTAATTATGTTTTCTGAAATTCAAATGATGTTTTCTGAAATTCAAATGATGTTTTCTGAAATACAATTGATGTTTTCTGAAATACAATTGATGTTTTCTGAAATTCTATTTATGTTTTCTGAAATTCAAACGATGTTTTCTGAAATACAATTGATGTTTTCTGAAATACAATTGATGTTTTCTGAAATTCTATTTATGTTTTCTGAAATTCTATTTATGTTTTCTGAAATTCAAATGATGTTTTCTGAAATACAATTGATGTTTTCTGAAATTCTATTGATGTTTTCTGAAATTCTATTTATGTTTTCTGAAATTCAAATGATGTTTTCTGAAATACAATTGATGTTTTCTGAAATACAATTGAAGTTTTCTGAAATTCTATTTATGTTTTCTGAAATTCAAATGATGTTTTCTGAAATACAATTGATGTTTTCTGAAATTCTATTTATGTTTTCTGAAATTCTATTTATGTTTTCTGAAATTCAAATGGTGTTTTCTGAAATACAATTGATGTTTTCTTAAATTCAAATGATGTTTTCTGAAATACAATTGATGTTTTCTGAAATACAATTGACGTTTTCTGAAATTCAAATGATGTTTTCTGAAATACAATTGATGTTTTCTGAAATACAATTGATGTTTTCTGAAACTCGAATGATGTTTTCTGAAATTATATTGATGTTTTCTAAAATTCTATTGATGTTTTCTGAAATTCAATTGATGTTTTCTGAAACTCAAATGATGTTTTCTGAAATTATATTGATGTTTTCTGAAATTCTATTTATGTTTTCTGAAATACAATTGATGTTTTCTGAAATACAATTGATGTTTTCTGAAATTCTATTGATGTTTTCTGAAATTCTATTTATGTTTTCTGAAATTCAAATGATGTTTTCTGAAACTCGAATGATGTTTTCTGAAATTATATTGATGTTTTCTAAAATTCTATTGATGTTTTCTGAAATTCAATTGATGTTTTCTGAAACTCAAATGATGTTTTCTGAAATTATATTAATGTTTTCTGAAATTCTATTGATGTTTTCTGAAATTCAATTGATGTTTTCTGAAACTCAAATGATGTTTTCTGAAATTCTATTGATGTTTTCTGAAATTCTAATTATGTTTTCTGAAATTCAATTTATGTTTTCTGAAACTCGAATGATGTTTTCTGAAATTATATTGATGTTTTCTGAAATTCTATTTATGTTTTCTGAAATTCAAATGATGTTTTCTGAAACTCGAATGATGTTTTCTGAAATACAATTGATGTTTTCTGAAATTCTATTTATGTTTTCTGAAATTCAAATGATGTTTTCTGAAACACAATTGATATTTTCTCAAATACAATTGATGTTTTCTGAAATACAGGTAATGTTGTCTGAAATTCTATTGATGTTTTCTGAAATACAATTGATGTTTTCTGAAATTATATTGATGTTTTCTGAAATTCTATTTATGTTTTCAGAAATTCAAATAATGTTTTCTGAAATTATATTGATGGTTTCTGAAATACAATTGATGTTTTCTGAAATACAATTGATGTTTTTTGAAAGACAGTTGGAAAATGTTTAGAAAAGAACATATCATAATTTTTTCACAATTACAATCAGATAAAGTCACACCGATTTACACTTCAACTCACACCGATGTGTTACGCTGTTTTTGCGATTGTATTGTGAAATAGAAATTTACCCCCTGCGCTTATAGATGTTTACACATCAAAAAAAAAGATGAAAGAACAAACAAGTAAGAAAATTGTAGTCGGTCTAGACCGACTATACGATACCCTATACCATGCGTTTTCTGAAATTCTATTTATGTTTTCTGAAATACAATTGATGTTTTCTGAAATACAATTGATGTTTTCTGAAATTCTATTTATGTTTTCTGAAATTCAAATGATGTTTTCTGAAATACAATTGATGTTTTCTGAAATACAATTGATGTTTTCTGAAATTCTATTTATGTTTTCTGAAATTCAAATGATGTTTTCTGAAATACAATTGATGTTTTCTGAAATACAATTGATGTTTTCTGAAATTCTATTTATGTTTTCTGAAATTCAAATGATGTTTTCTGAAATACAATTGATGTTTTCTGAAGTACAATTGATGTTTTTTTAAATTATATTGATGGTTTCTGAAGTACAATTGATGTTTTCTGAAATTCTATTTATGTTTTCTTAAATTCAAATGATGTTTTCTGAAATTCAAATGATGTTTTCTGAAATACAATTGATGTTTTCTGAAATACAATTGATGATTTCTGAAATTCTATTTATGTTTTCTGAAATTCAAATGATGTTTTCTGAAATACAATTGATGTTTTCTGAAATACAATTGATGTTTTCTGAAATTCTATTTATGTTTTCTGAAATTCAAATGATGTTTTCTGAAACTCGAATGATGTTTTCTGAAATTATATTGATGTTTTCTAAAATTCTATTGATGTTTTCTGAAATTCAATTGATGTTTTCTGAAACTCAAATGATGTTTTCTGAAATTATATTGATGTTTTCTGAAATTCTATTTATGTTTTCTGAAATACAATTGATGTTTTCTGAAATACAATTGATGTTTTCTGAAATTCTATTGATGTTTTCTGAAATTCTATTTATGTTTTCTGAAATTCAAATGATGTTTTCTGAAACTCGAATGATGTTTTCTGAAATTATATTGATGTTTTCTAAAATTCTATTGATGTTTTCTGAAATTACATTGATGTTTTCTGAAATTATATTGATGTTTTCTGAAATTCAAATGCTGTTTTCTGAAATACAATTGATGTTTTCTGAAATACAATTGATGTTTTCTGAAATACAATTGATGTTTTCTGAAATACAATTGATGTTTTCTGAAATTCTATTTATGTTTTCTGAAATTCAAATGATGTTTTCTGAAACTCGAATGATGTTTTCTGAAATTATATTGATGTTTTCTAAAATTCTATTGATGTTTTCTGAAATTCAATTGATGTTTTCTGAAACTCAAATAATATTTTCTGAAATTATATTGATGTTTTCTGAAATTCTATTTATGTTTTCTGAAATACAATTGATGTTTTCTGAAATACAATTGATGTTTTCTGAAATTCTATTGATGTTTTCTGAAATTCTATTTATGTTTTCTGGAATTCAAATGATGTTTTCTGAAACTCGAATGATGTTTTCTGAAATTATATTGATGTTTTCTGAAATCCTATTTATGTTTTCTGAAATTAAATTGATGTTTTCTGAAATACAATTGATGTTTTCTGAAATACAATTGATGTTTTCTGAAATTCTATTGATGTTTTCTGAAATTCTATTTATGTTTTCTGAAATTCAAATGATGTTTTCTGAAATACAATTGATGTTTTCTGAAATACAATTGATGTTTTCTGAAATTCTATTGATGTTTTCTGAAATTCTAGTTATGTTTTCTGAAATTCAAATGATGTTTTCTGAAATACAATTGATGTTTTCTGAAATACAATTGATGTTTTCTGAAATTCTATTGATGTTTTCTGAAATTCTATTTATGTTTTCTGAAATTCAAATGATGTTTTCTGAAATACAATTGATGTTTTCTGAAATTCTATTTATGTTTTCTGAAATTCAAATGATGTTTTCTGAAATACAATTGATGTTTTCTGAAATTCTAGTTATGTTTTCTGAAATTCAAATGATGTTTTCTGAAATACAATTGATGTTTTCTGAAATACAATTGATGTTTTCTGAAATTCTATTTATGTTTTCTGAAATTCTATTTATGTTTTCTGAAATTCAAATGATGTTTTCTGAAATACAATTGATATTTTCTGAAATACAATTGATGTTTTCTGAAATACAGGTAATGTTGTCTGAAATTCTATTGATGTTTTCTGAAATACAATTGATGTTTTCTGAAATTCTATTTATGTTTTCTGAAATTCAAATGATGTTTTCTGAAATACAATTGATGTTTTCTGAAATTCTAGTTATGTTTTCTGAAATTCAAATGATGTTTTCTGAAATACAATTGATGTTTTCTGAAATACAATTGATGTTTTCTGAAATTCTATTTATGTTTTCTGAAATTCTATTTATGTTTTCTGAAATTCAAGTGATGTTTTCTGAAATACAATTGATGCTTTCTGAAATACAATTGATGTTTTCTGAAATACAGGTAATGTTGTCTGAAATTCTATTGATGTTTTCTGAAATACAATTGATGTTTTCTGAAATTCTATTTATGTTTTCTGAAATTCAAATGATGTTTTCTGAAATACAATTGATGTTTTCTGAAATTCTAGTTATGTTTTCTGAAATTCAAATGATGTTTTCTGAAATACAATTGATGTTTTCTGAAATACAATTGATGTTTTCTGAAATTCTATTTATGTTTTCTGAAATTCTATTTATGTTTTCTGAAATTCAAATGATGTTTTCTGAAATACAATTGATGTTTTCTAAAATTCTATTGATGTTTTCTGAAATTCTATTTATGTTTTCTGAAATTCAAATGATGTTTTCTGAAATACAATTGATATTTTCTGAAATACAATTGATGTTTTCTGAAATACAGGTAATGTTGTCTGAAATTCTATTGATGTTTTCTGAAATACAATTGATGTTTTCTGAAATTATATTGATGGTTTCTGAAATACAATTGATGTTTTCTGAAATTATATTGATGTTTTCTGAAATTCTATTTATGTTTTCAGAAATTCAAATAATGTTTTCTGAAATTATATTGATGGTTTCTGAAATACAATTGATGTTTTCTGAAATACAATTGATGTTTTTTGAAAGACAATTGGAAAATGTTTAGAAAAGAACATATCATAATTTTTTCACAATTACAATCAGATAAAGTCACACCGATTTACACTTCAACTCACACCGATGTGTTACGCTGTTTTTGCGATTGTATTGTGAAATAGAAATTTACCCCCTGCGCTTATAGATGTTTACACATCAAAAAAAAAGATGAAAGAACAAACAAGTAAGAAAATTATAGTCGGTCTAGACCGACTATACGATACCCTATACCATGCGTTTTCTGAAATTCTATTTATGTTTTCTGAAATTCAAATGATGTTTTCTGAAATACAATTGATGTTTTCTGAAATACAGTTGATGTTTTCTGAAATACAATTGATGTTTTCTGAAATTCTATTTATGTTTTCTGAAATTCAAATGATGTTTTCTGAAATACAATTGATGTTTTCTGAAATACAATTGATGTTTTCTGAAATTCTATTTATGTTTTCTGAAATTCCAATGATGTTTTCTGAAACTCGAATGATGTTTTCTGAAATTATATTGATGTTTTCTAAAATTCTATTGATGTTTTCTGAAATTCTATTTATGTTTTCTGAAACTCAAATGATGTTTTCTGAAATTATATTGATGTTTTCTGAAATTCTATTTATGTTTTCTGAAATACAATTGATGTTTTCTGAAATACAATTGATGTTTTCTGAAATTCTATTGATGTTTTCTGAAATTCTATTTATGTTTTCTGAAATTCAAATGATGTTTTCTGAAACTCGAATGATGTTTTCTGAAATTATATTGATGTTTTCTAAAATTCTATTGATGTTTTCTGAAATTACATTGATGTTTTCTGAAATTATATTGATGTTTTCTGAAATTCTATTTATGTTTTCTGAAATTCAATTGATGTTTTCTGAAATACAATTGATGTTTTCTGAAATACAATTGATGTTTTCTGAAATACAATTGATGTTTTCTGAAATTCTATTGATGTTTTCTGAAATTCTATTTATGTTTTTTGAAATTCAAATGATGTTTTCTGAAATACAATTGATGTTTTCTGAAATTCTATTGATGTTTTCTGAAATTCTATTTATGTTTTCTGAAATTCAAATGATGTTTTCTGAAATACAATTGATGTTTTCTGTAATACAATTGATGTTTTCTGAAATACAATTGATGTTTTCTGAAATTCTATTGATGTTTTCTGAAATTCAAATGATGTTTTCTGAAATACAATGGATGTTTTCTGAAATACAATTGATGTTTTCTGAAATTCTATTTATGTTTTCTGAAATTCAAATGATGTTTTCTGAAACTCAAATGATGTTTTCTGAAATTATATTGATGTTTTCTGAAATTCTATTTATGTTTTCTGAAATTCAATTGATGTTTTCTGAAATACAATTGATGTTTTCTGAACTACAATTGATGTTTTCTGAAATACAATTGATGTTTTCTGAAATTCTATTGATGTTTTCTGAAATTCTATTGATGTTTTCTGAAATTCTATTTATGTTTTCTGAAATTCTATTTATGTTTTCTGAAATTCAAATGATGTTTTCTGAAACTCAAATGATGTTTTCTGAAATTATATTGATGTTTTCTGTAATCCTATTTATGTTTTCTGAAATTCAATTGATGTTTTCTGAAATACAATTGATGTTTTCTGAAATACAATTGATGTTTTCTGAAATTCTATTGATGTTTTCTGAAATTCTATTTATGTTTTCTGAAATTCAAATGATGTTTTCTGAAACTCGAATGATGTTTTCTGAAATTATATTGATGTTTTCTGAAATTCTATTTATGTTTTCTGAAATTCAATTGATGTTTTCTGAAATACAATTGATGTTTTCTGAAATACAATTGATGTTTTCTGAAATACAATTGATGTTTTCTGAAATTCTATTGATGTTTTCTGAAATACAATAGATGTTTTCTGAAATTCTATTGATGTTTTCTGAAATTCTATTTATGTTTTCTGAAATTCTATTTATGTTTTCTGAAATTCAAATGATGTTTTCTGAAATACAATTGATGTTTTCTGAAATTCTAATTATGTTTTCTGAAATTCAAATGATGTTTTCTGAAATACAATTGATGTTTTCTGAAATACAATTGATGTTTTCTGAAATTCTATTTATGTTTTCTGAAATCCTATTTATGTTTTCTGAAATTCAATTGATGTTTTCTGAAATACAATTGATGTTTTCTGAAATACAGTTGATGTTTTCTGAAATTCTATTGATGTTTTCTGAAATTCTATTTATGTTTTCTGAAATTCAAATGATGCTTTCTGAAACTCGAATGATGTTTTCTGAAATTATATTGATGTTTTCTGAAATTCTATTTATGTTTTCTGAAATTCAATTGATGTTTTCTGAAATACAATTGATGTTTTCTGAACTACAATTGATGTTTTCTGAAATACAATTGATGTTTTCTGAAATTCTATTGATGTTTTCTGAAATACAATTGATGTTTTCTGAAATTCTATTGATGTTTTCTGAAATTCTATTTATGTTTTCTGAAATTCTATTTATGTTTTCTGAAATTCAAATGATGTTTTCTGAAATACAATTGATGTTTTCTGAAATTCTAATTATGTTTTCTGAAATTCAAATGATGTTTTCTGAAATACAATTGATGTTTTCTGAAATACAAATGATGTTTTCTGAAATACAATTGATGTTTTCTGAAATTCTATTGATGTTTTCTGAAATTCTATTTATGTTTTCTGAAATTCTATTTATGTTTTCTGAAATTCAAATGATGTTTTCTGAAATACAATTGATGTTTTCTGAAATTCTAATTATGTTTTCTGAAATTCAAATGATGTTTTCTGAAATAAAATTGATGTTTTCTGAAATACAATTGATGTTTTCTGAAATTCTATTTATGTTTTCTGAAATTCTATTTATGTTTTCTGAAATTCAAATGATGTTTTCTGAAATACAATTGATGTTTTCTGAAATTCTATTGATGTTTTCTGAAATTCTATTTATGTTTTCTGAAATTCAAATGATGTTTTCTGAAATACAATTGATGTTTTCTGAAATACAATTGATGTTTTCTGAAATTCTATTTATGTTTTCTGAAATTCAAATGATGTTTTCTGAAATACAATTGATGTTTTCCGAAATACAATTGATGTTTTCTGAAATTCTATTTATGTTTTCTGAAATTCTATTTATGTTTTCTGAAATTCAAATGATGTTTTCTGAAATACAATTGATGTTTTCTGAAATTCTATTGATGTTTTCTGAAATTCTATTTATGTTTTCTGAAATTCAAATGATGTTTTCTGAAATTCTATTGATGTTTTCTGAAATTCTATTTATGTTTTCTGAAATTCAAATGATGTTTTCTGAAATACAATTGATGTTTTCTGAAATACAATTGATGTTTTCTGAAATTCTATTTATGTTTTCTGAAATTCTATTTATGTTTTCTGAAATTCAAATGATGTTTTCTGAAATACTATTGATGTTTTCTGAAATTCTATTAATGTTTTCTGAAATTCTATTTATGTTTTCTGAAATTCAAATGATGTTTTCTGAAATACAATTGATGTTTTCTGAAATACAATTGATGTTTTCTGAAATTCTATTTATGTTTTCTGAAATTCAAATGATGTTTTCTGAAATACAATTGATGTTTTCTGAAATACAATTGATGTTTTCTGAAATTCTATTTATGTTTTCTGAAATTCAAATGATGTTTTCTGAAACTCGAATGATGTTTTCTGAAATTATATTGATGTTTTCTAAAATTCTATTGATGTTTTCTGAAATTCAATTGATGTTTTCTGAAACTCAAATGATGTTTTCTGAAATTATATTGATGTTTTCTGAAATTCTATTTATGTTTTCTGAAATACAATTGATGTTTTCTGAAATACAATTGATGTTTTCTGAAATTCTATTGATGTTTTCTGAAATTCTATTTATGTTTTCTGAAATTCAAATGATGTTTTCTGAAACTCGAATGATGTTTTCTGAAATACAATTGATGTTTTCTGAAATACAATTGATGTTTTCTAAAATTCTATTGATGTTTTCTGAAATTCTATTGATGTTTTCTGAAATTCTATTTATGTTTTTTGAAATTCAAATGATGTTTTCTGAAATACAATTGATGTTTTCTGAAATACAATTGATGTTTTCTGAAATTCTATTGATGTTTTCTGAAATTCTATTTATGTTTTCTGAAATTCAAATGATGTTTTCTGAAACTCGAACGATGTTTTCTGAAATTATATTGATGTTTTCTGAAATTCTATTTATGTTTTCTGAAATTCAATTGATGTTTTCTGAAACTCGAATGATGTTTTCTGAAATTATATTGATGTTTTCTGAAATTCTATTTATGTTTTCTGAAATTCAAATGATGTTTTCTGAAACTCGAATGATGTTTACTGAAATACAATTGATGTTTTCTGAAATGCAATTGATGTTTTCTGAAATACAGGTAATGTTGTCTGAAATTCTATTGATGTTTTCTGAAATACAATTGATGTTTTCTGAAATTCTATTTATGTTTTCTGAAATTCTATTTATGTTTTCTGAAATTCAAATGATGTTTTCTGAAATACAATTGATATTTTCTGAAATGCAATTGATGTTTTCTGAAATACAGGTAATGTTGTCTGAAATTCTATTGATGTTTTCTGAAATACAATTGAGGTTTTCTGAAATTATATTGATGGTTTCTGAAATACAATTGATGTTTTCTGAAATTATATTGATGTTTTCTGAAATTCTATTTATGTTTTCAGAAATTCAAATAATGTTTTCTGAAATTATATTGATGGTTTCTGAAATACAATTGATCATTTTTGGACTGCTCATTAATGGATGTAATGAACGCATATAAACCCAATTTGAGTAAGATCTATGTGACAATTTGGATCTTATGAAAATTTATGTCGATTTCATAGGGGTAATTTGTTTGGGGGCTAGGTCTGAACATGGACCGATTCTCACCAATTTCAATAGCGTTCATCCCATGGCCGATAAAAGCTTATATGCCAAATCTCATCAAAATATATTCATATTTGCGACCTGCAGTTTGATTACAAGGTTTACATGGACACACAGACGGACGGACGGATGGACATTGTTAAATCAACTCAGAAAGTGATTCTGATTCGATCGGTATAATTAAAGATGGGTCTAGGTTAAATATTTTTGGTTGTTACAAACAGCAGCACAAAGTCATTATACCCAAACCACATAGTGGTATAGGGTATAAAAAGAATTTTTTTAGTGATGCCAAAACAATTAAAACTTTAAACTTCTATAAAAATAAATGATGGTATTAATTAAAATGTGTAAAAACTCAACCGTAGTTTCAATGTTTATAGTTTCTGACATTTTCCTTTAACTGTTTTTTAAAGACAATGTTAAATACCACAACAGTAACTGATTACTGCTGGTATTAGGCAAAATAAAATTTTTGAGAGATATTCTATGAACAAATACATAATTTAATAGCACGAGCGTTAAAAAATATCCAAGTATGCTACCTAAAGAGGTCATTAAAAATCTGAAACTGAAAATATTTGTTCGAACTATTTCCTGTCGAGCACTTGAGACTGATTTTGGTTCTCATCGTCTTATAAAGAAACCACTGATATCAGAGAAAAGTCGCTTGACTCGCATAAATTTTGTTAGGACCACATGCACTGTCCAAGATGGAATTGAAATACACATCGCTTTTTAGATGAGTTCAAGTTAAATTTTAGAGGCAATAATGGAAGAATGTTTCTACGACTACCAAAGGGATAAAGACTAGACCCAAAATGTAAGTAGAACTGATAAGTTTTGCGGTGGCAATATTATGGTATTGGGTTGCTTTTCGGGCCAAGCTATGGGTCGAATTCAGGCAAATTCTAAATGACGAAATGTATTCATACTCGGAGGAAAATATGTCCCTGGTCTGGAAGTTCCAACATGACAATGACCCAAAACACACCCCCAAAGTTAGAATGGCCAGCCTAATCATCAGATCGAAATATACGGATATGAAATTACACAAACATGACAGCTCTCACTGAGGCAGTTAATTCAGACTGGCAACAAATTTGAATCGATATCGTCAACAATTTGATTGTCTTCACGCATGACTAAAAAATAACTATTATTTTCTGAGCTATTTTATGTTAATATTTTTTCATTTTTAAAAAAATAAAATATATTTTTAAAATAACAGAAGTTTCCATTGTATAGTAACTCACTGTATGTAACAATATGGATCTTAAATCGATCTCATAGTGGTCAATTCGGACCTATGGTGTAATTATAAAGCTTACTTTGCACATAGACGGACAGAAAGACAGACGGACATCGCTAAATCGACTCAAAAAGTGATTCTAAGTCCATCGGTACAATAAAAGATTGGTTTATGTCAAATAAGTTTTGTAGGTACAAACATCACCACAAGCTGATTATATCCTAACCACATAGTGATATAGGGTATCAATAAATTGGCCAGGAATCAAATCATGTAAATTTAATCAATAGTTTAAAATTTTAAATTGTGTAATTACCTTTGCAACAGCATTTTGGTTTGAAGTTAGAAAGATGTTCTCAGTATTTCTTCTTCACTTTTATTTTTATTTTTAATGTTTATTTATTTATTTACTTATTTTTATATTTTTGTTCTTTATTATTAATTTTTTTGCTATTTAATTTTTAGTGATTTTCTATAATATATGTATACCATTAATTTTTTTCTCTCTCAATAAATTTTTTCTCTTATTTTAACGCATATTTTACTCATATGCATACACAAAATATAAACACAACAAACAAGTGACTGCTGCAGCTGCGCTGCTGCTTTTCATTTACATATTTCATTAATTCACAACGCTAATGCTATATTGGACTACTAACGGTATTCCACATTTTTTCACAATTACTACACATTCGTCGGTATTATTTAAGTAATAGATTTAAAGCTCATATATATTTGATATTCGCATTTGATAATATTTTATTCTTTAAATATTTACTATAACTTTGGCCATATACACTTGAAATATTAAAATTATTAACATAAAAAAGCACAAAAAAAACAAAAGAAAACACAACCGAACCGTATTAAAGACAAATCAAAACTAAATTTGTTGAAGATGAAGTTAATCAATTAACTCTGTTGAAAGCTTAAACACAAACCATATCGCATACTTATTGGATGTAAGCGACAATAGGTGGCGGTGAGTTTAACTTTATATTAAGGAAACTTACCACGTTTAGAGAGGTATGTATATCTATTTCCTTTCCCAACTTCTGTCTCTATAAACATTTTCAAATTTGTCGTTAAGAGTAAAGAAAATTAACGGGAATTTACACAAAGTGCAAAACTTATTTAGTTATCGAATGTTTCTGAGAACCAAATTATTATTTTCCATATATGTATGTATATGTATGAATGTGCTCATTTTATAAATCGAAATTTATTGAAATTTATATGAAAAACTATGCAGGTGAGTTTTGGGTTTTTATATGCACTTCGTCTCATAATTATATCACACTTTAAAATCTTTTTTTAAGTGGTTATTAAAATTTAGTAAAACTAAATTTATAGAAAACTTTTTTACTCTCTTCTACTTTTTCTCACCTCATGTTATTATATGTATCTTAAATTCTGCTCTCAGAAAGGAAGCGTTTTCGTTTTATAACTATAGAAATTTGTATAAATTTCTAGAGAAAAATACAAAAAATGGGCCGCAATATTAATAAACAATACCAAAATGAAACAAAATCGAAAATAGGTATGATGTTAATCCATTTTTCGATTTGCTTTCGTTTTTATTTCCAAAATAAATATATTTCATTTTCCATTTTATTTTATGCAAATATGGATAAATAAAGATGCTATGGAAAATGAAATTGTTATTTTTTTTATCGTTTTTAAATCAAGTAGACCTTGCTTTACGGTTTGTAACAGACATTTTTTTTTTGCACAATACTTCAACCCATTAACAAAAATTTAACTTTAAAAAATATAAGTATAATAAATTTGCGTACTAAAATGTCTTACTTAACATACTCCACAAAAACCCATCTTTATTAAAACGAAAGTATATAAAATTAAATAAAATCCACATTAATTAAATTTAAAACAACTACATTTGTTAATGTTCCCTATTCTCCGGTAAATCCATGGGGTTCGATGAATCGAATACATTTTTTCGCAACGTGCTTTTTTTGCTGACATTTTCGCCATTTATATACGATACGATACCCTATACCATGCGTTCAGAGACCCTATCTCTTAGGCTAACTAATTGAATATAGAAAATTAGCATAAACCAAATTTGAGTGGCATTTTTATTAATTTTTATTGGCTGCAGGTATGAAAATGTTCATATCGGTTGCTATGTCTATATGGGGACTAGGTCCAAAAATGGACTGATCCTGACCATGGTTGGTAAAGTCTTTTGTATTTTGCGAAAATATATACAAACAAAATTTGAGATGAGTCAGTGCAATATTTTTGTTTTTTGATAGATTTAACTGAAGATCGGGAAGCAGCTCTATATGGGGCCTATGACTAAGAGTTGTCCCATAGGGATGGTTTTTGGACTATTCATTAATTGATGTAATAAACACATACAAACCCAATTTGACTAAGGTCTATATGACAATTTGGATCTTATGGCAATTTATGTCTATTTTATAGGGGTCAGTTGTATGGGGGCTAGGTCTGAACATTAACCGATTCTCACCAATTTCAATGGCGTTTATCTCATGACCGATGAAAGCTTATATACCAAATTTCATCAAAATATATTCATATTTGCGACCTGCAGTTTGATTACAATGTTTACATGGACACACAGACGGACGGACGGACGGACGGACGGACATTGTTAAATCGACTCAAAAAGTGATTCTGATTCGATCTACATAATAAAAGATGGGTCTAGGTCAAATATTTTTGGTTGTTACAAACAGCAGCACAAAGTCATTATACCCAAACCACATAGTGGTATAGG